>CM067306.1:50862554-51428882 GCA_034231615.1 Meghimatium bilineatum
GTGTCAATCTGTGACTCAACACAGGCAGACTCTTCAGACATCGGTGGCGTCCGCTTCCACGACTTCACCACGCATGAACAGCATCAATTGCTTCACTACCAACAGCATCCTGACTCACCGTCTTCTACTCACGAGTATGGTTCTAGGAGTCCAAGTGGATCTTCGGACAGCGGGAAGGTGAGACGTGTTTCATGGTTAATAACATTGTATTTGTTTTTTTTCACTGCCATCTGCAGCAATGGCTGTCAATCTTTTATCGCCCGTGGCCTCCTTTCAGGACAACTTTATGTTGATGATAAAATGATGATGAAATAATTCCTTTAGCTGTGAGTAGGTAGCTCTTGACACATGATGATGATGAAATAATTCCTTCAGCTGTGAGTAGGTAGCTCTTGACACATGATGATGATGAAATAATTCCTTTAGCTGTGAGCAGGTAGCTCTTGACACATGATGATATTGAAATAATTCCTTTAGCTGTGAGCAGGTAGCTCTTGACACAGGATGATGATGGAATAATTCCTTTAGCTGTGAGCAGGTAGCTCGTGACACATGATGATGATGATGAAATAATTCCTTTAGCTGTGAGCAGGCGGCTCTTGACACAGGATGATGATGAAATAATTCCTTTAGCTGTGAGCAGGTAGTCCTTGACACATGATGATGATGAAATAATTCCTTTAGCTGTGAGCAGGTATCTCTTGACATCCCATAGCTTGTCTGACAAAAGTACAGGTTCTCGGTTGCTTAACTGAGACAACACCCGGACTCATGTAAAGTCTCAAAGACATGGATGTGTAAGGAAGATTTATGGATGCATATTTAGTCCCTGAAGGTAGGCATTCCAACGCGATAGTATCCCAGAATTACCACGACCTGCCAATGCACATCAAACATTTCTGGGCCAACTTCTGTCAGATTTTCTGACACAACTATCATCCCCCGTCACCTAGGAACTGCCACAAAAGGACAAAGGTACAATGTCCTCTGGTCAGCATCTCTTCGCCATCCATAGGGATTATTTGATAGAAGACAAAAGTAAGAAACCGAAACTATCTATCTATACGTTGTGGCCCTTGTTTGCCTTGCGGCGTCAGGGGTGGAAGAGTTCTCTGGAGATAGCCTGTGTGCTGTTTGTAAGCTTTTGTTCCTGTGGCTTCTTTGATTTCTGTGATCCATCTTTTACATGGTCTGCCTCTGGCTTTATAACCGTTATGTTTATGTGTCATGGCCATTTGTGGCATGCTGTCTGTTCGTAGTCTGGAAGCGTGTGAAAACCACTTGATGTGTAGTCTTTTGATTGTTCCAATACTGGTATTGTTTGGTTATCTGCGAACCGAAACAAGATGTGATAATGACGATTTTTTTTTCACACTTGACAGATTGTCAACCTTTCCTCCCCCCCCCCCCCCAACTTTCCTTATCCTGGAAATGCCTGGAAAGAAGACAGGTCATATTCTTTGTAACCTGAACTACAATTGCAGTCTTTAATTGGCGCAGGACCTAAAGACACATGCAAACTTTCTTAAAAGGTAGTAACTACAGCAATCTGTCATGTGAACGTGAACAGTGACGTTTTTGCGTGGACAGTGTCATTCTTGCTTGCCTTTTGTCAGGTTCAGAAAGTGCTCTTAATAAAGGCTTTTTTGGTAAAAACGTCAATTCTACTGTTTTTTTCATCTGTGCATCCAGTGATTTCGTCACTCTGTTTTCTAGTGTTGTCAAACTTCCTTAAAGAATTCTTCTTCAGTATTCATTCTCAAACTCCTGCAGATTAACAGGATGTAGTTCAGAGAATGGTATGCACTGTGTCATGATTTACATTTTGACTACGATATATGTGCCTTTCGACCCACCAACCATAGCTGACTTCAGCATGGAAACTGTGCGCCTTCCTTCTCATTCATCAGGTACTTACTCATTTACAGCTGAGTCAAATGGAGGAGTGGTCGTGTCAAGCGAGAAATCACGACCCGGACATTTTTTTGTCCGTACGTGGTTTCGAGCCTCGCACGCTGTAACCCGGTATTAGCAAGCAAGCTCACTATCAACTAGGCTACCGCGCTCCTCATTCAAAGTGCATGTCCGATGTCTTCTTCTTCGGCGTTCATTCTCATACTCCCACTGGATTTCCCTTATAATAGTCCAGAGAATGGAAATGCGTTGTGTCGCCGTTTTATTTGCACAAATGACCCGACACATCCGTTTTCGGCGGATGTCCGATATAAAGTTCATCGTTTTCTTCTTATTTTTGTAGAAACATATTTCCGTTTGATGTTTTCTCTTGCTTGTTTGACTTGAATTCTTCCCAAGCAATATACAAGAGCTTTCTAAGACATTTGTTTTTAAATGAATTGAATGTCTTCTCCGTCGTTTTTTTCTATTTTCCAACTCTACTAGACAGTTTGTTGTTTATGATTAACAAAACACACCTGCCATTTTCTTACATAATTTCCAACAACGGTATCGATCACGACGGCCAATGTTCCTCTCCCTCTCTCTCTTCCCTCTCTAGCAATGCAAGCCACAGTACACGGCAGAACTTGAAGTTCTGTGTAGGATATGCGGAGACAGAGCGTCTGGTTTTCACTACGGGGTGCATTCTTGTGAGGGCTGCAAGGTAGGTTTGTGTTTGTCGTTATGTAATTTATATAGATCACATTGCCAGCTGTGCTCTGAAGTAAATCGTGCTGATGATAGAGTCACTGTTGGTGTTGGTGAGCGTATTTTTATTACAAGGTGAAGGATTGATACGGTGAAACTGTCGATGCATAGAAAATAGAGACTTAAATAGAGAAAAATACAAAACAGATTCTAACAACATTGCGAAAGACAAGATAAAATAATTCAAAGAAATAACATTTTGAATATACAAGAATGCAGAATAAATTGAATATTTTAACTTGAGAGAAAAGTGGAGCCGTGTTATAAAAGTTGCTTCAAAAGACAGATAAATGGGAGGGGAACAAACATCTTGAGATGAACACAACATCCGGTCAGTGAACATGGCAAGGGAAAAGATATGTCATATGCTATAAGGCAGGGGTCGGGAACCTACGGCTCGCGAGCCAGATGTGGCTATATTGATGGCTACATCTGGCTCGCAGACAAATGTTCGATTATAAAAAAATAAATGTTTCTTTAGATTCCTTTGATCTACATATTAACTGCATATCAATATTTCATTCTATAATTGATCTAAAGTCAACTGCAGCTCAGCATCAGAAGCGGTAAAGGACACAAACTCTATTGACTTAAAAGACAGAAAAATAGCAACCTTGCATTCATTGTAAACAGTTTTAAACATAATGTATGGCTCTCACAGAATTACTTTTCAAAATATGTGGTGTCCATGGCTCTCTCAAACAAAAAGGCTCCCGACTCCTGCGATAAGGTCTTCTTCTGTCGTTCCAAATGTGTCATTCTTTCTCTAGAATAAACATTAATATCTTGCTATTTATGTAGATAAAGATATGGAGGTGGGGTGTGCGTGCGTGCACAGGACTATAGATAAGGGTAGAGTGATTGGGTGTGTTCACCCTCCCCTCCCATAGCAAATCTTAACATGATTATTAGTACTAGTAATTTGTTCAAAAGACGGGAATTAAGTCAACCGCCCCCCCCCCTCCGCATAGCAGCGCATTTTCACAAAAAGGTTGTACAATTTGTCATCACAGAGACAATCTGACACATGGTCAGTACTCTTGGTGAGTCCACACGATCATCTGACACATGGTCAGTGCTCTTGGCGAGTCCAGACAATCATCTGTCACATGGTCAGTGCTCTTGGCGAGTCCAGACAATCATCTGTCACATGGTCAGTGCTCTTGGTGAATCCACACAATCATCTGTCACATGGTCAGTGCTCTTGGTGAATCCACACAATCATCTGTCACATGGTCAGTGCTCTTGGCGAGTCCAGACAATCATCTGTCACATGGTCAGTGCTCTTGATGAGTCCACACAATCATCTGTCACATGGTCAGTGCTCTTGGTGAGTCCACACAATCATCTGACACATGGTCAGTGCTCTTGGCGAGTCCAGACAATCATCTGTCACATGGTCAGTGCTCTTGATGAGTCCACACAATCATCTGTCACATGGTCAGTGCTCTTGGTGAGTCCACACAATCATCTGTCACATGGTCAGTGCTCTTGGCGAGTCCACACGATCAGAGGATTTAGAGATCAATGAACATGAGTCAATATCGAGATCGAACGATTTGGCAGTGAGGATAAGCGTGGCCCGCAGAGAACACCTAACATTGATTTCAAAAAGAGTACTGAACCACCTGATTTGTGTATTATAATTTGTATGATTTCTTGTGTGCGCATTATTACCTACTAGTTTTAGTTATATTCTGTCGTGTCTCATTGAAGCGATACATAAACCTGTGTTTTACATAAGTCTAATTACTGAACCAACATAGCGCCGAAATCATCATCCGTTATACCCTGAGAGATTTACTAAAGCGGAAATCTGAGCACCTATGGGCGTGTCCGGTGTGCGAAGGGGGTAATCATCATACCTAATCTATTCAATCTGAATCATTAAAACACACGTATGATCTTCTTTTTTAAGGTAACCCCCTCCCCATCCATCATTGACGAAATCGCATCTACGACACCGTGTGTGTGTGTCCCCCTCCAATTTCCTCAGGAAAACAGAACATAGATTTTATCACTAAAATACTTTCAAATAAATAGGTTGGCAAACACTTTATTGAAAATTGTTCGCATTTGTCAGGTCATCAACTTTCTCAATAAAAATAGAAAATTACTTGAATATGCGTAAACCCCCTCCTCCTCTTTATTGAAGATGTATCTACGGTCCTGCTTAGATACAACTGTGTTGAGTGGCAGGTTTGGGTTGCACGATTACATAAAAAGCTTATGAAAAATCATGCATGAGTATATATAACATAGGCTTACTTAATCATGAGTATATATAAAATAGGCTTACTTAATCATGAATAGGCGTATATATAACATAGGTTTACTTAATCATGAGTAGATGTAATATAGGCTTATTTAATCCTGAATAAACATAATACTAATATTTGATCCATGTTTTAGGGATTTTTTCGACGCACTTTAAAGAAACAGCTGGTATACAAGCCATGTCAGGCGGGATCCAGGTGCAAAATCGATACAGGTACCAGGAACAAATGTCAGTATTGTCGTTACCAGAGGTGTCTTTTTGCTGGGATGTCTCAAGATGGTAGGTAGATCTTATGCTAGAGGTTTGGCAGGGATAGAGCGAAAGAGTAAAGCGCAGGATGTAAGGTATGGAAAGTTGGATGGAGGGAAGGATAAAAGGGTGAAATTGTGTAGAAAAAGATCGATGGACAGAAGGAATCAGAGTATGATATATAATTATATATCGTTCAGGTGACATTATTTTGTGGTAGTTGGCTCTCTTCACTGACACTGAGATAATCACGGTTCTGTCAAATTATTTTCCATAAATCTGTATTTTTAACAATTTATTTCCGTATTTCAATAAAAACGTTCTGTTTTGTACCAAAGAAAAACACGACAAATAATTTGTTATGTATTTTTTTTAATTAAATTTGTTTTTCAACAATTCATACATGTGAAATTTAAAAAAAACCGTCCGCATAAGTAATAATTACTATGAAATTTAACAATTTAACACTAAATGGCATTTAAAAAAAAATCATTTGGTTTTTGGGGAGTGAGCGAAATACATATCAATACGGAAAATCCGTAAAAGTTGACACTTATGATTTTCAGTTTCAAGTATAAGGACTTTTTTCACAAAATTACAAGACAAACAGCAGACAAACTGTAAAAACATTCAAATATACTTGTATACTGTTGTTCTACATAATATTGTTATAGGTGACAGATACTATCTACAATTGTTATACCAACACTCTGCTACCATTGTCAAACATGGTCTTTAACAATCACGCAGCAAAGAAATATTTCATGTTACACGTGAAATGAAGTGCCTGAGAAAAGCTGTACTGTTTACTAAACTAGATAAAATTAGAAATGACGAAATTAGGACAAGAGTTGATAGAGTTAGTTGTCGGATCATCATCACTGCAAACTGGACAAGCCCTTAGTTGATTTGTTCTCTCCCTGAGTGTATTAATCATTACACTTCTGCTGACAGTACCAGTCCTCTGCTGGTTGACCATCTTTCTTCTGTGCTCTCTAAATGTTCACTTTTAGCAACACCGCATTTCAAACCCTGATCTTTAATCCTGAACATTGAAAAGGAATCATCTTCCACATTAGTCTCATTCTTGCGTGCTATATCTCTTATAGAGTTCAAAAATGGAGTTGTTATAATATAATGTATTGAATATATAAAAAGATGGTAAGTAAAATGGTTCGGTCACCTTATAAGAAAGAACCCAAACCAAATACTAATACAAATATAACAAAAGAATATCCGGACATCAAGCCAAAGGTAGACCAAGAAAATGTTGGATAGAAAACATCAAGATAATCTTTTTATTGTTCATTATTCTTGGAGTTCTAGATGAACAAACAAATGTAATTTTTGAACTGAATTTTGCAGCAAATTATATCAGATCCCAATATTAGACTTTTTTTCTGCCCGCAGCTGTGAGATTTGGTCGTATGCCAAAAGTTGAACGGGAGAAACTTCTAGCAGACAGAGAAGAACTTACCAGCACCAGCACAAGACGTATAGTTGAGCTTCGATCACTCACCGATCTGATCAAAGCTGCTTTCAGAGATACATTCAGCAATACCATTTTCTTCAGGCACCAGCAGCACAAACAGCAATCTCAACAGTCAAGTCATCATTCTTATCAATTCCAAAACATGTCAGGGGCAGCTACTCCATTTAATATTTCATCGCAGTCACTTTCCCCTGTTTCCCATTCAATGCCTTCCTCTCCAACAATGGCCTATGCTGATGATACAGTGAGTATTATGTACTGGAACGTATAGTTTTTGTTGGGGGGTCTAATAATATTCTTCTTCAGTGTTCATTCTCAAACTCCTGCTGGATCTCTCTTGTAACAGGACAATGGTCCAACTAGATTTCCAGCAGGGTGTACTCCAGAAAATGGAAATGCGTTGTGGCGCCGTTTTATTTGCTCCAATGACCAATGACCTGACAATGACCTATCAATCTTCGGTGGTAAATATTCCCTAAATAATATTCACATAGGGATATCCCTGGTGTAGTGATTAAGCCATTCATGTTGTGCTCAATAGGTCATGGGTTCGAATCTCGCATGCGATGTTTTGTTTATAGAGGGGATTTGTTGTTTAGACATCCCTGGGGATTATAAATTATTGCTTGTACTTGTAGCTACGTGATTTATGTTATGAGTGGTACACACGACAGGGGACTTGTCGTTTCATTTTGTGAGGAACGGAGTACATAAGTGGTAACCCAAGAACAATGAAGTAAATCCTCTATCTAATTTGAATTCATATACCACCAAAGACGGATGTGGCAGGCCATTGGCACAAATAAAACGATGATACAATGCATTTCCATTCTCTGGACTACATTCGGTGCATTTTAAGTATCGTCCACTATTGTGATTACCAAACCTTGGCAGTGTTAGATAAGTTGTGTAAAAGTAGAGATTTTGGTAAAGGATTAATTAAAAGGATTAGAATTAGTTTATAGATTTTTTTGGGAAGTGGGAGAAGGGTTAGAATCAGTGTTTGGAATTAATAATTAATTCTCTAAGAATTCTCATCTAAGGCGTTATTTATAGCACAACGGTGGACGATACTTAATTTTTACCCTACATTCTACTGCAAGTCTAGTAGGGCTACAAGAGAGATCTAGAGGGAGTGTGAGAATGAACACTGAAGAAGAAGAATTCATATGATGAAGTGATGTCTCTTAACATCCTGAAGGATTCCTTAAAGAGATCTCAGGCTGAAATAATTTATAAAATGCAGGATTCACCCTCAGATTTTGTGTAAGAATACTTTACTGGTACTTCTCTTTACAACAAAAATATATTGTTAGGAACTCTCATAGAGTGTCCTAAGAAGAGGCATACAAAAGTTTTAAATTCTCATAGAGTGTTCTTAGAGGCATACAAAGGTTTGGAACTCTCATAGAGTGTCATAAGAAAAGGCAGACAAAGGTTTAGAACTCTCATAGAGTGTCAGAAGAAGAGGCAGACAAAGGCTTGGAACTCTGATAGAGTGTCCTAAGAAGAGGCAGACAAAGGTTTGGAACTCTCATAGAGTGTCATAAGAAAAGGCAGACAAAGGTTTAGAACTCTCATAGAGTGTCTTAAGAAGAGGCAGACAAAGGCTTGGAACTCTGATAGAGTGTCCTAAGAAGAGGCAGACAAAGGTTTAGAACTCTCAAATGGTGCCCAAAGAAGAGGCAGACAAAACTTTAGAACTGTCAAAGGGTGCCATAAGAAGAGGCAGCTGAATATTTTGTGTTTAGAAATACTCAATATTTCATTTTTAGAAAACTAACTAAAGTGAAACTAAATTTTAAAAATATACCATGCAAATATGCACAACAAACACATTTATTTCCAAATTTTTTTGGAAAAAATGTTTCTTACAAATTTAAATAATTAGACAGCTGATAGGCTGGAGAGCTTAGCACTAATGGGAATTTCCTCAGTGCATGATGTTGGTTCCTAATCAAGAAACAAAATCCAGTGCAAACAGGTTAAATGAACAAGACTGAAAACAAAAAAGACATTTTTAACAGATGATTAACACTAGACAGGTGAAAGGGAGGCATAAAAAGCATCTCATCAAGTCTCCACTCTAGTTCTTGCTCTCTTGTCTGGTGAGCGGAATCAGTTCTCGAAATGTCAGTTAACGTTTTTAGGACTACATACCCAGTAATTATTTTCATATTTTCTCAATAACACCCATCAATCTCCATGATTCTAAAACGACAATTGACAAACAGTATTTTTTATACCAACACTGTGTTACCAATGTCAAACATGGTCGTTGACAAAGTCACTAGCTGAAAAGATCATAGTTTATAAAATAAGATGTTTGAAGAAAGCTAATAAATGTCACCAGAAGAGACTGACAGAAAAATGAAAACATCAAGAAAGAAATAAAGACCATCTCAAGTTAAGTCTACATTGAGAGACAGCAAAACAGGTAGTTTGGCCACATGAGAATGGAACAATCCCTTCATGCAGACAACAGCAGAAGATTGGGCTACAAGGCACGAGAAAGACCAAGAAACCTTAAAGAGACAGACTAACCATTGCCAATGCGACCCAAATACGAAAGACAGACACCTCCGACTTCCCTCATGACATTTAATGGCACAATTGACAATAGATAGATATTTCCACCATAGATAGATATTTCCACCATAGATAGATATTTCCACAATAGATAGATATTTCCACCATAGTCTCATTTATTAATATTTAATATTATATTTCTTTGTTGAATATCTGCAGCTTATGGAGTCACCAGAAATTCTAGATACGCTGACCAGTGAACAGTTTTTCTCACGTCGGATCTTCAGCCGTTTTCAGGAACTGGCACTTCCTGTAATGGAAGGAAGCGTCCGGTTTGCTAAAAAGATTCCAGGCTTTACCTCACTGGCTATGAGAGATCAGATCATGTTGATGAAGCGGAATGGTTTTATGGTCGTCCACTTGGCAGTAAGTTTCCTTGTAGGTCATTATATAATGTTTTAGGCACTAGTTGGTCAGCGCTGGGAGCAGATTATTGACCATCACTTTTATTTAGTCACTGATAACAGCGTTATTTATCTATCTAGTTAGTAAGTTTATTGGTTGGTTAAGTTATTTGGTTTGTAAGTAAGTTTGTCAGTTTTTAAAGATAGGTTGGTTGTTTAAGATTGTTGGTTAGTTAGTCTGGTCAGTAGTCAGTCTTAGCTAACTGGTTAGTGGTTAGTTAGTCTGGTCAGTAGTCAGTCTTAGCTAACTGGTTAGTTGGTTAGTTAGTCTGGTCAGTAGTCAGTCTTAGCTAACTGGTTAGTTGGTTAGTTAGCTAACCCCTTATCTGCTGAGGTATCCTTAAGAATACGATGAGTGTTGACATCATTTTGCTGAGATCTTCTTCTTAGTTTCCCAAAGAAATAATTCTTCTGGATACTTTATTATAAGCCTCCAGACATATTTTTTTCCTGGGAATCTAGGAAGAGGACCATCTCCACAAAATGGCGGTGGCTTTTCATCATATCCTTAAGAATACCTCCGCAGCGAAGGGGTTTTAAGTTGTTGATCATCGATGAAAATAGATTTAACAGTTTTGTGTGCAGTCTATTTATATGTTCGCGTAGTTGTGCTTTTGTTGTTGATATTATTGCTTGATCGTCTGCACACAAAAAAAGTTCACTCAGGAGGTTGTTTACTTTGTCTTCTTCATTAGTGTTGGCAATTTTACATATACGATCAAGAGATCAGTTTCACTCATTCATCAAACTGTCAGTCTATAAATGTTTGGTCTCCTACTCAAGTTATCAATCAGCTTTAAATGGTTAACCTCTGCAGAAGATGGATGTGTCGGGCCATTGACGCAAATAAAATGGCGACACAACGCATTTCCATTCTCTGGACTGCATCCTGCTGGAGATCTAGTAGTACTGCTACAGGAGAGATCCAGCAGGAGTTTGAGAATATGAACGCTGAAGAAGAAAAAGAAAATGGCTAACCACACCCACTCTGTGTTGGCATACAAATCTCCTATTGCTAGCTGCATGACACCTTTTTGTTAGCCACACTCTTTATCATCCATAGTTATTATTGATAGAAGACACAAGTAAGAAATTGAGACAAGACATGCATTAAACCAATGAGCGGGGCACAACAGGACATACAACATGAAACATGATGTTCGTCCGTCGTGATCGACGATTACCAAAAACTCAACCATAATAATAATGTAGACATGTTTCCATTGTGTTTTGTGCGTGGCATCCTGATTATCTGTGCGCCTTTTGGCTGGATGCCTCCGTCTTCAGCACTTTGCTTACTAGGGCAGGACTATGGTCCTGCTCGAGTGGGACTGCCCGACCAGTCTTAGTTTCCAGCCCCTGATGGCTGTACTAAGCCCCATCACCTCTGCACGGTGCTGGTCTCGATTAGTGTGGCAGCTAAAAAACTGCTGAACTCCAACTCTGACCTACAGCCTGTGGTATTCCTGACAGATGCACGGTCAGTGCTTCAAGCTCTCCAGTCTGGAAAACTAACAGACTTAAAAAAACTACTTAGCGAATTGTCTTACCAGTATAGGGTAACCATGCAGTGGATACCCTCTCACTGTGGAATACCAGGAAATGAAAAAGCAGACCAACTGGCTAAGGAAGGTGCTGCCGAAGACCAACCAGATATACCAATCACCTACCATCAGAAAAAACAGATGATAAAGTCAATAAGAAAGCCACAAACACCAACACAAGATGACTATCACAATATGAACAGATCAGAACAAGTTATAATTCTACGTCTCAGAACAGGACACAACCGACTCCGCAGTCACATGTATACAAAGTTCAAGATTGGCAACACAGCCATGTGTACATGTAGACAGGCAGCACAGAGTGCCAAACATATACTTCAAGAGTGTTCTGAGCATGAAACGCTGAGGCAGACATATTGGCCAGAGGAAACAACACTGGAATCAAAGCTCTATGGGACACTGTATGAACTACAAAAGACAGTGAGTTTTATTCAGGAGACAGAATTACAGATATAGACATGTTTCAAGTGAACGAAAGAAGAAGAAGAAGAATAATAATAATAACAATAAATAATAAAATAATAAACATGAAACATATATAACTGTAAAGATGATTGTTGGAGGAGAGGTTTTCAGTGGAAGGAGAGCAGAACTATACAGTCATATTATCTACTAAAACATATACTGTAGTATGATGGTAGGTCTGGTAGACCACTGGCAGGACCCACAGATCTTCTGTATGCGGCATGTAACACTGGCAGGACCCACAGATCTTCTGTATGCTGGATGTAACACTAGCAGGACCCACAAATCTTCTGTATACGGGATGTAACACTGGCAGGACCCACAGATCTTCTGTATGCGGGATGTAACACTGTCAGGACCCACAGATCTTCTGTTTGCTGGATGTAACACTGGCAGAACCCACAGATCTTCTGTATGTGGGATGTAACACTGGCAGGACCCACAGATCTTCTGTATGTGGGATGTAACACTGGCAGGACCCACAGATCTTCTGTATACTGGATGTAACACTGGCAGGACCCACGGATCTTCTGTATGCGGGATGTAACACTGGCAGGACTCACAGATCTTCTTTATGCCGGATGTAACACTGTCAGGACCCACAGATCTTCTGTTTGCTGGATGTAACACTGGCAGGACCCACAGATCTTCTGTATGCGGGATGTAACACTGGCAGGACCCACAGATCTTCTTTATGCCGGATGTAACACTGTCAGGACCCACAGATCTTCTGTTTGCTGGATGTAACACTGGCAGGACCCACAGATCTTCTTTATGCCGGATGTAACACTGTCAGGACCCACAGATCTTCTGTTTGCTGGATGTAACACTGGCAGGACCCACAGATCTTCTTTATGCCGGATGTAACATTGTCAGGACCCACAGATCTTCTGTATGCTGGATGTAACACTAGCAGGACCCACAAATCTTCTATATACGGGATGTAACCCACATAGCAGCATACATTTTTTCATGATTTACAGATTGGCTGTATATCTTTGCCTTTTGGTTTACTCATCCGGCTTCGGTATGGCTTTTAGGTCACTGACATTTGAGATGTGGCAGTCAGGTCCATCCTTAAACCTCCTAAGTCGCCTCTTATGAAATGCATGGCAGGTCACAGAGTTGCTATTCTTTGCTCGCTTTCCTGGCCATGGCAATACACAGTGTATTGTATTCCAATATTGTATATTTCAACATCATTAGATATTGTGGGCCCTTTTGTCGCAGACTCCCAGTAGATATAGACTTGAACCATCTTAGGGATGTTGTGAATCTAAACCCTACAAGGGATTCAGCCGTTTACTACCTTAACCCTTCTATTTTTTAAGGGATAAATTCCCCATTAGGGTACCCATCACCCCTAAAATGGGTCATCCATGTTTTCTGGGAGACTGCAACAGAAGAACGATATTATTAAATATTTCTTTTTAATTTGATATGTTATTTATTGAACTTTTTTTTTACTCTAGCTACATTCTGTGATCACACCAAACTTAGTGCACCTGGACACACTCAGCGGCGGGTTAAGGGTACGCAGAAACTCTTTCTATATCTGTGAACAAATGGCCTGGCTATTAGGACACACTATGCTTGTGATGGACAAGGTTCATTCATTTGGTCTTGCTACGGGCGAGATGGCGCTTTTTTCAGCTGTACTTCTAACACATGGTAAGACATAACACTGTTTCTTTGCAGAAGTACTTTTAACACAGTAAGACATGGCACTGTTTTCAGAAGTACTTCAAACATACAGTAACACATGGCACTGTTTTCAGAAGTACTTCTAACATACAGTAAGACATGGCATTGTTTTCAAAAATACTTCAAACATACAGTAAGACATGGCACTGTTTTCAGAAGTACTTCTAACATACAGTAAGACATGGCACTGTTTTCAGAAGTACTTCTAACACACAGTAAGACATGGCACTGTTTTATAAGTACTTCTAACACACAGTAAGATATGGCACTGTTTTCAGAAGTACTTCTAACATACAGTAAGACATGGCACTGTTTTCAGAAGTACTTCTAACACACAGTAAGACATGGCACTGTTTTAGAAGTACTTCTAACACACAGTAAGATATGGCACTGTTTTCAGAAGTACTTCTAACACACAGTAAGACATGGCACTGTTTTCAGAAGTACTTCTAACACACAGTAAGACATGGCACTGTTTTCAGAAGTACTTCAAACAGATGAGCATGTCCATAGCTCTTATGCTTCACCATTACTGAATCCAATTCTCACTTATACAAGTAAATTCAAGTAGGCAGCATGAGGATAAATGAAAAAAATTCTTCATGTTGATGCGAATTTATCCAGGTTCGTTCTAGTGGCACCGAATTGCCTTGCAACTCAAGTAAACAGGTTTTTCGTGCTTGACCAACCACATGAAAAAAAATATGCGATCTCAAGACTTTCAACCTGTGTACTTTGTTTAAAGTCTTGACAAGATCACATTTTTTTGGGGATGTGTTTGGTCAAGTATGGCACAAGAATGGACCTGGTCCAATTCTCATTAGGTTTTTGATGTCAGAAACATAGTAACATCATAGTAACATCATAGTAACATCATAGTAACATCATAGTAACAGTTCTCTGAGGTTGCAAAATGAAATTACAATATAGAATGAAGGAGATGATACTGGAGGTGATAATGTACATATAAAAAATTATGATAACAATGGGATGAGATCAGGAGTTTGGGGAGAACGTGTGTCCTCTCTGGAAAGTTACGGAGATCACATAATCAACATTTAACTTAGACTCAAGAGTCTGCACACTTTTGGGTGGCTGCAGGAATGAGGAGCGGTGAACTTATGGGAATGTCTCGTGTGATATGATGTAGATCCCTAATCAAGAATCAAGTTTGTGTGCTATGCTACCTTTAAAACATAAATGTTTGTGTGCTATGATACCTTGTTAATAAATATTTGTGTGTTATGATACCTTGTTAATAAATGTTTATGTGATATGATAGCTTGTTAATAAATGTTTATGTGATATGATAGCTTGTTAATAAATGTTTATGTGATATGATACCTTGTTAATAAATGTTTATGTGATATGATACCTTGTTAATAAATGTTTATGTGATATGATACCTTGTTAATAAATGTTTATGTGATATGATACCTTGTTAATAAATGTTTATGTGATATGATACCTTGTTAATAAATGTTTATGTGATATGATAGCTTGTTATAAATGTTTATGGGATATGATAGCTTGTTAATAAATGTTTATGTGATATGATAACTTGTTAATAAATGTTTATGTGATATGATAGCTTGTTAATAAATGTAGTAAAAAATAAATGTGATAAATGTTAGAAGCCACGTTTTTTATAAAATTTACAATTTCAAGTATTTTGTGTCCACTCTTCAGATTGTCAAGGACTTTCTGCACCTCATCAGGTCGAGGAGTTGCAGGCTAACCTTATAGAAGCTTTGCGCCTGGAGCTGAAACATAACCACCCCAAAGAAAAGGTTAGGGGTCACTCTATAGATTTAAATTTTATTAAAGTTTAATATGACATAAAGTTTAATATGACATAAAGTTTAATATGACATAAAGTTTAATATGACATAAAGGATAATATTAGCAGCATTGCTACAGCTGGAATTTTTTCACTAAATCTGGGATGTTGCACTGGGATTTTTGTATATTGTTTTGGGAGCTAGGATTATTTTGACAAAATTTGCCTTAATTTATGGTTTTTTAAAGGAAATCTTAGGGTATTTAGCCAGAAAGATGGGTAACCTCTTATTTTCTTTCAAAAAAAAAAAAAGGTTACCAAAAGTCTCATGAAAATGATGGAACTGCATAAAAAATGGACAAATAACTTTGTCTTCTTCTTAGGTATATTACGTACTGCCATTCTCTTCTATCTATCTATCTATCTATTCTCTAAACCCTTTATTGCCTTTCAGCAACAGGGGTAGAAGAGTTCTCTGGAGATGGCCCTTGTGTGTGCTGAGTATATTGTGGAATTTGTTGCCTCTTTTATTTCAGTGGTCCATCGTTTTCATGGTCGGCCTCTAGGTCTGCCTTTACTGTATCTGTGTAGCATAGCTTTATTGATATTTTATACGGCCATTGCGTTGTTTATATTCTATCATATTATCTGGGATTATTTTTACAGGGTGATCCAGGGTTATTTCTAAAACATCAGTGCTAACACTGAATATAAATATGATAAAGTAAAGGATAATAAAGAGGAAATAACATGAGAATTGAGCAAGGATGGAAGCAATAAAAGAAATTGTTAGCGAACAAAAATGTACATAAATATCATTCAAATACCATGCCAAATAGTGGTGTAAGTGATCATGCTTCTTCACAACTCTCTGCCTCTTATATTGCTAATAAGTAATAAGTTCAGCTGGTGACTTTCTATTTGTGCCACAGTGACAACCCAATCAGAAGTTTCTTTTTGTCTTCCTTTACGTTTTCTCCCCTTGATCTTTCCAGTGAAATATCCACTAAATATCCAAGTTTTGCTTTTCTCATCACATGCTCTAAAAATCTTGAATGTCTGCTTTTAATTTTTTCTATAATTTGTCTTTTTACTCCAGCATCTCTGTGGACTTCTACATTAGTTTTCTTGTCTGTCCATGGAGTTTTTATCATTCTTCTTAAAAACCACATCTGATTTTTCTGCAGCTTTGCTTACTGTCCATACTTCACATCCATAAAGAAGAATTGGTTCAATATAACATTCTAGTACTCGAATTCGTGTAAATACCAACGCTAAAAGTAAGGTAATAATTTAACTTTTAGAATATTATAAATCTAATTTTAAATTATTTTGTAAATATTAATATGAAAAGTTACGCAGAATCATTCAGATTTCGTGAGATAGTTGACCTCGGATTATACAGCTGCCAGGTATGCTTTGAACTGTGCGCTACACACTGAAAGAGACCCCCACCTTTGGACGACCCTTGGGGGGGGGGGGGGCTCTCAGCATGTAGCAGGCAGATCAATTGATCCGCAAGCTGACTTAATTTCTGTGAAATGCATCTTTATCGATAATTCATTTGGTTAAATAATGTATGTATTTGTTTCATTAAAAAAGAATCCACATTTGTTTAACCTGTTTCATGAAAATGTAATCATGAAATAAATTGAATGAGACAAAATTCTTATCATAAACCTCTTGTGTTATTATATTTCAGGTTTTGTTAGCAAAACTGCTCATGCTTGTGCCAGATTTATGCCAAATCGTAGACCAATTCAGTGACAATCTTAAAGGACATGTATTTGATACTACACCCGACTTCTGTCATGTAATGCCCCTTTTGAAAGAAATATTTGATCTAGACAACCTACAGTCAGCCCCTGCATCACCATCATCCTCAACATCACCACTTTCAACAGCTTCATAATGAAGGCTTCAAATATAAAAATGTTGTATATACATGTTCCTATTTCCAATGTACCTTATTGAAACACGTCTACTACCAATTCTGTGTTACTTAAATACATGTGATATAAAAACTGTAATTTTTAAATGCCATTTTTGTAAATATACACACATCATTTTGTGATATGGTCAATGATATAAGATTTAAGACATCTCCACAAATGTATGTCCTTAACATCAGTTATTAGTTTGAATGTGGAAATGTTCTGTTAATTGAAGTTAAACTGCATATGGAGAAAGGAATGGATTACGTTTCTGAACAACTTAGTTGTCCATAGTCTTATGGTGTATGGATATACTGCCCTTGTCATGCAGGGGTCAGAGGCAAAGAAAGAGTAGACTCACTGGTAGGTAATGCTGTGGTTGATGGCACAAGTATTAAAACAAGGAGATAGATCCGACCTTATAACGGCGGTCATTTATTTACTAAAAAGCGGAGGAGACGATATTGGAGTTGATAATGTGCACATACATGGGTGACAGAAATGCTTGTTTGAGACCATGGGTGAGGGGAGAAAGTGTGTCCTCCCATGAAAGATCAGAAGATGACATAATCAATATCTGGGACTTTGAGTCTGCATACTCTTGTGTGGCTGCTGGATCGGAGAATGGAGCACTTATAGGAGTGTCCCGTGTGCCATGTTGCTGACTTCTAATCAAGAAACTGTCATATTTTTAATTTCTATTCTATACTTGTTTGTCTCACATCAATGGCACAAATATATTGACAAAAGAAGGAATAATAATGTAAAAAAAAAAAGACAAAGTAAATAAATAAACTATAAAAAAAATAATGAAACAAAAAAATGAACGGTATGTCATTTACCTTTCAGGAAATAAAGAAATATTTTAAAATATTAAAAACGGCTAAAATAAAAAGAGATGACTTATCACTACCTTTAGTAGAATAAAACAGGCAATTTTGTTGAGAATGAGAACAGGACTTAATAGGGTGAAAAATCACCAAGTATATCCCATAACCCATTAGACTGAACAATCGGCAAGTATATCCCATAACCCATTAGGCTGAACAATCGCCAAGTATATCCCATAACCCATTAGGCTGAACAATCGGCAAGTATATCCCATAACCCATTAGGCTGAACAATCGCCAAGTATATCCCATAACCCATTAGGCTGAACAATCGCCAAGTATATCCCATAACCCATTAGGCTGAACAATTGGCAAGTATATCCCATAACCCATTAGGGTCATAGTAGTTCTATGGAGGGTGCTTCAACAAATAAATATCTCTATTTTCTCCCATCCTCTTGAGAATTGATCAAAACTATCAATATAAATAACCAAATGGTCGGAGGGTGTCCGACAAAGTGAAGGGTGCCGCAGTAACCAAAGTAACAAATAGTAATGCAAAATTAGATAAAAAGGTTACTGGAACTGCCTAACTATTAACAAATTTAGATGAAAAGGTATATAAAAAACATGAAAAAAACCAAAACAGGACAATTTTCTACATTGTGGTCCTCCTATTGGGACCTTTTTCAAGAAACACAAACAAACTAAAATAAACACCAAACCATAAATATATGAACCGTTAGGAAATATATCATCTTGCAGTTCATATATTTACAGTTTGGTGTTTTTTGTGTTTCTTGAAAAAGGTCCCAATAGGACCGTAACGTAGAAAATTGTCCTGTTTTGTTTTATTGCATGTTTTTTATATATCTTTTCATCTAAATTTGTTCATAGTTAGGTATTCTCAGTAACCTTTTTATCTAATTTTGCATTACTATAGATATATGAGTGTGAAAAAATACAAATTACAGTATACAAGACAGTTTCAACCTTCAGATAATTTTTCAAGAAAATACAAGACAAACAGTAAAATTATGGCACTATCACATAAACATTTAGACAGCAGAAATTTAACAGTCAAACCATCGAAGGTAACAAAGTTGCAACAAATGGCATAAAACAATGGCATAAAATCTAGTACTCTTTAAGGTAAACATGCCTATATATCTTATATCTTCTCAAGAATGACTTTTTAAAATATCCTTTTGTGGTCGCACAAACTGACATTTAAGTCACGCATGTAGGACACATCATTGAGGGATCCTAAACCCTGAGTATACATATTGTTTAGAACGAGCGAGTTTGCTGATTTCACTGAGTGTTCCATGACAATTTATATAAATGAAAACATTGATTTGTTGAAAATATTCATGTCTGATTAATGATATGCCTTTTTGACCCGGTGCAGAATTATGTTGTTTGAACAATTAAACCAAATAAAATTTGGATAAAGATCAAGTTTTATAAAAAGATATAGCTGACATGGGTATGTAGGTACAGTGTGCAGGAAAATATTTGGTACTGAAATTAAACAACTAACAATACTCCTACATTGTCTTCTTGGAGTTATGCCCCATTGACAAACACATTGGGCGCAAGTAAAGTATAGTTCTTCACTGTGACCTTTGTTCTAGTTTCGAGGTATTACCTAGCCTTTGCAGTGTGCTTAATAGAATTTGTATTTAAATTTAAGGTATATTAATTGAAAAGGCATATTAATTTGGAATTATTATTTAGATTAGGGTTAGAAATAAGGGTTAGAATCAGTTATAAATTAAAAAATACATTAGTTATAAAAGTTATAAATTTAGATTATTCCCTGCATCTATTGATGTGGTTGATCTTCCGGGGAAATCCATAATGTCAGCTAGTTAAAAAATGTAAACAGTGTGCTATTTATAGCACAGTGAAGAACTAATCTTTACTTTTACCACACATTGTCTCCTTGGAGTTATACCCCATTGACAAACACATTGTCTCCTTGGAGTTATACCCCATTGACAAACACATTGTCTCCTTGGAGTTATACCCCATTGACAAACACATTGTCTCCTTGGAGTTATACCCCATTGACAAACACATTGTCTCCTTGGAGTTATACCCCATTGACAAACACATTGTCTCCTTGGAGTTATACCCCATTGACAAACACATTGTCTCCTTGGAGTTATACCCCATTGACAAACCCATGTGCATTTGAGATGCACAAGTTTCAGGCTTGTATATTTTGGTGCATAGCTTATATCTTTGGTAAAATAAGAGGTTTTGCTTTTCCTTATAAAAAAAAAGACTTCTCACTTATTTGAGATATTAGATGATCTTTGAAAAATCACTAATGAAATGTTTTGTTATCTATTTTACTTGTCTATTAATATTAAATATCATATTTTTTTTCCTAAAGGAGGGAGGGTGGTCGTGCTAGAACCCATCAAATCTATTGTTATCTGCAGCCCTGCGTTGACATTTAAACCATTAGCTTTGACTTGTTTAATTTTTTTTTCAGCTGATGTTCTGAAACTAAAATGTTGAGTTGATGTTCTAAGAAAACAAATGTTGAGTTGATGTTCTAAGGAGACTAAAATGTTGAGTTGATGTTCTAAGGAGACTAAAATGTTGAGTTGATGTTCTAATCAGACTAAAATGTTGAGTTCATGTTCTAATCAGACTAAAATGTTGAGTTGATGTTCTAAGAAAACAAATGTTGAGTTGATGTTCTAAGGAGACTAAAATGTTGAGTTGATGTTCTAAGGAGACTAAAATGTTGAGTTGATGTTCTAATCAGACTAAAATGTTGAGTTGATGTTCTAATCAGACTAAAATGTTGAGTTGATGTTCTAAGAAAACAAATGTTGAGTTGATGTTCTAAGGAGACTAAAATGTTGAGTTGATGTTCTAAGGAGACTAAAATGTTGAGTTGATGTTCTAAGGAGACTAAAATGTTGAGTTGATGTTCTAAGGAGACTAAAATGTTGAGTTGATGTTCTAAGAAAACAAATGTTGAGTTGATGTTCTAAGGAGACTAAAATGTTGAGTTGATGTTCTAAGGAGACTAAAATGTTGAGTTGATGTTCTAAGGAGACTAAAATGTTGAGTTGATGTTCTAAGGAGACTAAAATGTTGAGTTGATGTTCTAAGGAGACTAAAATGTTGAGTTGATGTTCTAATCAGACTAAAATGTTGAGTTCATGTTCTAATCAGACTAAAATGTTGAGTTGATGTTCTAAGAAAACAAATGTTGAGTTGATGTTCTAAGGAGACTAAAATGTTGAGTTGATGTTCTAAGGAGACTAAAATGTTGAGTTGATGTTCTAAGGAGACTAAAATGTTGAGTTGATGTTCTAAGGAGACTAAAATGTTGAGTTGATGTTCTAAGAAAACAAATGTTGAGTTGATGTTCTAAGGAGACTAAAATGTTGAGTTGATGTTCTAAGGAGACTAAAATGTTGAGTTGATGTTCTAAGAAAACAAATGTTGAGTTGATGTTCTAAGAAAACAAATGTTGAGTTGATGTTCTAATCAGACTAAAATGTTGAGTTGATTTTCTAATCAGACTAAAATGTTGAAAGAAGGAACCCACATTATAACAGCTTTGTTCGGACTGACAAAATATGCATATAATAACAGAAATTCGCTATATACAGTACAAACAATATATATATAAGTGTTGTTATATGGGGAAATATGTTATAAACGGATGCATTATATAGGAATTTCACTGTATTAGAATTACATAGGATATACTTCAATTAGTATTATTTACTTTAGTAAAATGTCAGCCTCTGTAGCAGACAGGTTAGTCAGGTAGTCAAATAGTCCCAACTTGTGTGAACTTGGTTGTGGTTCAGCAAGTGTCATGCTGTTACATGTTGCTATGGCAACATTACTGAAATATATAGTTCATGCCTACAAATTCAACATTAGTTCTTCTTCATAGGTTGTTTCAAATAGAAATGTTCTACGTAAGTTTTGTTTCAAATAGAAATGTTCTACGTAAGTTTTGTTTCAAATAGAAATGTTCTACGTAAGTTTTGTTTCAAATAGAAATGTTCTACGTAAGTTTTGTTTCAAATAGAAATGTTCTACGTAAGTTTTGTTTCAAATAGAAATGTTCTACGTAAGTTTTGTTTCAAATAGAAATGTTCTACGTAAGTTATATTTCAAAGAGCAATGTTCTACATCAGTTATGTTTCAAAGAGCAGTGTTGTACGTAAGTTTTTTCAAAGAGCAATGTTGTACGTAAGTTTTATTTCAAAAAGCAATGTTCTACGTGTTTTGTTTAAAGAGCAATGTTCTACATCAGTTATGTTTCAAAGAGCAATGTTCTACATCAGTTATGTTTCAAAGAGCAATGTTGTACGTAAGTTTTGTTTCAAAGAGCAATGTTCTACATCAGTTATGTTTCAAAGAGCAATGTTCTACATCAGTTATGTTTCAAAGAGCAATGTTGTATGTAAGTTTTGTTTCAAAGAGCAATGTTCTACATCAGTTATGTTTCAAAGAGCAATGTTCTACATCAGTTATGTTTCAAAGAGCAATGTTGTACGTAAGTTTTGTTTCAAAGAGCAATGTTCTACATCAGTTATGTTTCAAAGAGCAATGTTCTACATCAGTTATGTTTCAAAGAGCAATGTTGTACGTAAGTTTTGTTTCAAAGAGCAATGTTCCTCATAAGTTATGTTTCAAAGAGCCATGCTATATATAAGTTTTGTTTCCAAGAACAGTGTTCTATGTAAGTTATGCTTCAATGTGCAATGTTCTCATTAAGTTATGTTTCAAAAAGCAATGTTCTACATAAGTTATATTTTAAAAAGCAATGTTCTATGTAAGTTATGTTTCAAAAAGCAATGTTCTACATAAGTTGTTTCTATTACTATTTACTTTCTTTTACTAAAGTACTCTTATACAAAATTTAGCTGCTATTTTGGGCTGAAGTACACAAGGATCCTTCTGGTAAATGACAGGAATGTCTAATCTACCTCTTCAGCATTCACTCTCAAACTCCCACTGGATCTCTCTGTAGCAGGACCATGGTCCAACTAGATTTCCAGCAGGATGTAGTCCAGAGAATGGAAATGTGTTGTGTCTCCATTTTATATGCGCCACTGGCCCGACACATCTGTTTTCGGGAAATATTTAAATCTGATACATATTATTCAATTTAATATTGTACGAGTAGTCTACATCATAAAATAAAGCTATAGAAATGATATCACTTTAATTTTTCGGTACTTTGTCTGCAGAAAATTGTATTGTTACTTAATTTAGTGACTTCAACATGCTTCCATAGATTGTCTTGACACAATGTACTCTAACTATAAACAAAGTGAAATAGGAATCCTATTGAGATCACTAAAGGGAAGTAACAAGTAAATTATATGCTTTGTGGGAGGATTAAGGACATGTACCTAGTATTGTAATGAAACATAATTGAAATCTTGTTATTAATTTTACAATGTATCAGGCCTTTTTTACAAATTCAGGTGCCTATGTCATAATGGGCGCAAATCAAACAATGTAACTTATCTCCCTTGTGTATTCAAATGAATTTCTATATATACTTTTTTTCTCATCTGGAAGTTGTTACGACAGTTCTTCACCGTCTATAGCAATTATTTACTCGTTAATATCGAGGGAAATTATATTATATCCTTTCAAAGTCATCACCAGAAACTCATAAAAGATTTGAAAGGGAGATAACAGTTAAATTGTGTGCTTTGCACCTCATGAGAAAAAAACGTACACCAGTTCATTCTTTGCTCAAATTTGTTGAATATTAAACATATCATTATTTTTGGCAGAGGTATGTGATGAATTTTATTTAACTTTGAAGTTATGTCGAAATTATCAATTTTAGTAACACAATTTTTAGAATTTTTAAAAGTAAAACAACCTACATTCAGGTGAGTTATTATTGCGTAATTAGCACTTCAACACGTTTCAGAATGTTATTTACTTTTGGAGTCATCGTGATAGGATTACCTTAACCATGATCTCCACTATTTTATGATGGTTGTAAATCTTTGATATAACCTGGGTCAAAGGGTATGAGCCCATGGACCGCTGGATCAGCAACCAACCAACCAACCTGATATAACCAAAGTGGATTAGCATCTGCAGTTGAAAGTGAAAGTAGTGTATCTCACCATATGAGGTACATTTGACTCGGGTAACTTTAGAATTTGTATGTACCACTTCAAATATATTATTTTTATATTTATAGTAAAATATTCTATCAATTGTATCACTAGCCTTAGGGGATATTGGGGGGGGGGGGGGGGGGGGGGTTTGAGGTTTAAGATCCAACTAGTTTATCGTAATATTCCTTACTTGAGGTTTAAGATCCAACTACCGTAGTTTCTTATCGTAATATTCCTTACTTGAGGTTTAAGATCCAACTACCGTAGTTTCTTATCGTAATATTCCTTACTTGAAGTTTAAGATCCAACTACCGTAGTTTCTTATCGTAATATTCCTTACTTGAGGTTTAAGATCCAACTACCGTAGTTTCTTATCGTAATATTCCTTACTTGAGGTTTAAGATCCAACTACCGTAGTTTCTTATCGTAATATTCCGTACTCATTTAATTCAAGAGGAATATTTAGAGGTGACCACCCCCAGGCCGTAAGAAAGTTTAGTTCTATATGAGGCAAGTGATAAACTTGAGGATTCCACATGTAGGTCTAAGGTTAATTTACAGTTGAACTTCACTGTACGTCAAACCATTGGTTTATAAGTACTCAAGTCTCTTACTCTGTTTGTAGCGATTGATCACACTTAATGTTGAGTTTAAGTCTTTCCTGATTACCTGCATAGTCTTCTTGTTTAGCGATACAACTCTTCACTTGAAGCTCATGCAGTCAGTCCTAGATTGCAGATTCCCAAAGGTTTGCTACATTGTCCGCTCGTTCTGTGCAATGGGTACACACCAAGAAACATTCGTGGTTTGAAATAAAATTACTCCCGTAGTTACCTGACTACCAGGAAGTAGGGTGTAACTATATATATATTTGAATGAATTCAATATATATATATATATATATACTGGTTCCTGAGCTCAGAAAATATCAAATCCCAAGCTGTCTTAATCAAACTGTAAAATATGGTGCTAAATAGTGATGAATAAATTATTACATCAAACCTTTGATGTTACAAGTCGAAAACTGTGTTCTGAGCTAGACTTCCAGAGACAGTTTTTACTGTCAACTTGTGATGCATTGGAGGCGACAAACACTTCAACATGAAAAAATACTACACAAGGAAGAAACAGTAATCTTAAGCAGTAAATGTAACCAGAGTTATGAACCGGTGACATTAGCACATCGTTTTTTTCATAAGCGTGCAGCTGCTTAGTCAGTGGTTGACCACAATCTACCTGACTAGCATCACCTACCACACTTGTTCAGTAGTGAATGCACCATTCCTCTACCTTCCCAGAGCATAAGCCCTGGTACCCTACTTACTGGTAGTCAGGTGAGCCATGGGAGTAATTTTATTTCAAACCACAAATAATGAGTGAACTCCAAACTTTTGTATGCTGGTCGGCAAGCAAGTGAATTTAATACTTCCCTAATGTGGTTCCAGAAAATTAAGTTTAAAATAAAACTTTGGGCCCACAATAAAACATTTTAAATCAGCCTTGAGGGCTGATAAAAATGGTTTGACAGGCCAAATTTGGCCCACGGCTTGTAATTTGCCCACCACTATCTTATGACTGTGTTCTAATCTGGTCACCTACTCTATGGATAAAAAAAAAGGTTGAGAAAGCATAAAGGATGAAGTTTAATGTACTCTTGGTTACTCCATCTCTCTCTCTCAATGAAACAGCATACCACCTGCCGAAAGTACCACTAATAGCACGTAACTCCGTAGCATGAAGCACTAAAATAACAAATACAGAACAAGTGAATAATTTTACCATAATATACACCTCCTTGCCTTACTTGGGAGTAAGCTACAAATACAGTATTTCACTGAGAAACTTTATTATTGTTATGCGTATATTACTTGTTATGTTATTATGTATACAACTGTTATGTTATGTATATAGCTGTTATGTTATCATTAGCATGAAACAATATGACAAGCAATATTGTTTTTATTGTTACAAATAATGTTGATATGTAATATTACTGTAAGTACAATGTTGTCAGTAAACTATTGTGTAATTTACAGAAACACTGCATTTTGTCTTTTTTTTATTTATCACAACATATCAGCATATGTCCTGCTTTGTGGCAGCATGGTACAGTGTGTGCCTGTGACAACCAAAGTACAGGGTTCGAATCCCACCACAGGCAATTATGCATCCGGACTGTTCTGAAAGCCATGACAAACTGCTGAATGTAAACACTGCCAAGAAATGCTCTTTTTAGAGCCAAAAAATTCTGAATTGATGGCTATATCCTGAATAGAATATGCTAACAATTTTTTTTTAAATCAGCATTTGGTATGTATTCTTAAAATAACATACAACTTTGAAATATATGCATGAAGGTTTCCATAGAATAAGTTGTTTGAAAAGCACAAATGACATAATATTCCCCCCCCCGGTGTTTTTGTGTGTCAAGCGCAAATTTCAGAATACAAATTATTCAGTTTACTCTTACTTGTGTTCCCTAATAAGTCATAGTAAGATCTTCTTCTTCTGCGTTCGTTCTCAAACTCCCGCAGATCAGCAGGATGTAGTCTGGAGAACGGAATGCGTTGTGTCATGGTTTACAACATTGCTGCGATATCTGTGCCTTTCGGCCTGACACATCCGACTTCAGCATGGCTTTGGGTCACTGACCCTATATGGAATGGGACAGCCAACTCCATCCCTTAGTCGCCTCATACGACATGCATGGAAGGTAAACAGTGTTGCTATTCTTTGCTCCCCTTTCAGGCCCCGACAACACACAGGCATTAGTGTGATTATAGCATAGATAACGTTGCTGGACACACTCTCCTCAGTAGCGACTTGCACGTTTTTCTTTATGTTCCCCTGCAAAAGGCTGTGGTCCCCAAATGGTTAAATAACCCACTTTAAGAACGACTATGGCAAACAACACAATATAAGAAAAACTAACAACAATATACATGACAACATAGATTTTATTTTGAAAAAAATTAAACAGTGAAATATTTGTATTAATTAATAGCAACCAATTTCAGCATATATATATTCACAGTAATGTTAAACCATTGTAAGTGCCACCTCACAGTCATGTTCAACATATGTAAACATGCCTCCCTCACAGTACTGTTACACATTATAAGCATGCCTCACAGTACTGTTACACATTATAAGCATGCCTCACAGTACTGTTACACATTGTAAGCATGTCTCGCAGTAATTTTCAACCAATGTAATCCAATTTAAGCACGAATCATAGTAGTTACAACTAGTGATTTTTTTTTTCTACAGAAAAATATGGGTGTATTGCATTACTAAAAAGAAAATAGCCCATAGTTTTAGAGTTAGGCCCCCCACCCACCTTCCTTCCCACTGATCCACAATAAAACCACACATAGTATACAAACAATAACCTCTGAAACAGTTATAAAATATTCACATTTGAATTATACCTTAAGAAAAGTTAAATATTTCAAAAGAAATTCTCATCTCCACAGTTCAACTATGTGAGCACACAAAGTTCTTATCTCCACAGTTCAACTATGTGAACACAAAGTTCTTATCTCCACAGTTCAACTATGTGAACACACAAAGTTCTTATCTCCACAGTTCAACTATGTGAACACAAAGTTCTTATCTCCACAACTCAACTATGTGAACACAAAGTTCTTATCTCCACAACTCAACTATGTGTTCACACAAAGTTCTTATCTCCACAACTCAACTATGTGAACACAAAGTTCTTATCTCCACAACTCAACTATGTGAACACAAAGTTCTTATCTCTACAACTCAACTATGTGTTCACACAAAGTTCTTATCTCCACAACTCAACTATGTGAACACAAAGTTCTTATCTCCACAACTCAACTATGTGTTCACACAAAGTTCTTATCTCCACAACTCAACTATGTGAACACAAAGTTCTTATCTCCACAACTCAACTATGTGTTCACACAAAGTTCTTATCTCCACAACTCAACTATGTGAACAAAAAGTTCTTATCTCCACAACTCAACTATGTGAACACAAAGTTCTTATCTCTACAACTCAACTATGTGAACACACAGATCTTATCTCCACAACTCAACTATGTGAACACACAGTTCTTATCTCTACGACTCAACTATGTGAGCACACACAGTTCTTATCTCTACGACTCAACTATGTGAGCACACACAGTTCTTATCTCTACAACTCAACTATGTGAACAAAAAGTTCTTATCTCTACAACTCAACTATGTGAACACAAAGTTCTTATCTCCACAACTCAACTATGTGAACACAAAGTTCTTATCTCTACAACTTAACTATGTGAACACACAGTTCTTATCTCCACAACTCAACTATGTGAGCACACAAAGTTCTTATCTCCACAGTTCAACTATGTGAACACAAAGTTCTTATCTCCACAGTTCAACTATGTGAACACACAAAGTTCTTATCTCCACAGTTCAACTATGTGAACACAAAGTTCTTATCTCCACAACTCAACTATGTGAACACAAAGTTCTTATCTCCACAACTCAACTATGTGTTCACACAAAGTTCTTATCTCCACAACTCAACTATGTGAACACAAAGTTCTTATCTCCACAACTCAACTATGTGAACACAAAGTTCTTATCTCTACAACTCAACTATGTGTTCACACAAAGTTCTTATCTCCACAACTCAACTATGTGAACACAAAGTTCTTATCTCCACAACTCAACTATGTGTTCACACAAAGTTCTTATCTCCACAACTCAACTATGTGAACACAAAGTTCTTATCTCCACAACTCAACTATGTGTTCACACAAAGTTCTTATCTCCACAACTCAACTATGTGAACAAAAAGTTCTTATCTCCACAACTCAACTATGTGAACACAAAGTTCTTATCTCTACAACTCAACTATGTGAACACACAGATCTTATCTCCACAACTCAACTATGTGAACACACAGTTCTTATCTCTACGACTCAACTATGTGAGCACACACAGTTCTTATCTCTACGACTCAACTATGTGAGCACACACAGTTCTTATCTCTACAACTCAACTATGTGAACAAAAAGTTCTTATCTCTACAACTCAACTATGTGAACACAAAGTTCTTATCTCCACAACTCAACTATGTGAACACAAAGTTCTTATCTCTACAACTTAACTATGTGAACACACAGTTCTTATCTCCACAACTCAACTATGTGAACACGCAGTTCTTATCTCCACAACTCAACTATGTGAACACACAGTTCTTATCTCCACAACTCAACTATGTGAACACACAGTTCTTATCTCCACAACTCAACTATGTGAACACACAGTTCTTATCTCCACAACTCAACTATGTGAACACACAGTTCTTATCTCCACAACTCAACTATGTGAACACACAGTTCTTATCTCCACAACTCAACTATGTGAACACAAAGTTCTTATCTCCACAACTTAACTATGTGAACACAAAGTTCTTATCTCCACAACTCAACTATGTGAACACAAAGTTCTTATCTCTACAACTCAACTATGTGAACACACAGTTCTTATCTCCACAACTCAACTATGTGAACACACAAAGTTCTTATCTCTACAACTCAACTATGTGAACACACAGTTCTTATCTCCACAACTCAACTATGTGAACACACAGTTCTTATCTCCACAACTCAACTATGTGAACACACAAAGTTCTTATCTCTACAACTCAACTATGTGAACACACAGTTCTTATCTTCACAACTCAACTATGTGAACACACAGTTCTTATCTCCACAACTCAACTATGTGAACACACAAAGTTCTTATCTCCACAACTCAACTATGTGAACACACAGTTCTTATCTCCACAACTCAACTATGTGAACACACAAAGTTCTTATCTCTACAACTCAACTATGTGAACACACAAAGTTCTTATCTCCACAACTCAACTATGTGAACACAAAGTTCTTATCTCTACAACTCAACTATGTGAACACACAGTTCTTATCTCCACAACTCAACTATGTGAACACACAAAGTTCTTATCTCTACAACTCAACTATGTGAACACACAAAGTTATTATCTCCACAACTCAACTATGTGAACACACAGTTCTTATCTCTACAAATCAACTATGTGAACACACAAAGTTCTTATCTCTACAACTCTACTATGTGAGCACACAAAGTTCTTATCTCTACAACTCAACTATGTGAGCACACAAAGTTCTTATCTCTACAACTCAACTATGTGAACACACAAAGTTCTTATCTCTACAACTCAACTATGTGAACACAAAGTTCTTATCTCCACAACTCAACTATGTGAACACACAGTTCTTATCTCCATAACTCAACTATGTGAACACACAGTTCTTATCTCCACAACTCAACTATGTGAACACACAGTTCTTATCTCCACAACTCAACTATGTGAACACACAGTTCTTATCTCCACAACTCAACTATGTGAACACAAAGTTCTTATCTCCACAACTCAACTATGTGAACACACAGTTCTTATCTCCACAACTCAACTATGTGAACACAAAGTTCTTATCTCTACAACTCAACTATGTGAACACACAAAGTTCTGAATTCTATGATCTAGCTATACTCTAGTAGGTTTAATCCAAGTCCCAGCACAATCAACCCCCACAAATACTTTCTATTGTAGCACTCAATGAAGACCAGAATCCATGCTCTGAAGAAAACCCTTCTCACAAATAGCCCTATGCACTTATCTTGGATGATGAAGCTGATCAGTGGTCACTCTGACATATATTTGGATTACCCGACCAATAAAAAGCATGGACAAATTTAAGTTGGATCAGGAAAGACAAATTATATTTGGATCAGCGCAAAAAATTATACTGGAAAAAGATTTGTGTAAATGGCTATGTTCAAACTAGATACCTGATATTGGTTGTGATTGAAAATTGTCTGACAATAATTTTATGAGTAGCGGTCAGCCTAACTATGAGATCGTTATGCCTTCTACTCGTGACAGGATATTCTTTTGTTCATTACCATTGGCATTACAAGACCTGTAGGCTAAATTGAGACTCATCCTTATAAAGTGATACATGTGACTGTTATCCTGATTTTCTGTGGCTGTTAACACAAAGTAGACACAAAGTGACCAATGAAAATCACAGGAAAAGACAAATGAGTCACTTTAGAAAGATTAATCCTGATTAGCCAGCAAAACTATAAATGATGAAAGATGCTGTTTAATTGTTAAGTTTTTGTTAGAGGTGAAATCAGATATTTCTAAATGGGAGACTAGTTTCCTTATCAATTTTACTAAAAGGGAAAAATGGGCGGGGTAAGCTATAAATCGAGAACCCAATATTTCAGTATGGTAAGCCTATACCGGAGTCAATATCATTGATTGTTTAGCAGAAGCTAACAGAAATAGATGATATGACCTTTCGAGTGTTTTCACAGTTGGATTTGTGTTTTCATGGACAGGACATTTCCTGTGGGTTAATACTCTGAAACAAAATTACCACACAACAAAGGTGGGAGATATGCCATATCCCCAGAAAAAAACACTGGTTATAACCAATGTAAACACATGTCTCAATGTCATATTTACTATTCAACCAATATAATCATGCCTCAGAGTACTGTTTAACCAATGTAAACATGATTCACGTTAGTTATAACCAATATAAGCACATCTCACAGTACTGTTCAATGTAATCACAACTCACAGTACAATTCAACCAATGTAAGGATGCCGTACAGAGATATTCAACCAATGCACAACTCACAGAACCGTTCAACCAATGCATAACTCACAGTACCGTTCAACCAATGTTAGAATATCTCAAAGTATTAGTCAAACAATGTAATCATACTCCACGGTACCATTCAACAGTGAGAATGTACGTTCTTCCCTCACACACATAATCCTGTGTATATATAATGGAATGCTGAATCAGTTTCTTCCACTTTGTAAAGATGCATTCTCTCCATCACATCTTACCACAACACACTTAGCAGATAGATTCTCTCCATCACATCTTACCACAACAACCTGCTATAATTGTGATACATGTAGTTACAGAATTACAATGATGTCTAATCATATATAAAATTGCCGTTGATCAAAGATTTAAACATACAAATAGAACTTGGCAGTATTTTTTCAAGGTCTACACCGAATTCTGAAAATGCATCTATGATTTTACAGTATTGCAAGTCTGTAGGTACTGGTTTGAGGGGGTGGGGGTAGTGTGTGTTAGAAAAATAATGATGATCACGCCATCCATATCCATGAGCAGGTAACTCTTGGCAGCTCATAGACTCTGACAAAAGTGCAGGCCCTCAGCAGTTGAGTAACCGAGGTTACACCTGAACTCGCATATGGTTTGCCATCCTCAAAGGCATTGTTTTGGGGGGGAACCATGAATGTATACTTAGTTCCCAAAGGGAAGCACTCAAGTGCGGCAGTGTCCCAATTTCAGAATCATCACGTCCTGCCAGGAAAGCAGCACACATCTGGTTCAACCAGTTCATCATTCTTCTGTCAGATCTGTTGACCCAACTACAATGGTGGCACATCCAACATTTCCCTCCACCTACAGGTCTGCCACAAGAGGACAAATGTTCACTGACCTGCATCTCTTGTCACTCATGAGTATCATTGGAAAGAAGACAAACGCATGTGGTTGCGTCTGTGGGTCTCACCAATGTCCCACTAGACGTACCACCCATGCAACAGAAAACCTTAGTGGATGACATGCCATTATATTTAGGTTATCTTCTTAGAGAAGCTTCATGGCACGTCATCTATACAATTGTGCTTTTATTTTGTTGTTGAAATGTGTTTCATATTTACTCGAATATATGTATGCACCCTCTGTGGTTGGGAGGGAGTCAGAGATGTACTGTGTAGCACTGGGGAAGAGGAAACTGAAAGCACTGTTTTTTTCCTATGGCTGAAACCCATCATAGAGGCACAGTGACTCAGGACGTGACAATCCTTTTCACTTGAACATTTGGTTGCATGCCTGGAGCAATAGAGAATTTCGGCATAACCAGTAGTCAATTGGTGGTGGGGAATGAGCACAGTGAACCATACCTTGGCTAGGAGCAGCGCATAGGTTGAAACCTAACTTCCTGGAGGTGTGATAGTTATTCTCTGGCTCTGTCCCGGGGTGGGCTGAAAATCCACAGACTTCCCAGCAATATAATGCCATTAGGTCAAAGGGCATGAGCTCATGGACCGCTGGATCAGCAACCAACCAACCAACCAACCAACCGACAGAAGACAAAAGAAATTAAGACATGATTTGCAGTGATAATGATAATTTTTCCCACAGGTTACAAGTTATCTATCAACCTATCATCTCAACTTTCCTTAGTCATTTCCTACAACATGCATGGAAAGAAGATAGTAGCCCTATTATTTGCACCGTGGGCTAGAAATCCAGGCCCATGTAGCCACCTGGGTGGCTTCACTCAGGTAATTCATCTAAGATTTGACAGTATTGCAAGTATTGCAAGGTGGGAGATTTGTACGATTCAATCTTTCTTTTCATCTCCCCCCCCCCCCCTGGAAAATAGAACAGGATATTTTGTAATACTAAACAATCAATAATACGTAAAAATGTATAACAATAGTACTTATGTAAAGCGATATAAGACAAGGTGACACCTGAAAGTTATGTAGACAACTTATGTTAAAGCACAAGACTCATCAGCTTTTACACTGATCTGTCAGAAACACCTAGCTTTTGTGATAGTGCCTTTATTTGTTCACTGTTTGTCTTGTATATTTTCTTGAAAAAGACGGTAAGGTTGAAAAGTTGAAACTGTCTTGTCTTGTGTTTTTTTTCATGCCCTTGCTCTGTGGTCTGATTTGAGATAGTCTGTGCACTCATTGACCTTGTGTATTACATAAGTAGTATTACTACTGAACAAGTACAGGAGATGGTAACACTTCCTCAGCGAATTCTATCCTCAGCGATGCGGATCAGTGTTGAAATATCTTGACCTGTCCATTCCTTGATGTTGTCTGTCCATGCCTTTATTTTCCCTCCTCTGCTTCTTCTACCCACAATTCCCTGCGACAGTTCCCTGCAGTAATGTTTTTGACAAGGAATCGTGCCTGCATACATGTCCGAACCATGCTAGTTTTAATTTCACATACAAAGATATAACCCCTCTGAACATCAGTTCTCAAAGCATAGCATCTCAATGAGTGTTGAAAATTTCTGGGAATTAATAAAATCTTCGGAGAGACTCGTCATTGCACATATCGAATGAGCTTCATTACTAGAAACTCCTAAGCTTTGAAACAACAAAAAAATACAGCTGAAAGTTGTTTTCTGATGAAAACCTATTTAAAAAACATTTAATGATGTCCTATTGATTTAGTGTAGTAGTGATTTACATAACATCTTTATTTTTTGACCAATCTACTTAAATGGACACATATGTGTAGATATAATCCTAGCTTCTAAGAAACATTGATAAACATACACCAAAGAATAATCATAATGGAGCAATTTCTTTTCGCAATAAATTCTCGATGATTCTGTATTATATCATCATCAAGTGTCGTCTCCGCAACGAAGGTTGGCTGCAACGTATCTCCAACATCTCCTGTCTCTTGTCTTGGTGGTACACTCTGCTAGACTGTAACCTGTCCATCGTGTAATGTTACTCTCCCACTTGTATCTCTGCCTTCTTCTTGCTCGCTTCCCTTTGACTTTACCCTCAAGTAAGGTCTTCAGTAAGGTGTCATGTCTTTTAATGTGTCCAAAGTATTTTATTTGCCTGATCTTTATTTCTCTTTGTAGTTCTTTCTTCATATTAATTGTCTTTAGCACCTCTTTATTTGTTTTCTTCTTTTTCCATGATGTTCTCCCTATTCTTCTATATATCCACATCTCAAAGGCATCAATTTTGTCTTCTAATTGTTTATTTAGTGTCCATGTTTCTTAGTCATACATTAATATAGAATAGATATTGCCGTTTATAATTCTCATTTTTAACTTGTTTGTAATTTGTTTAGATAATAATAATTTCCTCATGTCATTGAAGGTACTTTTAGCCATTCCTATTCTCCTTTTAACTTTTGTTTCACATCTGCCATCATTTGTGACTATGTGTCCAAGATATTGATACTGTTTTACTTGTTGTAGTTTCTCTCCATGTATGTTTATGTTTACCTCCTGTTCTTCTGTGTCTTTGCTGATTATCATGGTTTTTGTTTTTTGAATGTTTATATAGTCCATATTCATTACTTGATTTATTAGTCTGTGTAGTTCATGTTCACTTTCTGCCAAAAGAACAGTGTCATCTGCATATCTAATGTTGTTTATTATTTTCCCATTGATCTTGAGTCCTGGTATTTCTTCTATATTTTTAAAGATATTCTCTGTGTAGATATTAAATAGGCTTGGTGATAAAATGCATCCTTGTCTTACCCCTCTTCTTATTTCTATGTATGGATAGTAGCTGTTTTCACACCTTATTGATGCAGTTTGTTCCCAATATATATTTCTAATCAGCCTGATGTCTTTTCCATCTATGCCTATTTCTTGAAGACATTTGATTAATTTTTCATGTTGGACTCTGTCAAAGGCCTTGCTGTAGTCTATGAAGCAAATATAGATACTTTTTTGGACCTATATATTTATCTATCACTAGCCGGATACTCAAGTATAGCTTCTCTGGTTCCTTTGTTTTTCCTAAAACCGAATTGTTCTTCACCGACCTCCATGTCTATCTTGTTCTTAATTCTTTCATGTATTATCTTGAGAAGTATTTTAGTTAGATGGCTCATTAGACTTATTGTTCTATATTCTGTACAGTCCACAGCCCTGGGCTTCTTAGGTAGTGGTATGAACTGTAGTAGGTTATATACTGTATTATATAAGCTATGCCAATTAGATTATTATTGTGTATTTTCTTGGAAAGAAATGTATGCAGTTTAGGGATGATGCTGTCCCTTGACACATAAAAATATGGACAGAGAATAATGAAATTATGGCTCATTTAAGACAAAATACACACAAATGGAGAGAATAATGAAATTATGGATTATTACCAAGTGACATTATTTCCAGAACACCTCTGTCCCTGGCAAGCAGGCCTGCACTGGTCTGGAACATGTTCATACATATTTCGATATAGCTTGTCCATTGTCTTCTTGGTCTTAACATTTTTCCTTCTCTTTTCCGACACTTTGCCTTCCTTCTTCTTCTTCAGCGTTCATTCTCAAACTCCTGCTGGATCTCTCCTGTAGCAGTACTACTAGATCTCCAGCAGGATCCAGTCCAGAGAATGGAAATGCGTTGTGTCGCCGTTTTATTTGCGCCAATGGCCCGACACATTGCGCCAATGGCCCGACACATCCGTCTTCGGCGGAAGTTTGCCTTCCACAATCAGCCTTTCGATACCATCATGTGTCTTTATTTGTTAAAAACAACTGTAGCTTCCTTCTTATGATTGTATTTAGAAGCCACCCTTCATTTAATTTCAATAAATTATTAGATAATTATTGTGTATTTTCTCGGAAAGAAATCGAATTAAGCTTATTGATAGTACATTCCCTTGAAACATAAAATATGAACAGATAATAATGAAATAATGGGGGTGACTCATTTAAAACAAAATAGAAAGTAGAAACAAAGGGAGAAAATCGTGAAACTGGGATTGTACATTAAATGCCTAAAATATTCACACAGGGAGAGAATCATGAAATTAAGGATGCTTCAATGTGACAGCTCAAGAGTAATTCTAAATTAACATTAATATCATAGCTGTTTTTTTTATTTGAGTGTACAAATTGTATACAATAATATATGAAATAAGAAGGCAGGAAAGAAGTCTGAAGCAGTGAGAAAGCTATGCAACATAAAACATTTCAAAGAAGTACATTGAGAGTCTGTAGCTATGTCAATTGTATGTCAACAGCAGGGGGAAAAAAAAGTCAAGCGTGAGTGACAGTGGTTAGCTTTTAGTGGTGACCAACAAGTAGGTACAGGAACAAGCTCTCATGTACGGCGAGCTGCCTATACTACCAGTATCGCTACAGGCATCCACTGTCCAGCAACACTTAACATATTAATTACCAACGCTGATGTCGGATGTGTCAGGCTATTGGCGCAAATAAAATGCAGTTTCATTCTTTGGACTACATCCTGCTGAAAATCTAGTAAGAACATTGTCCTGCTATAAGAGAAATCTAGTCCTGCTATAAGAGAGATCCTAGAACTAACATTCCTCAAGTTCTTGCAAAGAATAATATATAAAAATTAAACACATCATTTTGAATATTTTTTTTTCAGATAAAAATACAACAATTATTTAACTTATCATCATCACCATTAAGTGTCGTCTTTGCAGCGAAGGTGGCTTTCACATCCCCTGTCTCTTGACCTGATGGTGCACTCTGTTCAATTGTAACCTGTCCATCTCATGATGTTACTCTCCCACTTGTTTCTCTGCCTACCTCTTGCTCGTCTCCCCTCAACTTTACCCTCAAGTGAGGTTTTCAACAAGGTGTCATGTCTTTTAATATGTCCAAAATTGTTTATTTGCTTGATCTTTATTTCTTTAATTTTTCTTTTTTCATACAAAGTGTTGTTAAAACCTCTTTGCTCGCTTTCTTCTCCTGCCATGATGTTCTACCTATTCTTCTATATATCCGCATCTCAAAGCCATCAATACTACCTTCTAGTTGCTTGTTCATTGTCCATGTTTCTGAGCCATACTTTAATATAGAATAGATGTAGCATTTTATAATATTTAATAGCTGATACACATCAATAAATATTCAAATGTTCAAAATCTCAAGGAAATTTTTATAGTAACATTTAAATCATTAAATCTGAACCAATAAAAAAATGTAGTTCACTTATTTTTTAGTTAGAGTCCACAATGGATCAAGATTGCAGAGAGGGTCATCCGGATCTGTTTTTGAAGCTAACGCACCCTTTGACTGATGGAAGTTAGCCTTCGTAATTTTGCCTTTCTTCTTGGAATCGGGCGATCCCATTGTGAATGTTTCAGGATCTTGAAGTTGCTCCAAAGAAATTTGGACACTTCCAACTGCTGCTGATGTTCCACTTGGATTAATTGTTTTCATGGCTGAAATATCTGTTGGTGAAATAGAACCTTGGGAAAAACCTATCTGGGCTAAGTTAGGATCCACTGGAAGGCTATGTGATACTCCAGATGACATGTTCTGTGGCTCAAGAGAGATGATCTGTTGATTTTGGGAACCTACAGCATTTGGGTCACTCCCGCGTCTGCTTCCTCTGTCCTGTCCAAGTTTGTCAAGCTCATTGACACTGTGGGCATCAGGATACTGCTGTACCACATCTGGCAAGCTGCTGTTGCTTATTGATGACAAGCTCTCCAATGATTTCTTGCTATGGATTTGATCTGTCAAATCAGAGACATCATCTTTCTTTTCTGTATCTGACTGAACACGTAGGCGACCAACATTCTCTCGGATGGTTTGAAGGTCAACTGAACCCAGAACTATGTCATCTGAGGCAGGCTGCAAACTTGATTGATGCTTAGGAGAAGCCTTACATTTTGGGGAAAACTGTGGATTCTTCACAAGAATACCTCCTGAAATGGATCAATTTAAATAGCTATAATTGATGCAGTAATGGTTACTCATTAAGTAATGGTATGTAATGAAGTAACAGTAATTGATGGACTAACAGTAATTGATGAAGTAATGAGGCATTGAGTAATAGTAATTGATGAAGTAATGGAAATTGATGGAATAATGGTAACTGATGGAGAAATAGTAACTGATGGAATAATGCTAACTATGGAGAAATGGTAATTGTTGGAGTAATGGTAATTGATGGAGTAATGATAATTGATGAAGTAATGGTAATTATGTGAAACAGAAGTTCAATTCTTCTTGGTCTTCCTCTGCCTCTTGTTATTTCCATTCTCATGTTGTATGCTCTTGCTTGCTGGCTAATAATACTGTTTGATGGTGGATTGATACTTGTACCCTGTGAGCTATTGTTATTCAGATCTTTGGTGAATATTCTAATTTTTTAAAGTTTTTGCACAATATCTAGAGCTGGTTTCTTTCCCTGATCAAAATGTTAATTTGTATTGTTTCAAAAAATTATTCTCATTACTTCCATTATCTTATTGGAACTAATTTATTTTTCATTTTAAACATTCATACTTATTTATCAAATATTCATGATATATTTAGGCTTGTTTCTGCACCAAATGTCTCAATGTGACACTTGTACGACCCTGAAGGGTTATGTGTTTTATTATTATTATCTAAGTTGAAAATAATGAATGAATCTAAATAAATAATAAGAATGAACCAAAGTTAACTCCTGGTGGCAGCTTACAACAGGAAAATATCTGGATACAAAGCGAAAAGCCGCCCAAGATCACATGGATCAATAACATCAAAGACATTTTAGAAAGACACAATCTAGATTCCACAGAAGCCTTTTCCAAATGGCAAAGAACAGAAATCTTTTGCTCCCCATATGCCTCATGGCCAGAAAAGAAAGAAAGAAAACTATTATCTAATATTTTATGATCAGGAGAGAACGTAAGTTTTTAGAAGTTATATAGAACCAATTCTGATGTATGGAAGTGAATCTTGGACACTAAGCAGAATAGTGAAAAGTTATATAGAAGCAGCAGAGATGTGGTTTTATAGAAGAAATTTAAGAACACCATGGACAGATGAAAATGGTAATGAAGATATCTTGAAAGAAGTTAATTCAAAAAGAGAGCTGCTTACCTGCATCAGAAAGAGACAGTCCATATATTTTGGAAACATCGTTAGAAGAGGAAATATGGAACACATTGTATCAACAGGAAAGTTGAAGAGCAAGAGAGAATATGCTTGACAACATAGCATTGTGGCATGGGAGAACATAGGAAACAGAAATGACTGACAGCACACAAAATAGAAAGTTGTGGAAAGACATGATAACTAACACCACATAAAATGGACCAAAAGAAGAAGAAAGTTCATGATATATTTATTACTGCATCATTAACAATGAAGAGTTAAACTTACGTTTCTGTAAATATTCTTCAGCAAAACAGAGAACGGCATCATAACAACATTTGAGCTGTTCCTTCTTGTGCAGAATACCTTTTCGCTTCTGAAGCATACGTCTGGCTAGTCCTGGAACATCTACCAGACCGTTGCCGTGTAAAATCTCTTGCATTGCAGTGTAGACTAAAGTGAAGACTCCGGTGCGGCCAATACCAAATCTGGCAAATATATTGAGGCTAAAGTAATTATCCTACAATCTCATTATTATAGATTAATCTAATTTCATTGTTACATATTTCTATAATCTCATTGTTAAAGATTCCTCTAATATCATCATTACATATTCCTCTAATCTCGCTGAATTTTCTTATAATCTTATTTTACACATTTCTATAATCAATATATCCTATAAAAGAGGGTTTGGAACCACTTCCCTAATGTAATACAGTAAAACTGCAACAGCACACACAAAATTGGTGTTTTAACCAAAAGACTTATTTCCCAAGCACAAACACAAAGGTAGGATGAAATACTGTGCTGCCGCCGAAGACGGATATCTCAGGCCATTGGCGCAAATAAACGGTGACACAATGCATTTCCATTCTCTGGGTTACATTCTGCTAGAACTCTAGCAGGATCATAGTCTACAAGAGATATTCAACGGGAGTTTGAGAATGAAAGCTGAGAAAGGAGAAGAAATACTGTGCTGCGGCAATGAATATTTTCCTAACCCTTTGTCTTGTGTTCTGAGTTTGATAAAGGCCCTTTAGTAAAAACATTGAACATGTATGTTTTTAATTATTCATAAAACTACATTACCCAATGTTTTCAGGTTTTGCAACCCCCAACCAGATTACTCACCACGACAGAAAGTACTACTTATATAAGAATTGTGCAACCTCCAACCAGATTACTCACCACGACAAACAGTACTACTTATAATTGTGTAACCCCCAACCAGATTACTCACCACGACAGAAAGTACTACTTAATAAGAAATGTGCAACCTCCAACCAATTTACTCATTACGACAGAAAGTACTACTTACATAAGAATTGAATGAAATGAATGGGAGACTGCACTAAAACCATATAACACAATAAAGACATTCTGGTTGAAGCATTGATTTGTTTCTGTTGTAGGCTTTCTATAAAACCTTTAAGCCATGATGGAGAAAATTAAGAAAATGTAAAAGTTGCAAATCAACACACATCTAGTTGAAATTGAAGCCACTCTTAGTGAAATTCTTATGGATTGTTTTTCAAATAATTAGGAATTGTTGGGAATTATGTTGTTTTTTAAAGAAGATATGAACACATTAGTTTCGTTATGAAATGAAATCACGAACATAGTTACGGATAATGTAATTTAAAAATACATCGTCTTGTGTCTAGAGAAATACTGTGTAGATCTAAGGATTGGATCATGACAGTCAGTAACATCTAAGTCACTTTATTTTATAATTTTATGAAATAAATTTATTTCATAATCAAACTAACGTGCTCATAATATCTTCTGTGAAAATAGTTAATATTGTCTTATTTAAATAAAAACAACGATTTTAACTATTTTCACAGAAGACATTATGAGCACGTTAGTTTGGTTATGAAATATATTTTAAAATATAATATGCAGAGGAGATCAGACATGAACACGTGAGTCAAGACCCTACTTGAAGGTATAGTCAAGGGGAAGTGAGCAAGAGGTAGGGAGAGATACAAGTGGAAGAGAACATCACAAGATGGACAGGTTACAGTCTAGCAGCGTACCACCAAAACAAGAGACAGGATGCTGGGGTCAGTTGCAGCCAACCTTCATTGCGGAGACGGTACTTGATTATGACGGTGTGCCTTTAAACTTCAGAGTCCTAATCTCAGTCAGAATATTTTGACTTTTCTATTAAATTTTTTTATGTTGCCATGCCGAGGTCTATATTTACATTTAGATCTCTCCACTAAAGTTGCGAACATTTTTTTAACACAGACTTTACTTTCCAGAAACGTTGAGGTGTCAATGAAAAGTCACTATTGAGAATATTAGAAATGGGAGTGACCAGGAGAGAGGGAAGGCAGTGGGTCATTTCTGGAAGACCAGAAAAACCAACAACTGACAGTCACTGAGCTTATATGCTCTTAAATGGCTGATGGAATGACAAGCAGAGCATTTATGGGAATACCCATTGTGCAATAATGCTGGTTCTTAATAATCAAGATAGTATTTGATCAACTGGATCGAGTTTCACTTACCCACAATGCACTATGACTGGTTTGGTAAGACTGCGCTGTTGCATGTAAAAAGTGTGAACCTCTGATATGAAGTGAACAACACTGCTGATCTCATCTGGGAAGCCACTGAAAACAAAACAATAAAATAAAATAGAGAACATGAATGACATAACTAAGTGAGGAATGTTTGTTTGACATTCAACTAATGTGCAATATTTAGCTTCTGATTATGCTGACCAACAAATTCCTGTGTGCAGGTATCTCTTGACAGCCCATAGTCTTCCAGACAAAGCACATGTTCCCTTCAGTTGTTTAAACGAGGTAACACCCAGACTAACATACGGTTATCTCATAGGTATGATTGTGTAAGGGAGGTTTATGGATGCGTTTTTAGTCCACAAAGGGAGGTATTCTAGTGCGCCAATATCACAGGATTACCACATCCTGCAGGAGCACAGCATAAACTTGTGAGCCAACTATCTTATCGCCCTACTGTCAGATTTCTTGACCCATCCGCAGTGATTGCACATCCAGCATTCCCAGCTATCTAGAAGTCTGCCACTGTCAATACTGCATTTTTTCACAAAGGAGTTGCAGGGAGGGGATTGAATAGCTGTGTGATAAAGGCAGCATGCTCTTGCTGTCACCACATCATGTATAGGGTGAGTTTTTAAATTTACCCATCGACAGATAAATACCCAGTCCTTACCGGGGATCAAACTCTAGACCTTACTAGTATGAGACCAACGTTCTAACCTCTCAGCCATGCGCCGCACCTGCCAAAAGTCTGCCACAAAAGGGCAAATGTGCAATGTTCTCGGGCCTGTATTTCGACGCCATCAATGGAAATTATTTTCTAGAAGACAAAATGAAGAAATTTAGACAAGATGTGACGATGATATTTCACAGATAACATGTTGTCAGCTTATCCAACAAATTTCACTAGTCACCTCCTATGACATGCCTGGAAAGGAGACAGTGGTCCTATTCTTTGCTCCCTGAACTTGAAGTCTAGACCAAGATCAGAGAAGAGTTCAAATACAATCACAATTCTCCAGCTATTACACAATTCAATAGGTGAAAACAGACAACAAACAAGTGCTCAATGACATTGTGCTCAAGTGCTCACTTTCTAAAATTATTTTGCAAGAAACAGTGGTGGTGGAAAACAGTCAAGGGTGGAAGCTGAAGAGGCAAGAAAAGAAAATTATGAATTGATTAACATTAAGGAATGGTCTGGATATGATTTTTCTAAACTTCTCCAAATGTCTGAGGATAGAGATGTTTGGAGAGCTTTTTGTGCCGATATCTCCAGTGTGTCACCTCTATGACACTGACAGGAATTGGTCTTATTATTATTATTTTATTTACGACAACCACAGGCAGAACTGCAATGCAGATAAAAACTGTGATAACGGCAGTGTTATGACTAATGTCATAGAAATATTCACATGCCTGCAAAGTGGAAGCAGGAGTCAACTGCCGGTATAAGTGAAGTCCCTTGTGAAATCTGTGACCAGACATATTACTTTCATACTTGTCGTGTCTGAACATGTGGGTGTTGAGGGTAATGAGCATGCTGATAAGCTGGCAAGAGTCACATCATAACAAGTTACATTAAAATAGATCATTTTGACATAGTCAATACATGGAATCAAACATTTCTCAATTGATAAGATTTTTTAAAGTGTGAATAATGGGAAAACAGAGCGAGAATTGAAACTGTTTAGAAAAATAAATAAAATAAATATAAGAAGCTAATAAATCAATATCAAACCAGAACTGTGAGTTACCACACTCTAACAGATTTGAGATGTGGATCGAAGCATGTATCCACTTGTCCAGTGTGTGCTGGTAAAAACCTACACTCAAAACTCATCTCCAAGCTATGAACACAAACATATCCTCTTGACCATTGAATCTACTACAATATTTGTCTTGAAAATATTTCAGAAATGTTAGCCAAAACTCACCTGACCGGCCAGTTTTTGTATTGCAGGTGGACCAGCGTTCTCCCTTGTTTGGTCTGAAAAATATTAAAAATAAATTTTTTATTATTAATTATTATATATTTCTTTTATATTTTTCTCTATAAATTACTATATAATACTCTTTTTTATATAAATTATTATATAAAATAAAATATGGTGATGGGTATGGAATTATCACTTTAGATGGTGCTGGGTATGAAATGATCACTTTAGATGGTGCTGGGTATGGAATTATCACTTTAGATGGTGCTAGGTATGGAATTATCACTTTTGATGGTGATGGGTATGAAATGATCACTTTAGATGGTGATGGGTATGGAATGATCACTTTAGATGGTGCTAGGTATGGAATTATCACTTTTGATGGTGATGGGTATGAAATGATCACTTTAGATGGTGCTGGGTATGGAATTATCACTTTAGATGGTGCTAGGTATGGAATTATCACTTTTGATGGTGCTGGGTATGGAATTATCACTTTAGATGGTGTTAGGTATGGAATTATAACTTTTGATAGTGATGGGTATGAAATGATCACTTTAGATGGTGCTGGGTATGGAATTATCACTTTAGATGGTGTTAGGTATGGAATTATCACTTTAGATGGTGCTAGGTATGGAATTATCACTTTAGATGGTAGTTGATCTATCCATGTTTCTCTAGTTAGCTTCCACTGTGGAGAACCTACATTACTCCTTCCTTTTCATGTTGAACCTTTTTAGATTGAAGAATGCCATGTAGCTAGCTCTGTTTCATGCATCATCCATTTATCATGAATTTTTGGCAAAGGTTTTCAATGAGCATTTGACCAGGACCTTGTGCTACTTCTTTTGACCACTTTGAGAAGATATGCCAATCTGCATCTCACCGGAGAAAAGAATTGTTTCTCAGAAGATCCTGAACTAAATAAAGAATGAAAGCAAAGAAAAGGAACAAGGCAAAAAGAACCTCCAAAGTTGTACCTGGATATTCTTCAAATAAATAATCCTCTCCACCCAGTGTTGTCGAAACTTGACTGATTGTAAGGACAACAGCATGGCTCCCTGCTCCAATGTTTTGTCCTTCTCAACTGGGTAATAAACTGGATATTTCTGTAAACAAACAACTCATATATTCATATCTGGATATTTATGTAAACAAACAACTCATATTTATATCTGGATATTTATGTAAACAAACAACTCATATTTATATCTGAATATTTCTGTAAATACAACAACTCATATGTCTAGGGGTATATCCGAATATTTTTATAAACAAACAACTCATGTATCTATATCTGCTGAAAAATGAATAAATATTCAAAACACATTTCAAAATAAGAACAAATATCTCTATTCAAAAGATCAAAAGATGTAGAGGATTGACTTCACTATACTCTGGTTACACCATGCGTACTTTGTCCCTGATCAAAGCCAACTCCTTGAAGTGAAAATAAGGCTTAGTTCTTCCAATAGAGGCTGGAAACTAATATTGGTTGAACTATCCCCTACAATGAGCAGGACCACAATCCTGCCCACACAAGCACGGGTGTTGTTACTAATTACCTGCGAAGGAGGAACATACATCGATCGGTATACACACTACACACACACTATCATGGAATTGTAAATTACCACATATTCTTGTGCCAAGTGATAAAATTACCATATACTATTGTGCCAAGTGATAAAATTACCACATATTCTTGTGACAAGTGATAAAATTACCACATATTCTTGTGTCAAGTGATAAAATTACCACATATTCTTATTCCAAGTGATAAAATTACCACATATTCTTGTGACAAGTGATAAAATTACCACATATTCTTGTGCCAAGTGATAAAATTACCACATATTCTTATTCCAAGTGATAAAATTACCACATATTCTTGTGCCAAGTGATAAAATTACCACATATTCTTGTGACAAGTGATAAAATTACCACATATTCTTGTGCCAAGTGATAAAATTACCACATATTCTTGTGCCAAGTGATAAAATTACCACATATTCTTGTGCCAAGTGATAAAATTACCACATATTCTTGTGCCAAGTGATAAAATTACCACATATTCTTGTGCCAAGTGATAAAATTACCACATATTCTTGTGCCAAGTGATAACTTTAATTCATGGAGATGCCTCATCCTCTAATTATAGATTAATGGACTCAAAGCTCATGTTCTCAGTATTGAGTGTTCTATAAATAATTCTGATAATTATGTACATGTCTGAAGCAAACAAAAATGTCACAAACCTTTCCCGTCTCATATTCACTTGTGATCTGTACAAGGACTTCTGATCCTTGCTCATATACCATTGCCCAAAACTCTGTCATAGTCAATGGAATGGGAGCTTGTGTTGTGATGAACTTTGGACAGGAAGGTGCTAGATCCTATGGGAGAACAAATATACTAGACATCATTGGTGAAGGTCAAGGTGTTGGTCATCCATCACAAGTGATGATGACCATTGTTACATCATTTTTGAAATTCAGTTACAGTAATGTCCTTGATTATGAGTTCATTGATGGTTAATAAGCCTGATTCTGGTTGCAAATGTCCTTCGACAGTTCGGGCATGGGATGACCATTGTACATGGTTTTTTGATCACCCATGATTTTCTAGCTACTCTTCGCCATTGAGCTGCTGCATTTTTCCTCTTTTCACAAGATTCTGTACAGTATTTTTTTTACTGTGGAGCACCAAGTAGCTCTATTTCGTGCATCATCTTATGCACCTTGTTCTATTTCAAAGGCTCTCAGTGAGGTCTTTAACGAGTCCTTGTGGCACTTCTTTTGGCCATCCTGAGAACATATGCCCATCTGCAACTCACCATGTCACAAAGTCAAAATACACATAATGTCATAATTGTTTGAAGTATTAGGAGAGCTCGCACTTTAACATCTGCCTGTTCTATTTCTTCCCATCTCATCTTCAGCAAAAATATTTTGTACGGAGTAATGAATGAATAAGGCATGTCAATGAACCTAAACAACACACAAAAATTGAAAAATTGGCAACACAAAGACAGAAATGGAAAGCTATGGTTTCTGCCCTATGTGTGCCTATGGTCCTGGAGGAACATAACATAACATAACATAACAATGGATGAATGAGAAGTGTTCGGTGCAATTGAAATGATCAAACTGAGTTAGAAACTATATAAATAAGGAAATGAGAGACGATCCATGCATAAAGTCATAAACTGCCCCAGTGTCACAAGAGTATCATATTGTCACACACACAGTCCTCCAGTGTTTTATTACTTCTTAGATGTGGATCAATGCCACCATTTTGGAATAAAGTACTATCCTGGATGAACTATTCTTAGTAACACTGTCATGTGACGTATTCCTTCCAGAATGTTTTCTTCCCAATGAACTCTCTAAATCTCTCTCTGTCTTGGGCGATGTTGCTTGCATTTTCTAGCAATGTATTCATGTTATCAGTCCATCGTCTTCTTGGTCTGCCCTTTCTCCTCTTCTGAGGTACTCTTCCCTCCATTATTTATCTTTCTAAACAGTTGTGTCTCTTTATATGACCAAACATGTGTAGTTTTCTTTTTGTTATTGTGTTTAGTAACCAACACTCTGGAATCTTCAATGTGTTTATAATATCTGAGTTTCTGATTTTTTCCTTCCATTATATACTAAGTATCTATAAGTAACACTAAAGTTGTTCCATGATATACTAAGTATCTATAAGTAACACTAAAGTTGTTCCATGATATATTAAGTATCTATAAGTAACACTAAAGTTGTTCCATTATATACTAAGTATCTATAAGTAACACTAAAGTTGTTCCATGATATACTAAGTATCTATAAGTAACACTATGCTTGCTATTATTTTATATTTTTAAGTATCATGGCAGTTTCGACGATTTCTTCTTATAACTGAAATGAACGGGGAGAACATGTCAAAGCTACAGATATTAATAATAAAAGTTTAAGAAAAATAATACTTACATTTAACCAGCTTGCATTAATATAGTCATCCTTGGTCGTGGTTAGAATCACTCTGGTGTCATCATCTGAAACACATTTTTTCAATACAAAAAAAAATTCAAGCTGAATTTATCTCTTTTAGTATCGCCTCAGTTACTGATTCTTGAGACTAACAGGAATTGAATTAACTATTTACCATCGAGGCCAGCTCCTTGGTGAGGAGATGGTACTTAGTACAGCCAGCAGAGGCTGGAAACTAAGACTGGCTGGGCCTTCCCACATTTGAGCATGACCACAGTCTTGCCTAGCAAGTAAAGGTGCTGAAGTCAGCAACATTTGGCCAGAAGGTGCACAGCAGCAATAAGAATGCCATACATTATCACACATGAATGTTTATATCTGCATTACCCTGTTATGGTGCTAACCCTGTGATGACTCACTAGGCAGAGGAGTAGCACCGGGCCCTATACCTCAAAAAAAGCCCTCCCCATGTGACTGTAGGTCTTCTTCGATTGCCTTGTGGAACCAGGAGGCACAAGAGCAATATCAATGACCAACAAATATTATTAACAAATGAGACACCACTTACAATAATGCACTGAAATGCTGAAGGTGTAAATAGCAAAAAAGATGGCTTTAGCAAGAAATTAGAATGAGAAAACACCCTTCTTAAGGAATAGGTCAGCATTTGCTGCATACAAGAGACACACCTTAGCAAAGATGTAGCTTTAAAATTACAGGTTATCAATTATTTAGAGCTGATCGAATAGACAGAAGAAAAAGGAGGTACACTTACTCTAGTCAAAAATAATAGCGCACATCAATCAAACTAAACTATACATGGAAGGAGCGGAATACCAGATCCTTCAGCTAAAGACCAAAAACACAGACTTTCACCTTCTAAATTATTATTGTCCAAATGACCAGCCCCTTTCCCCGGACACAATACCGTACAGAGGAAGACTGATAGCTTGTAGAGATTTTAACAGTCACACACAGAGCTCGGGTTATGACCATATGGATAAAAGAAGAGAAGAACTTGAAAGCTGGCAAGACGACAAAGGTCTTCTATTGCTTAATAATCCAAAATAAGCAATACATGACAAACAGTGAACAGTAAAAAAAGGAAAAAATAATGACTATCACAAAAGCATTAGACAACATATTTAACAGCAGAGACATCCAAAGTAACAATTATTATTATCACAATTTATTGCTAAAGGTCCTGTTTGAACTGAATCATGGGAAAGTCTATGTTCCTTGTTATTTTTTGTTATTTCTCATTCATAATATCTTACTTTCATTATTTATTAATCAATAACAATAGTTTACATTATCATGAGTCCCATAACTTATTATTGTTGCTACTCAAGAACTCTTCACTTTGTATGTGTATTTTGTATTCACTTTGAACTTTACACTTTCACTAAGCATGTGGTTGCATATGTGGGTCTCACCAGTGGCTCACTGGGCAGGCCAACCGTGCAACAGAAAACCTTAGTAGATGACCTGCCGTTATGTTGAGGTTATCTTCTTATAGAAGCTTCATGGTGCGTCATTTATACAGTCGTATTATACATTTATACAGTCGTAACCTTCGATAACAGTTACCATGTTGTTCCAACAGGCCGACGTTGTGCTTGAACTAGCTGAAGGGCCAGAGTTGTGCCCTGATGTCAACGTCTATGTCGGCGGCATTGGACTAGAGACATATTCGAGTCGGACGGCTGCTGGAACAGAATGCGGAGCACTTGTGGGAGTGCCCCACATGCTGTGAAGCCAGTTTCTGGTCAAGAATCAAGAATCTTCACTATGTCCGGTGTCCTCTGATACTTTGGTTGCTATTTATGCATGTTCCTGCAATTCATGAAACTTGTTCAACAATTAAAGAAAGTTGCGGTTGGTTGCTGATCTAGTGATGATGAGCTCCTGCTCTTTGACTCAATCCCCTTGTGTGATATGTATATGTGTTTGTGAGCTGTTGTTTTGTTTCATATAATGTGTTCTATTTATCTAGCCTCGGAGGGAGAATCATTCCTGATGTCATCCAGCGCTGGACATTCAAAAAAGGTGGTGGTCGACAGTTTCATAGGGAATATAGCACAGTCAGCACCCTGCAGTGTGCTGTGATTGTTTTCTGTTCAGGTGATTGTTAAACTGTACATGTTGTGTGCGCAGTCTGAAGATTACTCTGGTATTTCCTTCCCAGGAGGTTGATGTTGTCTTAAGGATTTGGGCTGGTCATATATTTCTAGATTTCCATCCCAGTGTTTCTCACAGCCCATCTGTTTATCCAATTCTCTTTGTTCACAGATTTTAACATCATTTTAAGTGTGCATGCTGAACTGTGTGTATGGCGGTCTATCTGCCTTGTCATTGCCAGGTGTATATGAGTGGTCAGGAATCCATTGCATAACAATGCTGTTACGAAATTTGTGAAAGAAGAATTGTAGGCATGTACATATAACTCACAAGGCATTATGTCAGGATCTCGATTCTTCATTGGGTAACAACGAGCAATTGCCATTGGCTGTTTCTTCACCGCAGCATCTTGACTATCCAAGAGACTCTGAAAAGAAATTATACAGAAAATAAGAAAAGGGACCCATTTCTTTGTTCTTATGAGTTTATGAATTTATTTAAAAACTCTGCCAATGTATATTTGTATTTGTAAATTTATATTTCCTTGCTCTTATAAGTTTCTCTCAAAACTCTGCCAATGTACCAAATTTATATTTCCTTGTTCTTATAAGTTTCTCTCAAAACTCTGCCAATGTACCAAATTTATATTTCCTTGTTCTTATAAGTTTCTCTCAAAACTCTGCCAATGTACCAAATTTATATTTCCTTGTTCTTATAAGTTTCTCTCAAAACTCTGCCAATGTACCAAATTTAGTCATACTGGAACATGTTTTTTAGTTATACATATAGTATAGCTGTGATATCTGTGCCTTTTGGTCTAATGTTGGGTAATGGGTTGCCTTACTCCTTCAACACTTGGAGTAATGCTTGACATGAAAGAAATCAAGATCCTGTACTTTTATCTATTTATACAAGTAAAACACAATCTGAATTCTGGATTCTTACTTTTAGCACACCAGTGGTGAAAAAAACCACACATTTCCAGGCATAACCTCCTTAAATGCAGTGTTTAATTGTGAAACGTTATAATGCAGTTTGGTGATATGATACAAAATTTTTATTTAGCTTTCCTTCTGGGGAAAGTGGAAACTATTCATTCATTCATTCATTTTCCTTTTGTGCTGAAGTTAGCGCATAGGGCAGAGGTCAGATCTCTTCAATTCTGTCTGTTCAAAGCTATTCTGTGCAGTTCTTGAATAGTATGGATATTGATTGCTTTACTTTTTCTAAGTTTTGTTCCCTTAGTGTTTCTTTTGGTCTACCCCTGGCTCTTTCGCCTGTAGATATCCATTCAAGAGATTGGTAGTGTATTCTGTCGATAATTGCGTGTAGGACATAACCGATGTAGGACCAACAGCGTTTTCTGATAACATTGAAATTTTGATGCGCCTCTTCTCTGATTTTATCATTTGATTTGATAACTATGCCTAACATTAAATCCAGCTTTCTATTCTGACAAAGCCATGTACAAAACAGATGGAAAATCCAAGATAATTATCAGCTTGTAATTCATCTTATCGCAATTATCTATCATCTCAAATTGAGTAGAAATGAAAGCCATTTTTAGTGACATTCGTATGGATTGTTTCTAATGATGAGGAATTGTTGGGAATTATGTTTGTTTATTCAAAGAAGAAACACATTAGTTTCGTTATGAAATGACACTGCAGACAATAGATCTAGAGATGTTCTGCATTGAATATAGTTATGTTGTTTGTTGAACAAATATTCTTCGTCCCAGTCAAGAACAGCTCGGCACGGTTAGTGATAGCTACGTGTTTTATTTATTTTCACATACGATATTAACATTTTATTTATTTTCACATACGATATTATGGGCACATTAGTTTGGTTATGAAACAGCATTTTAAAATAAAAAGCTTAGGTATTTAGCAGCATTTTTTGTGGATTCCATAGATCGGACATTATATTTTGTTGACATAATGGATGTTGTCAAATTCGACTCACAATAGTGGGTTAACTTTTGTTTATGTGCGATTTGTGCGTGTGGACTGTGAAATGACCCTGTTTATTAGTGTGACACATAGTTCGAAATAGTTCATTAATAGTTCGAAAGATGGCGACCGGCTATGATTTTCATTGTGCATCCGGATAGATGGAGTTTGTTAGTTTCGGGAGGACAATTCATCTAAGAGAAGGCCACTCTAAAATCAAACGACTACTGCCTTGTAGGTCAGGCTATTTAGTCAAAGGCTCGTGGAGAACACCATAAATAACCCAGTAGAAAGCAAGGGGAAACTACAACTGTAAATATCCCTAGATTACGTTATGTTTCGACACGACTTAGATAATATGCTAGTTCCAATAAGCAAGTCCATCAAATGCGAGTAGAAAACTAATGCAGAGGTTCTCATTGATGCTGGCGTAAAAAGATCAATCATATCAAACATTAGAGGCAGACAGTCAAGGTTTCTAGGGCATGTGCTGAGAAGAACACAGCTAGAACACTTAATAACCACTGGAAAGATCAAAGGGAGAAGAGATAAGGGTCAAAAAAGAAAAAAGTTACAAGATGGGCTTGTATCGTGGCACGGTAGAAGCTCACCAACCGAGCTTATTGACAACAAAAGAGACAGAGAGTCGTGGAGAAACATGATCGCCTACGCCAGTCGGCATAGCACTTGATTGATTGATTGATAGATTGGACACGAACACGTGAGTCAGTCATTTTTTAATTAATTTTTTGTGCGTGTATGTTTAATCTTCACAATTTTCTCACATATCAAACATACACCAACCTGACTGCCACTGAATTATTTTAATTCAGACTCCATGAATATACACAGAAGCCTAGACTAAAATTTTGGGATGTGGTGTGGTCTTCTGTCAAAATGGCAGATACAAATTGATGTGTTCTTATATCGGTGCTCAACAAATCGAATTTCCATCCTGAAAGAACTGGCAACCTATTGGAATAGTGTGTGCCTAGATACTTGCAAAGGATAGTCTGAATATAACAAATATCGGATTTAGAACTGAAGTGTTATAGGTCAATATTAAGAATTTCCTGGTCAGAAAAGATAAGGAACATTGAGGTTTTGACTATGCTGAATAAAGAGGAAGGATGGTTGGTGAATACAATTTTACATAGAAAACTGAAATATTTCCGACATATAAAAAGACACAATGGCATGGAAAGATGCATATTAGATGGCAGAATTCCGGGATGTAGAAGAAGATGTAGACCTAGAAGGAGATGGACAGATGACACCAAAGACTGTATGAAGATATCATTGGAGGAGGAAAGTAGATTGGCACAGGATAGAGTTGGGTTCCGGATATCAAATGCAAAGACAATATTTTGGAAAGAATGTCACGTGATGATGATGATGATGATGGTGTGGTCAAGGGAGTTTTTTAGGGTAAAGTAGAAGGGAGGCGAGCAAGAGGTAGACAGAGATACAAGTGAGAGAGTAACATCACAAGATGGACAGATTACAGTCTAGCAGAGTGCATCACCAAAACAAGAGACAGGGGATGTTGGAGGTCTGTTGCAGCCAACTTTCATTGTGGAAATGGCACTTTATGATGATGATGTGATCAAAGACAGAAAACATGACTCGAAAAAGTTGCGAGACAAGTGGGTGCCATCTGAACGGACATGGTTAAACCCGTTTGCTGCATTATGATTTTTTCTTGAATAATAAATCCTCAATGCTTCGAGATTACAATAAAGAAATGAAACAAAGCCATTTAAAAACTAATTGCCATTAAAATATTAATATTATATTGTTTTAAAATGTCTTAATTTGTATTTCTACTCTAGTACCTGCAAAAAACAGATGTGCAGACAGATGTACCAAGAGAACAGAATGTGTTGTGTCATGGTTTTACAGCTTGGTTGTGATATAAGTGCCTTTGGCCTGATAATCCAACTTCAGCATGACTTCATGGATCACTTTGACCCATGACATGGGACAGCCAAGACAACACCATCACTAAACCTCCTTAGTCACATCTTAGGACATACATGTCAGGTCACAGTGTTGCTATTCTTTGCTCACATCTTGGGTCAGGCAATTGAGCGCGAACCTGATGCTGAATAGCAGAACAGGATGACATAAAGCAAAGTTGTAGATTTCAGAAAAGGAAAAAAAGTTACCTTCCAAACAGTGTCCAGCCGAGATACACCAAGGATAGTAACTGATAGTTCGCCCACAAACTTGCCAAAAGCCTCTACATCTGCTAAGAGCTTGTGCAGTGCTGCCTGACTTGAGTATGGTTCAGATGTTGGAACAATAGCCTGGTTCTTGAGTGCTTCCTCCTTCTGAAGCTGTCTCTCTTGATCAGTGAGAACTTGTGGAGTTATGATGGTATCATTTACACCTGTTGGTTATATAACATAATACTCATTATAGGTGGGCGTCACACCTGTTAGTTATATAACATAATATTAATTATAGATGGGAGTCACACTTATTTTCATTTAACATAAAACATTTTATTGGAGAACTAATGGCCAAAGAACAACTGCCACCACCACTACTACTATTGCTGCTGCTGCTACTACTACAACTGATACCATTACTACCTACTATTGCTGCTGCTGCTACTACTGCTACTTCTACTACCTACTATTAGTACTACTACTGATGATGCTGCTGCTGTTGCATGTCAAGTGATACATTCGTTCCAGAAATTTGTCCTCGTCATGGATACACTGAACGACTCTCTCTCCTGGGTGAGCAGGCCTGAAATGATCAGAGAAATATTCGATATCGCTGGTCCATTGTCTTCTTGGTCTTCCTCTTCTTACACTGCTTGGAGATCTGCCTTCAAGAAACAGTCTTTTCATGCTATCATGTCTCTTTAAATGTCCAAAAAAACTGTAGCTTCCTTCTTAACTGATTCAGTACAGAATATTTTTAGCGTTTAGACGGAATTAAATTTTGTTCAAATTTGTTTTTCCTTTGCATCACGGGAACACGAAATAGTACCCCTAAATATATCTACATTATAATAGTAAATTTAAGTAGGAAGCCAGAGGACAATATTTTTTAAAAATTCTTGAGACTAACGGGAATTGAACCAGTCCGTTCTACGGCACCAAATCGCCTAGCAACAATTGCACACGCGTTTTTCAGTACTTGACTAACCGCATCTCCAAAAAAAGATGCGATTTCATCAAGCCATTCAAATCGTGCACATAAAGTCACCCATAAGGTCACGGACCAATCGAGACAAGGACTATTACAACAACAACAAACATCCCGTACAGGTATTGAAATATCCTCAGTAACAACAAACACATAACATAATATCCGTATTAGTTATAATGTAATATATATATTTGGAAACAGAAAAGGACAGAGAATATGATTATCACAATATCACTTTTAAAAAAATATAATGTTAATATACACAAAATTATTTTAGAAAGAAAAGAAAATGTGTAAATGATAAATAAATATTATTTTGGATATGATATTTGACCGTACCGTACTTCTGAATCAATAACTTCGACTCAAACTGTATCAGTTCTGTAGACAATCCAGTTACAAACACAAAAATGTATAATATATATGCATAGTGCGTAAATAATTTGTTATTTAGAACAAATTTCTACATCAATCAAAAAGATTAGGTCTATCTTCGGACGAAAATGTGGCTTATTTCTCTTACAAAATGGCGTAAATTTGCAAACACAATGCTCAAAGCATTTGTCAGATTGAATTTTAAAAATAAATGTGATCAAAGTAAATAAAATAGTTATTATTTTATGAAAATAAGTAAACTGGAAAATATATATACATAATATAAGGAAAAATTACATTACATACCCCCATGTTCAATACTTATCAATAACGTAACAAAATTTATATCAATGCACATAAAAACCATGCAAGAAGTAATGTGGGGACATATTACACTTTCGATTGGAACCATCCTTATGTTGATATAATTACCGAAAAGGATAACATGAATATCGTTGGAGTATGACTCACAGGAGTCTTTTCTGTCTGAAGACATACGGTTTACTGACTTGTATGAGTCTCTCGGGGCGGAATCAGTAAATATGTATGAAACAACAGAAATTTGTTATGCATAAATATAAAAAAATTTAATTGGGGATTTGTTAAATAGGAAATTATTTATAAAAGGATGCTCTATAAAGGGATTCCACCATATTTAGAAGCCATCCTTCATTTAATTTCAGTATTTTCAATACTTCAATGTTCTTTTTTTTTTCTATCCATGATATTTGTAGAATCTTTCTATAACACTTCATTTCAAATTGATTTAAACTTTTTAATATTGTCTTGTTTAACCTTCACCGAGCCTATATCAATCGCAGCCGCCGAGAAACAAAATGGCTGCGTGCGCTTTTGGCGGTCCGGCCCACCCAACGATAATATCGTGAGATTTACACGTACCACAGTCCATGCACATAGCTGGGGACATGCGCAATCGAAGCCGGTACATCCCCCACTTCCGACATGATCGTTTTTGAAAATGGCTAGCTATTCGTAAAAGTTTAAGAGCAATTAATCTGACCACATCTGTACACCGGTACGATGCCATGATGATGGATCGGTTTTACAGACCTTTATTTCATCGTATTTCGAATAAAATAACATTGAATCGTGGCTTGAATCATGGATTATTAGGTTATTTAGTTTCACAGCAGTGAATATACAGAATGCCGTGCTGGTTTGGGGACTTGTACGTTTGATATCGAATATTTTGAAGTGGCAGAAAAAATAACTCTAGGCCTAAGCTCAAAGAACGATTTTACTGCAAATCTACATGTTTTATACAGTTCCCCCGGCTATATTTTGATAATTTCGCAGTGAAAGAACATAAATACAACAGATTTGCGTGATTTAGTTTACAGTGTTGCCAAGGAATTCGATATGTAAGGTAAGTTATTATTTTTTCTTATTTTTTCCCTCTTTATTTGTTATAAAATATATGTTTTTTTGTGAAAAACGTCTTTACCACTTTCTCATACGTCTGGTATCACACACACACGTACATAAATTACACCAATATATGCATAATTCAATTCTTTATTTATATGTGCAAATATTATTTAAATATCTCTAACAACCAAATAAATTATCACATTTTCAAAACAGTCACCATCAATAATGCAAATTTTCAAAAAAGAATCCGGTGGCAGGGAGACATTTCGTATTTTTTAATCTGGCTTGCTAAAGGTTAAAGTCCAGGTCTCGCAGCCATATGTTGCCACTGGAAAAACACACCATCTTAAAAAGGATTATTTTAGTGTCATTATTACTACTTTGCCACAACTTTCTCATTTGCATTAGTTTGTGAGTTAATATTGTGAGTCTTCGTTTGATCTCAACCACAGAATCCCCAGAACTGTTTATATTTGCTCCCAGATATTTGAATTTATTTACACATTCCAATTCTATATTTACTACCACTACTATTATTATTACTAAACACTCCTTGAGGACCTTAAAGATTTGATTGAACAAACAGACAACATAAACTGACCATTTGGACTGGATGAAAGAATATCATCTAATGATGAACTCTGCGTTGAAACAAGCTTTTTGCTGCCCGCTGGTGAACTTGGAGCCAGTGGTACATTGGACGAGACTTGACTAGCTGGAGTTGATGGACGTGACAGAACTATGGGTATAAAAAATAACAACAACTTAGAACTTTGTGGAATTATAAAGAGTTACTCAGTTAATCTTGTTTATACCAGAAACACTAAATTAATAATAGGTAAACTGTAGTCTTTCTGTGTACTTTCATTGATTTTCAAAACTTCATTACTTTTTTTGTTTCCAATTTTTATTAGGGAAACACCAAGCGTCAATAAGGGCTGCTCATGTGACAACCGGGACTTGAAATTCTAGTTCAGAGTGAAAAGAATAGGACCACCATCTTCTTTCCAAGCATGTCATGCAACACTTTCAGTATTGTATGCCATTTTTACTTGGCATGAGTTATGTTGTGTTCTTGATAAAGGCCTTTTGGTAAAAACGTCAATTTAGGTGTTATTATGTGTGTTACCAGTGAAGGCAAAACTTCATTACCCCGTTCCAAGTTTCACCTGTTGGATTAGTTTTTTTGCAGTTAGTACATATTATCAGTTGCCCTTAACATAGAGCTTCATAATGAAAGTATGAGACTGTCACCATAAGCTCCCATTACATTTACAGTGATCAATTTTTTCTCTCTATACCTCAAGAACCCAAGATCTATGGTAGCTAACAATTTTGGCAGATCTCTGTAGCATAGCTACCTAGTGTCTTTTAGGCCAAAGATGTCATATAGGATAGTAGATATCTTCAACGATGTGGACGAGTGAGGAAAAATTGTCTTGTCCAGTTCTTGATGCTGTCTGTCCACGCTTCTATTTGCCCTCCTCTGCTTCTTCTACCGTCATTGGTTCCATGCAGCATTGTTTTTGACAAGAAATGTCAACATACATGTCCAAATCATACAAGTTCTTGTTTCAGCATTGAAAGCAATGGTTCTTGTGGACCTGTATACATCTCTATTTTATTTCTTACATACACATTTAGCTAAAGATAAACAAATATAAGATAAGTTCTTACATACATTCTGAATGTTAAAGATATGTAATTCATTTTTTAGTTGTCCATCACCTCATTACTTAAAATTGCCTACCCCACTACAACGTCGAGTATGAGAATGGAAATAGAAGTGGTGACAGCAGCTCTCACTTGGCTTGTGACGCAACCACAAACAGACTCATTGATTCTATTGGACTCTCAAAGTATGCTGCGCAAGATAGAAAAGTGTATGATCAGAACTGAATGGGTCACTCTTCTCAACAATGCGCAGAGCATTACATGGATTTACTGTCCTGGTCATGCTGGGGTCAGGGGAAACGAAAGAGTCGATGCGTTGGCTGGTAAAGTTTTGGTGAATGGCACTGAGATAAGAAGAGACAGGACTGAATTGATTAGAACAGTCATGGATAACCTACGAGAAGACGAGAGGAAGTCGAACATGACAATGTACATATTCAGAGAATGGTAGAAATGGGAGTGACTAGAGATGATGGGAGAAAGTGCTCCCTCTCCAGAAAGATCAGAAGAACATGTAATCAGCAATTGACTGGGACACTGAGCTTATACACTTTTAGATGGCTGATAGAACGGCAAGCAGATCATATATGGGAATGTCCCCAATGCTGTGATGCTTGTTCCTAATCAAGAATAATAATTTTTTTTAAATATTTTACTATGAAATCGCCAAGTACCCGCACACCTTGACCACCGCATCCATGTGGTATATATAGACTGTAACAGCTGACCTCTATTCAACTTGAACCTCAAGAGTTAGTTGAAATTGTGTGATTCACCTCACTGTCATAAAGTACGTTCCTGGTCACTGAAAAATCTAAGTCAAATACCTTATTACAAAATGGCTCTCTACAGTTAAAAAAACATGTGCAGTATCTTGTGAAAATATGAGAAATGCAGCAGCTCAACAGCAGAGAGAAGATCACTGTTAGACCAAAAACAATCAACAGTGGTCATCTCATGCCCGAACTGTCTAAGGACATTTGTGGTCAGAATATGGCTTATTAGCCATCTACAAACTCATAGTCAAAGACATAACTCTAACTGAACTTCAAAAATGGAGGCAACAAATGATTATCATCATCATCATGTGATGGACAAGCAACAATCAAATCTTATTCTGTAGTTTTTTCCTGTCTTCACACAGCTCAATTCTCAAGACACAATTAATATTCAGTAGCTTACAGCTCAAGATGTTCCCCCCTCCCCTTCATGACAGCTGTTATAAATCCCATAATATTTACCTTGACTAGAAGCTGCAGGCCTCACAGCACTTGTCGGCTGTAGTGGGGACTTCATATTAGCAATGTTTGCAGACAGTGCTGAGTGTGGAGTCACTGAAGGCTTAGAGATATAAAAGAAATGATTTTAAAAGGGACAATGAACACAGTTTCTGCATACATACACAGGCAAAGCTTTAAACACACCTAAAACACACAACACAACTTGACATTTTGACCAAAAAAACCTTCATCAATACTACATATACACACACACAAAAAGGGTAAGAACAGCACTATCAATAGATGAAACGTCGAGCTGTGTGTGTTATTAAGCGTGTTTTAAATAATTAGCAAAGATTCATTACCCTGTTTCAAGATTTGAATGTTGGATTTCAGTGTTGCTGCAGTCAGTGCATTTTTTCTTCTTCTTTCATTCACTTGAAACGTGTCTATACCTGTAATTCTGTCTCCGGAATAAAACTGACCGTCTTTTTTAGTTCATATAGTGGCCCATAGAGCTTTGATTCCAGCTTTGTATCTCTGGCCAATACATCTGCCTCAGCATTTCATACTTCGAACACTCTTGTAATATGTGTTTGGCACTCTGTGCTGCCTGTCCACATGGCAGTGTTGCCGAATTTGAATTTTGTGTACATGTGACTGCAGGGTCTGTTGCGTCCCGTTCTGAGGCATAGAATTACAATTTGTTTTGATCTATTCATAATGTGATGGTCATCTTATTTTGGTGTTTGTGGCTTTCTTATTGACTTGATCATCTGTTTTTTCTGATGGTAGGTAATTGGTTCATCTGGTTGGTCCACAATTTCCAAAAACCCACTCATGACCACAACTTTCAAAAACCCCACTCATGACCACAATTTTCAAAACCCCCATTAATCTTTCAAAAACCCCATTCATAACCACATCTTTCAGAAAACCCATTCATAACCACAACTTTCAAAAACCCCACTCATGACCACAACTTTCAAAAACCCCACTCATGACCACAACTTTCAAAAACCCCACTCATGACCACAACTTTCAAAAACCCCACTCATGACCACAACTTTCAAAAACCCCACTCATGACCATAACTTTCAAAAAAAACAAACCTGGTTAGATCCATGTATGGACATCTGCTGTTGAGGGTGGTATGCCCCTACAGGTTGCTGTTGTGGCACCTGAGGCTGCTGCTGCTGCTGCATTGCAGATTGGTGCTGCGGCTGAAATCCCTGGTGGTGTGTTGGGGCTGCCATAATTGTCTGTTGATGAAACCCCTGTTGTTGAAGGTATGGAAACTGCTGATCAGGCAATGGTTGCTGATGTTGTCCTTGATTTGAAAGTTGTTGTGGATGTTGGAAAGTCATTTGACTAGATGGCTGTTGTGACTGACCCAAGGATAGTTGTTCTGGAGAAGGATAATAATTCTGTTGTCTCTGAACCTGTCCCAGGAAATTACCTTGTATTTGGGGTCTTTGAACATGTCCTTGCATGTGAAGCCCTTGAGTTTGACTGTGTAATTGGGGGCCCTGAGTGTGACCTTGGATCTGAAAATTAGATCCCTGAGCTAGATCCTGGAACTTGGATCCCTGAACCTGGTTTTGTATATGGGATCCTTGAATCTGACCTTGCACTTGAGATCCTTGAAAAGGACCTTGTGCCTGGAGTCCATGACCTTGTACCTGGGGCCCATGACTTTGCATCTGCTGCCCGTGAACCTGACCCTGTATCTGTGCTCCTTGAATTTGACCTTGCATCTGTGGTCCTTGAACCGGATTCTGTATTTGGAGTGCTTGACCTTGCATCTGTGTTCCTTGTATCTGTGGTCTTTGAATCTGAGCAGCTTGAATTGGCTGCTGATTGACTTGAGACTGAAAATTGCTTCCCAGATCATGAACTATGGTGTTCTGGGTACTAAAACTCTGAGACTGAGTAGATATAGCCGGGCCTGACTGACCATAAATATTTGCCTTAGAAGTGAAAGTTCCAAATGTTTGGGCAGTTTGATAACTTCGATCTATGCCATGCTGGTAGCCACCAATATATGGCTGACTTGGTTGGTGGACACTGGATCCAACATTTTGGTACATCTGTTGACTAGGGTAAGCATAGTCTGATATTAAAGGCCCCTGGTGCTGACCTTTGGCATAACGATAACCCACACTGGTCACTGGAATCCTTTCATGATCATTCTCCTGGTAGATGTTTCTTGAAGGACTTTGGTGAGGAGAGCCGGTCTGGTAAGATGCTATTCCATTGTTCCTTACTTCACCCAAAGCAGATAAGGTTCCTCCAGTCATTTGCTGGTTTCCTCCTACAGCAGATTGATTGGTAGGTATACCTGTTACTTGTGCCTGCATTGTCATGTTTGAAATGGTAGTTCTAGTTTCTTGAGTAGCTCCTGTGAATCCACCCACTTGCTGTTGTGGACCAGAGTTTGGCAAGTATTGGCCATAGATTTGAGGTTGCGATGGTCCGGGCTGAGTTACTCCTAAAGATGCTGGTTGTTGAGGAAAAATTTGATGATGCCCCAATTGCTGTTGTGGACCAACTTGTTGCTGTTGTGGACCAACTTGTTGCTGTTGTGGGCCAACCAGCTGATGCTGAGGGCCAGGTTGTGGACCAATTTGATTTTGTGGATCAACTTGTTGATGTTGAGGGCGAACTTGCTGTTGAGGACCAAGCGGTTGCAGGGGACCAACCTGCTGTTGAGGACCAAGCTGTTGTGGACCAACTTGCTGCTGTGGACCAACTTGCTGTTGTGAACCAACTTGCTGTTGTGGACCAATCTGTTGCTGTTGTGGACCAACTTGTTGTGAACCAACCTGTTGCTGTTGTGGACCAAGCTGTTGTTGTGGACCAATCTGCTGTTGAGGACCAAGTGGTTGCAGTGGACCAACCTGCTGTTGAGGACCAAGCTGTTGTAAACCAATTTGCTTCTGTGGCCCCAACTGTTGCTGCAACCCAAAAGTAGGTGCATTATATGACTGACTAGGTATTGAGGCTGATGAAGAAATCTCTGTGTTAGTAGTATGACCGTGTCCCAGAGACATCTGACCATGTCCCGAAGGCATCTGACCTGTGTTTAAAAACTGATTTTGAGGCCACTGCTGTGACAGAACTTGCTGTGGGAGAGACTGGGAACTTTGAATGGATGCAGACTGTGGTGCTGGCTGTTGACCTGGCGGCACATGTATTTGTCCTGCCAATGACTGAGGTTGCTGCTGCTGAGGTGGTGTGTATGATGCCCATTGTGGCAGTTGTTGAGAGTACTGTTCTGATACATTTTGCATTAAAGAATGCTGTTGAGAGTTGAAATCTTTGTTCTCATGTCCTGGTGAAAAGATGGGATGACTATATGAGGATACAGTTGATGTGCTGGCATGTCTGGAGACATTTGGGTACTGCTGTGATTGATTCAGGCCTGAAATATGTCCATACTGCTCATAAAGCTGCTGGTGCATATCTACTCCACTGGAAGGTGTAGTACCAGTGGAAAACTGTGAATTATGTGTGTTTACTTGTGCTTGGGCATACATGCTGGAATGTGGTTGGGTGTGAGTTTGTTCATAATATGTCACATGAATGTTTTGTTGAGGAATCATTTCACGGTGAGTTTGAGAATGTGGTTGTGGTCGGTATGGATCCACAGACAATGCAGTAGAATGTCTAGAATTTGTGGGCTGTCCCACTGGTTGTGAATATCCTCCTGGAGGTTGTGGGCCTTGTAGTATGGCCGGGCTAGAAGGAGGAGTGGAAAGTGGTGTTGGGGAATGTCTTGAAGGTGTAGCAGTTGCAGCATGTTGGGGTGATGAAGATTGTGATGGTGAATATCGACTACCACCTGCCATAGATGTTGCTGCAGAAGAAACTGATGCTAAATACTGGGCTATTGTTGCAGGTAGAACAGAAGCTAAACTTGGATCCAATCCTGGGTATCTTTGTGAAATGTTGAAATCTCCAGTATCAAACTGAGCCAAATCTGAAGGAATAGCAGATGGCATTGGAGCATTCTGTGATGTTCCTGCTGGAGAAGCTTTTGGTCCAAAACTTCTTGGTTTCATAAAAGGAAGGTAGTCCTTGAGTTTTGGTCCTTCAAATTTTGGAGGAAGGTTTTGAAATTGAGCTGAGGGAGTTGGTTGATTTAGCATTGAAAGTGCATGAAGTTCTTCCTCTGATGGAACAGCCCCAAGGTTGGTTGGCTCAGCAACTGGAGATGAGGTCCCCGCACTACTCAAATCTGGTTTAGGAGCAGTGGGTCTAGATGGTGGAGGTGCTGATTTAAAAAAAATTGATGATACAAATTGAACTACATATTTCCAGAGCATGACAGATAATAATTGAAACATATCCTACATGGGACATTGATTTAGTGAGTAATGACTGCATGTTATCATCAGAGAAAACCAGACAAGTCAAAATGCACTCCTATCGCTGTATCAACAGATTCATCAGAGCATAGCATCCGACAGTTCCAGTCCGATGCTGATTTATCATTCTCTTCGTATATCTATCATGTTTCTCTTTACAGGATGTCCCCATCTTTACAGGATGTCCCCATCTTTACAGGATGTCCCCCATCTTTATTTCCAAATATGATGCAGTCTTGAGAGCTACCATGAACTCGGCTTTTGAAAATCTGATAGGAAATGTCCTTTAATGCATTAACTATGTCAGATCGATTCAGTGATACTGTGAACATGCTCGCCAGTGTATCGGGCTCACTTATTACCCACAACAGTGGATAATCTTCAGGCTAACTTTTTAATCTTTCTTTAAATCTATTTTTGTATCTATTATTACGCTTTTTTATCTATTCATATTTTTATCATATTATTTTTGTATCCATTATCTATTATTATGCTTTTTTATCTATTTTATCTATTCATAGTTATGGTAAGTTGTTCTAGTAACCTGTTTAATTTATTTTGCTTTACTATTTACCCACAACACCAGCATGTCCCAACCAACATTTTATGTATATGCATCAATTCTTTTCTCTATATCTTGGTCTTACAGTAATTTCTACCAGTCTTTAAAACAGTCTTACAGTAATTTCTACCAGTCTTTACTATTTACTCACACCAGCATGTCCCAACCAACATTTTATGTATCTGCATCAAATTATTTTCTCTATATCTTGGTCTTCCTCTTTTACTCTTTCTCTGCCGGTTTTGGAACGGTGTTGCTTTTATTTGCTCTCCCTGTCAGGTCCCTCAAACACATGGGTGTCAAAATTATCAGTCTTACAGTAATTTCTACCATAAACAGAAATATTTAGTCAACAGTGTGTGGCCAAGAGGTTAGATCTTTTATCTCACAGCTGTGAGGTCCAGGGTACAATCTGCAGTGACGACTGGGTTATTTACTGCCGGGGTGTAAATTAAAAAAACTCACCCTGAAAATGACATGACGACAGCAAGGGCATGAGGTCTTTATCAAAATGTTATTCAAAACCTCCCTGCAACTACCAGGTTTAAAAAAATGGAGCAAATGCAAATAATAGCAATGCTGTGACTTGCCATGCGTCATAAGAAGTGACTAAGAAAATCTGAAGGCGGAGTTGGTTGTCCCATCTCATAGATAATGGTGACCCAGAAGCTTCTGGCTTCATCCTGTTAAACAGCAGGAGTTTAAGAATGAAGGAGAAGATAACAAAGAAGAAGAAAATGATAATGCTACACAAACCTTTTGGTACAAGCTTGGCAGTAAGCATGTCCCTCTCCTCCTGTCTCACTTTACATTCACTGCGGCATCGCTCCTGAGTTCTTACTACATTTTGTAAAAGCTTCTTGTAGTAGTCAGAACCTTTCTGTGACTTGGCCAGCAATTCTTCATACTTATCAAATGACAGTATCAACTCTTGAACTACCTTTTCTCTCCTAAAAACACAAAACAAGAAGAAGAATGATACAATTTTATTAACTCACTATCATCAGTATTATTCTCAGTGCTAACTGGTATATGTCATCATTGATCTCCATACTATTTTATCTGCCATAACAACTGACATATGTGGTCATTCTTCTTCTTCTGCGTTTGTTCTCAAACTCCTGTACATCAGCAGGATGTAGTCCGGAGAACGGAATGCGCTGTGTCATGGTTTACAGCATTGCTGCGATATCCGCGCCTTTCGTCCTGACACATCCGACTTCAGCATGGCTTTGGGTCACTGACCCTATATGGGATTGGACAGCCAACTCCATCCCATAACCTCCTTACTCACCTCGTACGACATGCATGGAAGGTAAACAGTGTTGCTATCCTTTGCTCCCCTTTCCGTCCTTGACAACACACGGGCGATGTCATCATTAATCTCCACACTATTTTATCTGCATTGCCATGTATTAGTTTCAATGCTGAATCATTATTAACAAACCCATAACCCTGTAGGATTATAGAGGTGCCACTTTAGAAACATCAACACTGAAATCCTGCCATGTCTCTCTGTGCTCAATTAATTGTATGGTTATGTAGAATTTCATAATCTTGTCTAAAATACCTATAATACCAGTTGCCATCTGCTGAAAGAGATTAAGTTTCTATGGGAATGTCAGAGTGCACCACTGTCAGTTCAGATAATCACTGTTCCTATTCAAAACAAGTTCTTAACCTGTAGCATCCCGTAGTCTACAAATGTTATCTAGCGATAGATGTCCGACGTCAACAAATGTCTACATCGAGGTAACCATTTGTAGTCATGAATAACAATCGGCCATGTTTATTTCCCATCATGCTCTTATAGTACGTTGCTCTTATAGTACGTGTGTGCTAGAGTGATTGTTCCTTAGTTTTCTGAAGCGATAGAAACATAATTTATCATAACAGTCATAATTTATTCAACCTTTCACGTTTGGAAACCGAACTGCGCAGGCCTAGCTTAGGAATCATCATTTTTCGCTATTTCTTTATGGATTATGATTCAGTAAAGGATGAATTTTAAAGCTTTAGTGTTTCCATTACTATAGATCAACATATGGTGTTTGAGAGTGATGTTTATAATATTGAAAAGTGATGTAATTGATGTCATTTATGATGAGAAATTTGAGGAGCCGTGTTTTCTTTGGCTAGACCTAAAGAGGCATAAAGCGGGAAAAAAAGGTCATATCTTGTAAATCTCTCAGAATGCAATTGAAATAAAATAAACGGGGAAAAAAGTTCAAAGATGTCAACAACATATCTTTGGTTCTTCTTTTCTTTTGTGTTGCCTCACAAACTTCCTGTAAATTAGTAGGATGTAGTACGGAGAACAGAGTGTGCTTTGTCACGATTTACAGTTTAGCTGATATATGTATTTTTCAGCCAGTTATATATGACTTCAGCATGGCTTCTGGGTCACTTTGACTCTATATGGGATTGGACAGCCAACTCCACCCCATAACCTCCTCATGTCATCTCTTATGACACGCATGGAAGATAAACAGTGTTGCTATTATTTGCTTCCCTGTCATTTCCTGGCAACACACAGGCATCTTTTCTATTTCTCAGGACACACCAAGATGACAAAAATGGAAACAGAAAGTTAAGTTCAGAAATGTGAAGCCCAAATCTTGTCAATCTTCCAGAATGCATCATGATGACAACACATACAAAAACAGAAAATAGTAATGCTTCCTGTTTCGCTTACTTTGCGCTGGCCTCATTATAAGCCTGTCTGATGAGAGCAAACTTAGCATTGATGTCAGTTAGATGGCGTAGAATGTTATCCTGGGACGACAGATTCTGTCGGATGTATCCTACAAGCTGGTCATGCTTTTTCAGTTGTTCAGTGAAGACAGACTGGAAGGAATACAAAACATACAACAAATATAATATGGATTTGTGTGCTAATATTTATACAAAAAAGCGTGTAGAAACACAGGGGTCCAGTGGTTAACCAGACTATTCACAATAGCCTGGTCAGAAAGAAAAGTACCAGATGACTGGCAAAAATCAGTAATTGTACCACTATGGAAAAACACAGGTAATAAGAAGGGGGTGAATCATATAGAGGCATCTCCTTGTTAAGTCACACAGGCAAAATCTACGCAAAAATAATAGAACAAAGAATGCGATACATTGCAGAACCACAGCTGAGTCCCTCTCAGTTTGGCTTCAGAAGGGGAGCAAGCTGTACAGATGCACTTTTCACACTGAGACAACTGAGTGAAAAAGCAATCGAATACAATCAAGATGTAAACACAGTATTTGTAGACCAGGAAAAGGCATTCGACAGAGTAGATAGAAACATTCTATGGGAAACCTTAGAAATGTATAATATCAGAGGACAACTGTTAGATAACATAAAAGCGATATATCAAAAATGCCAAAGCTCAGTAAGAATAAAAAACTCTATGGGACACTGTATGAACTACAAAAGGCAGTGAGTTTTATTAAGGAGACAGAATTACAGATATAGACATGTTTCAAGTGAACGAAAGAAGAAGAAGTAAGAACAGCAGATGGAATGACTGAACCTTTTTAAACAAGATCTGGAGTAAGACAAGGATGCGTACTTTCACCCCTACTTTTCAACATATACATGGACAGAATAATAAAAGAAGCTCACATCAACAAAGAGGAAAACATTGCAAATAAACCTGATGAGGAACTTAATAATGAAATCAATGAACTATTATTTGCTGATGATCAAAGTTTAATATACACAGATGGGGAAACTTTGCAAAAGCACATCAACGCATTGCTGTTAGCATGTCGTACATATTAATTCATATGTTATTGCATTGAGCTTCCGTTACTCGTAGATTTTAAAAAATGTAACTAAGGATGCTGATCTAGTGATTTGCGTGCAACAGACTTGACAACCCCCCCCCCCCCTCTCGGTGTGTTGCATGCATATCGAGTGATCGGAGGCTCTCATCACCAAACATGTAGAACTTTGGCTGTGTCAGAATATGTGTCTTATCAGAATTTCATTCCATTTAATTATGTTAGCTTTTTGTTCCATAGAAACATGGCCACTAAGCCTTGTATAGTACCAATGAATATTATCAGATAGCTTTGAGGTATTATTGAAAAAAAACCAATCATAAGGTAGCAGATGAGATTTGAACCTGGTCCATTCACTTGACATCACTGTCTTGACGAAAACAATTATTTTTAGAAATATGGATTGGCCGAATTCAGAAAATGCGCTGACTCAAGTTTCAGGCCAATTAATAATAATAGTAAAACCCATAACATGTCAAGGTCATAGTGGTGTCACATTGAGACATTTCATGCAGAAAGATTTCCACGCATCTCTATCCTCTAACATCCTGATTAGTTTGGTAACTTCACATCCTGTTCTTCTTCTTCAGCGTTCATTCTCAAACTCCCGCTGGATATCCCTTATAGCAGGACATGATGCTACTAGATTTCCAGCAGGATGTAGTCCAGAGAATGGAAATGCGTTGTGTCGCCGTTTTATTTGCGCCAATGGCCCGACACATTCGTCTTCAGCGGAACATCCTGTTCAGAGCTTGATATTATCCAGCCATGTCTTCTTCAGGTACCTTCGTTTTATTTCACCCTCCACCATACTTTGAAGAACAACTTTTTAATTTGAATTGATATTCATACTTAATTTCTCAAAATGACAGATCGGTGGGCTCGTTTTAATATGGTGGTGCTCAAATCACGCTGCACAAGATAGAAAAGTACATGATGAGAAAAGAATGATGGGACTTATTGAACAATTCAATTGTCCAGAGTATAACATGGATATACTTTAAGGCAATAATAAACTCATTTCAAGGTGAAGATGATGTCAATGAGGATGAGAACGTACACATACAGAGAATGTTAGAAATGGGAGTATCTAGAGGTGAGGGAAGGAAAAGTATATTTTTTGGAAAGTCCCAAAGATCACGCAATCAACACCTGACCGGAACTCTGACTCTACATACACTGGGATGGCTGCTGGAACGGAGGGCGGAGCACTTATGGGAATGCCCCACATACTGTGAAGCCAATTTCTAAACAAGAATCACGAAACTTGCAAAAGATAAGAAGAGGAAGACAAGAATGGACTATGAAAGTGCAGAATTTCTTATGCACAATTTCCAACATCTGGTGTAGAAATAACTTCATTGTTCTGTTGTGCTACTCATCACATTACCCAATACATTACCCAATACGATTGACATGAGCAGTAGTGTTTTTTCATAAATGTTACAAATATAGCCGTAATCATCTTTACAGACAGAGTTAAGGTTCAATTGGAGTTGTGGTTGTACAAGCAGGGCTGCACTTCTCCTACCCATGCACCTACAAAAGAAACAAACACACTTGACACTATAAATACACACAACCTCTTTGTCTGTCTTCTCTTGAGTTACAAGGACATTAGTGATGTCATCTTTCTGAATTTTATCTCGAAACTGCTCTAACAAAGCCTTCCTTTGTTCCTTCATCTCGCTGACCTTCTGAAGCAGACGACGTATTTCATTTACAATTTCTTGGTCCTCATTTGCTGCAGAAAGAAAAGTTAAAATAATCCATTTATGCGATGAAGAAAGCGACCGTCAGTATTAAAATAAATAAAGATAATCTTTATGACACCTTGTTGAAGAGCTTACTCGAAGGCAAATTCGAACGGAGGCGCGCAAGAGGTAGGCAGAGATACAAGTGGGAGAGAAACATCTACGAGTTGGACAGGCTACAATCTAGCAGCGTGCACCACAAAAGCAAGGGACAGGAGATGTTGGAGGCCTGTTGAAGCCCACTTTCGTTGTGTAGACGGCACTTAATGATGAAGAAAAATAATCTTGGATCTTGTGGAGGCAGGATTACCATGTCCTCTATTGTTATAGCCATGCACGCTGATATAACCAAATTGGACACTCAACCACATTTCAAAGTGGCATTTCTTACTCGTGTTGTCTTGTCTTGTCCAATCCATGTGTGCTTGATGAATGTCTCTCTTGTTCTTGTTCATGGGAAGCCGAAGTCTTCTTTCTTTAGCTAACTGTGATGCCACTGCCATAGTGCAGCCTTGTTGTTCTAGTATTTCTCTGATGTCATCTATCTATCTTCATCTGGGTCTTCACTGTTTCTCTTTTCATAAGATCTTTTATTGAAGACTATTGATGGAATGCGATCTGGTCCATTCTGATTTCTCACTATAAGAGGTAAATTTTTATTTTTTAAAATAGACCCACATGCAAATAATGTACACAGATTCTAAAAATCCCTCAAAGTAAAATTCTTCTTCTGTGTTTGTTCTCCAACCCCTGCTGGTTAGCAGGATGTAGTCCAGAAAACATAATGTTGTAGTATCGCCACATCCGGCTTCATTCGTTTTTTTAAATCACTTTGATCTATGAGATGGGACAATCAACTCTATCTCCCAAGAACCTCCCTTTTCTCCTCTTATGACACATGCAGCAGGCCACAGTGCTGATATTCTTTGTGCCCCTTTTGGACACCAAAACACACTGGTGCCCTCTACTTCAAAGATGCAAACAAGATTAAGAACTAGGCATATCTAAATATCACACAGCCTTGCCACTACAAAATACAATATGTCGCTAGACAGCGGCAACAACTATGTATGATAATGTATTAGTGTTACTGGTGACTAATATAAATAACACAAATAATGTCTATGAGAAATAATAAAAAACAAAGGGACAAAGACGTTTTCCACATTGTGGTCCAATAGGGACCTTTATCAAGACACAGAAACAAACCAGAAAAAAACACAATGAAAAACAATGAAAATTTTCAAGATTTTCAGGTTTCACACAAAAACAATTTCCATTGTTTTCCACTTTTCAAAATATATTTTTAAGAAATGCCTAACGATTCAAAACATTGAAAATGACTTGTGTATTGTCACTTGTATGTTTCCGTGTTTACACCTCATAACCCCTTAGTCTTAGTGGTAGTCCGTCTGTTGTATTCAAGTGAATCATCAAAAACCTGTGTTCTACATAAGTACTATTGATGATAAGAGCAGAGGAAGTACAGCAGTGAAGATAAACATATCTAAAGCTCTAATAATATCTATTCTTTTGTATGGATTTGAGAGTTGGACAATTACAGCGGAAATGGAGAGGAGAATAACACAGGAATTGAAAGTAGACACAGACAATAGTAAACTAACATCATTTATCTGGGTATCGCAGACATAAAAATTGGACAGACACACATAATTAACTTCCTTTTCCATGTATTTTCAGATCGCTAGATCATGTTTCAGATATGTCATGACTACTTGTTTAGCCACCTATGTAATCCGTCAAAATCATTCGAAATGGCAGACATTTCTTATGAATATTTACATGAAGGATGACTAGGCCTGGTTGATAATGTCAGTCATACCATGAGGAGTATGCGCATGCGGTTGTGTCTGTGGGTCTCACCAATGGCTCACTAGACAAACCAACCATGCAACAGAAAACCTTAGTAGATGACATGCCTTTATATTGAGGTTATCTTATAGAAGCTTCATGGCACGTCATCTATACAATCTGGTAGTCGCAACCTTTGATAACAGTTACCATGTTGTTCCGACAGGCCGATGTTGTGCTTGAACTAGTTACGGGCATGGCGTGGGTGGGCGGAACACCAAATAAACCTGTCGCAAGGGCCAGAGTTGTGCCCTGATGTCGACGTCTGTTTCTGCAGCATTGAACTCGAAATTCAAGTCGAATGGCTGCTGGAACAGAGGGTGGAGCACTTATGGGAATGCCCCACGTGCTGTGAAGCCAGTTTTAAGATCAAGATCAAGTCATACCAATGTATTTTGTTTGCTTTCATATATGATATACCACCAAAGATGGATGTGTTGGGCCATTGGTGCAAATAAAATGGCAACACAAAGCATTTCCATTCTCTGGACATCTTGTAGGACCGTTATCCTGTTTCAAGAGAAATCCAGCGGGATTTGAGAATGAACACTGAAGAAGAAAATATGTTATTATGAACATGTTTGGTTATGAAATGTCATCAGAAATAGAATAAGCTTGGGCATTTTCATTGAGCAGAATTTCAGTATTGAATATATTGAAATTGTAGGATCATTAGGCCTATCCGATATTAGTCAGAACGGTGTGGTTCATTTGTTTTCAAAGAGGATTAGTCAGAACGTTGTGTGGTTCATTTGTTTTCAAAGAGGATTAGTCAGAACGTTGTGTGGTTCATTTGTTTTCAAAGAGGATTAGTCAGAACGTTGTGTGGTTCATTTGTTTTCAAAGAAGATATTATGAACACATTAGTTTGGTTATGAAATGACATCAGAAATAGAATAAGCCTAGGCATTTAGCAGCAATACATATAGAATTTAATATGTTAAACAAGGATAGAATTTAATATGTTCAACAAGGATAGAATTTAATATGTTAAACAAGGATAGAATTTAATATGTTAAACAAGGATAGAATTTAATATGTTCAACAAGGATAGAATTTAATATGTTAAACAAGGATAGTGAGTCTTATGATTATGATACAGTTTATTTTTTTTATCTTCACCATTTTCTCACATATCGAACTTACACCAACAAAACGTACATCACTACATTCACAAACTAATCCTTTATTTCTATAAAATTAAATTATAAAAACGCTCCAAAAACAAAAAAAAGCTATTAGGTTTTCCAAAGACTCTCCATAAATAACGTGTAGAAACAAAAAACATACAGCAGTCGAAGAGGAAAATAAACACAATTTTAATGTAGTGTTAAAAGTTATAATGAACAGATACCAATGACACAAGAACACTGGTACTCACAAAGTACAGGCTGTGATGGTGGAAGTACCATAGATTGAATTTCTGATGGAGCTAGTACTAGAGTCTTCAAGTTGTTTGTGTGCGTGCTCATGGCCTTGTGAAGTGTTAAATTCAGCTGGTTGCCCTCCTCATGCCGTTTCCTGTACCCTGCAAGTTCTTCCAGCAGTCCTGGTAATACTGAGCTTGGATTCTTCTTGCCATACATTTTCTATCAATGGGAGCACAATATATGAGTGTTGTACCATAGTAATAATCAATAGTTAGGGGAGGTGAAGACTGCAAGGAAGGAAACTAGCCATCCCACCGAATAGTTGCTGTAGTTTAGTACATGAAGAGATATCTTCATCCACAACAGCAAGTTGCTGTCATAGGACCGACTTTTACCTTACAAGTCTATGATATCATCAGGTGCTATGCCGGCTGGCACAGGCAATCATGGCTCTCCACAGCTCTCTATCTCTAGCATTATGTATCAAGATCGTTGTTATTTCCCTGCCGTGCCAGGTTGTCAAACTGTCTAATATTTTCTCATGTTGTCCCCCTCTGTCCCTGTTTCCTTCAATCTTGCCTGTTGTGACTATGTTCTCCAAACTTCCCTGTCTCATGAAGTGGCTAAAAAATGAATATATCTCCTTTTGGGGGGGGGGGGGGGGGGGAGGGGGGGGAAAGAGGGTTCTGTCAGTCCATGCTATTCTCAGCATTCTTCTATATAATCACATCTATATTGCCTCTAATTTTCCACTTTCCACGTTTTTTTATTGTCCAGGACAATAACATGTTAGTATAGGAGTTATATAGCACTGCAGAACTCTCTCACCTCTAATGACAAGGTCATATTACACAATATATTTTTCATTTTTCTGTATGTTTCTTTGCCTGCCCTATTCTACTTCTTATTTCTGTTGAACTTCTTCCATCTGCTGTAATCGTTGTACCTAAATATTTGAATTAGTTGACCTGTTTTAATACTAAACCATTCACTTTGATCTTGCAAGTTGTGGTATTTTGTTTCTTTGAAATAACCAATACTTCTATTTTTTTAATGTTTGAGAAGAGACCTTTCTCTTTAATTTCTGTGACTACTATATTAATTAAATCTTGAAGGTCTTCCTCACTTAGAACAGTATGATGTGCATATCTCAAATTATTTATGTTATGTCCTCCCACTGATATTGTGTGTCACAGTGACTTTCTTTTTGGATGAATAATGTGGTATTTTCCCATTACTTTCCACATCCATATGGGGGATATCCATTTATATCTACTAACTATGATAATATTTTATGTTAGGGCAAATAGGTGTCCCGCCCTGCCCAGTTACAGAGCTACCACTTATACCGGTGGATATCGGTCGCTTCCTTGTTCGCGCTTAGCAAACATGACGGCACCATTGAGGTCTAAACTCTGACTCCGCTCCAGGAATATTCAAATTTACACAATAGAAAACAACACAAGGCATTTTCTGCACATTTAAGTTGTTAGCCATTCACTTTAAATAACACATAATATGGTATTAAATAATCCTCAAGGGACGACAGAGTGAATAACATTCAAACTTGCGCCATGTTGACACCGGAAGTTGATCTATGACATATAATTACCAAAGAAGCCACAGAAGATCCAACAATTAGGTAGGGGCCTCAGTAACATATTTGTTTTTATTATTATTGTATGAACGTTCAGATGAATATCTTTGATCAAAACATCAACCATTTTCGTCCTTATTTTATTATAATTGTTTTTATAATCTTATCACAACGGAGAAGAATCTGTGCTTTTGTCACAAAGGCTACAGGCTGTCATGAGCTACCTGCTCACAGCTAAAGGGATTATTTCATCATCATCATCTTGCAAAACAGGGGATCTCCCTGATATAACAATTAAGCAATTTGCTTTGTTCTAAAGAGGTTGCTGGTTTGATCTTAACCTTCACCACGCCTATATCAACTCCGGCCGCGGAAAAAACAAAATGGCGTCTAGCGCCGTTGGCGACATACCCCATCCAATGAGATATCGTTATAATAGACACCCCACAGCCTGATTGCTTACTCTGGAACATGCGCTATTGAAGCCGGTTCATTCCTACGTCCGACATGATCGTTATAACAATGGCTAGCCAGAAGATACAAATTTTATAGCAATTAATCTGACCACATCTGCACACCGGTACGATGCCATGATGTGACCGGTTTTATAGACCTATCTTTCATCGTATTTTGAATAAAATAACATTGAACCGTGGCTTGAATCATGAATTATTTAGTTTCACAGCAGTGAATATACAGAATGCCACGTTGGTTTGGAGAAATGTTGACGTTTGATATCGAATATGTTGAAGTGGAACCAAAAATGACTAGACCTAAGCTCAAAGAAGGATTTTACTGCAAATCTACATGTTTTATACAGTTCCTCCGGCTATATTTTGATAATTTCACAGTGAAAGAACATAAATACAACAGATTTGTGTGATTTAGTTTACAGTGTTGCCAAGGAATTTGATAAATAAGGTAAGTTATTTTTTTATTTCTTTTTTTCCTCTTAATTTGTTATAAAATATGTTTTTTTTGGTGAAAAACATCTTTACCACTTTCTCATACGTCTGGTGTCACACACACACGTACATAAATTACACCAATATATGCATAATTTAATTCTTTATTTATATGTGCAAATATTATTTAAATATCTCTAACAACCAAAAAATTATCACATTTTCAAAACAGTCACCATCAATAACGCAAATTTTCAAAAAAGAATCCGGTGGCAGGGAGACGTTTCCTATTTTTTAATCTGGCTTGCTAAAGGTTAAGTCACAATGTCTTGTTCACATGTGCATATTTTAGTTATCACTTGAAGCTACGGAGTCTTGGCAGCAACGTGTCAACTCATTGAGAGTGGCAGAGTACATATAGGGAAACTCAAATACAATAAAGTCAATCCTCTACGCCTTATGACCATGCTTGAAAAGTGGGGCAGGACACTATATTTTTTAAATGCATGAAATTAAGTTCCATTAACTGTCAAAGTTGGATGTATTAGACAACTGGTGCAAATAAAATGGTGACTGAATTTCTGTTCTCTGGATTACATCCTGCAGGAAACTGTCTTGTATGACCATTGTCCTGCTACAAAGAGAGAACCAGCAGGAGTTCGAGAATTAATGTTGAAAAGTAAGTTCCAAAACTCTGCTAAAGACATATGAAGATTGTAGACAAAACTCAAACCTGACACATCCATGGGGCATCTTCCGTACCTGGGATATGTGGAGGTTTGAGTCTTGTCTGCACCATTTTGAATTTTACCATAATTCCTCTGTGCTTCCTACCTATCAAAAACATATTAGCCTACCTCGAATTGTTCAGTCTTTTCTGTATCCTCATCAATAATTTCTTGAATCTCTTTAAGGGCCAGTTCAACTTCAGTTGCCAACCCAGAAACATCTACAGAATAAATAAATATAATTACAGAAATAAAGAGACCAATTAAAGTTAGAATAAATTAGAATCAGACAGTCAAGATTTTTAGGGTATTTTATAAGAAGAGCAAAACTTGAACATTTAGTTTATTGTCTATCCCCAGGTGGTGTTGTCATAGATTCCACATTTGCTGTTGCGCATAGGGGTTTGTGAAGGAGATCTAGTCTACATTCCAGAGCCAGATGTGTTGCTCTGGTTGAGGTGTAGTCATGTTTGTTCAGGATAGTCTTGATGGTTTCTATCCACTATTTCCTAGTTCTGCCCTTGACTCAGTATCTAGATTCCATCTTGTTGTAAGCTCTTATCGTTGATCGTTCATCCTCATAAGATGTCTAAACCATTTTATTTGTTGTTTCTCTATATATTTGATGTATGATGTGATACCTATTATCTTTCTGATGTTCTCACTGTTCATTTTGTCTAGTCTGGTGGCTCCAATAGCCTTCCTTAGACATTTCATTTCACAAATTTCAATCTTTCCCTTATGTGTAGATGTCAGTTGCCAAGTCTGGCATTGGTAGCATAGTGTTGGTATAAAGATGCTCTTATTAATTATTTCTTTACTTCCATGTTGAGTTTTGGCTACAATAGCAAAGGTGACAGCTGGTATTGAAGAACATTTAGTAACCACTGAAAAGGTCAAGGGGAGAAGAGACAGGAAGACAGAGGTAGACTGGATGGGTTATCATCATGGCATAGGAGAACTGAACTCTTTAACAACACAAGATACAGATAGTTGTGCAGAAACACGATTGCCTATGCCACTTTTTCTTCATCGTTTATCTGTCAGGTATCAGGTTACAAATCCAACAGCTTCAATGAACTGTGTAATTCACTTCAGATCATCCATGGAACCCCTCAGGTTTGGAAGTAGTCGTCTCAGTAGGCCATGTTTTTCTCCCTCTCTTTTTGCTAGAATTGACATGCAAAGAAGAATGTGTTCTGCAGTTTCTGGGCATGGTTGCACAGGTCTGTCTCGCCAATCTTGAGCTTTCTTATGCTCTTATGCTATTATGCTAGTTTGTAATCGAGGGAGATAAATCACGAGTAAATACAGGGACATTAAAATAAGATTGTATGATCCATCATTATGCTACTTCTCCAGTCAGATACAACCAGAAAGAAGAAGTTTCATTCTGCTTCATAAGTCAGGATAAGACTGTGCATTGTTTGTTGGATACAACTTTCATGACCTACCACAGTGGTTCTCAACATGGGCTATGTGTTCTCTGGGGTCACATATTTTTCGGGGGGGAAGGAGGAGGAGGAGTGGTGTCAAAAGTGCATCAAGATAAAGAACAAGAATTATTTCAATAATATTTATTTATCTAGTCTTTCCTCTGCTTTTGTTGTAATCCCAGGATTGAATGATTATCGGTTTTCATGTTATGGCACGTTTGGTCGCTTGATATGCAATAATATTGTTACGTCTCAGAACGTTGATAACTTCTTCAATCCACCTTCTTCTTGGTCTTCCTATGTATTTTGCTGTTTCCATTTTCATGCTTTATGCACTTGCCAATAAGGGTTAACTGTCATTAAGTGGCCACAATTAACAGTGACTGTCATTAACAGCCTACACCACTCGGCATGGCACTTGATTTACTGATTGATTTGGATCCTTGCAGGTTGTTGGTGGTGTTTGAATTTAATTTTACCATGTATAACTTCTTCATACAGAAACCAGTACAGGTTTTTTTATGGAAGATTCTTGACATTTAGTGTAATTTTCTATATAGAGATCTGACAAGATTAAAACAGATAGACACTCATGAAACTTACCAGCCATTGAGTCTGTTAGTTCCTTGATGGCATTGGTCCTCACACTCATGGCTGCACACTTTTCCATGAGAGTCAATGGCATCACGTCACGCTTTGGCATCAACTCTTCCATGTCCAGCTGCAGTGATGACATGAACTGCCTGTCAAGTCAGAAAATTTCAGAGATATTATCCAATAGAGCCGGAGTTTCAGCATGTCTGATGTACAGGTGTGATGAGGTGTGATGTGTCTAGGTTTCAAGATAGAGAAATGTAATGTGTCTAGGTTTCAAGATAGAGAAATGTAATGTGTCTAGGTTTCAAGATAGAGAAATGTAATGTGTCTCGGTTTCAAGATAGAGAAATGTAATGTGTCTCGGTTTCAAGATAGAGAAATGTAATATGTCTAGGTTTCAAGATAGAGAAATGTAATATGTCTAGGTTTCAAGATAGAGAAATGTAATGTGTCTAGGTTTCAAGATAGAGAAATGTAATGTGTCTAGGTTTCAAGAGAGAGAAATGTAATGTGTCTAGGTTTCAAGATAGAGAAATGTAATGTGTCTAGGTTTCAAGATAGAGAAATGTAATGTGTCTAGGTTTCAAGATAGAGAAATGTAATGTGTCTAGGTTTCAAGATAGAGAAATGGAATGTCAGATGCTTTTTTCAGAGTCCACAAAACATATATATTGATAGTCTTCATCTTCAGCGTTCATTCTCAAACTTCCTCTGGAACTCTCTCATAGCAGGACAATTGTTCTAAGATTTCCAGCAGAATATATTCCTGAAATTGGAAATGCATTGTTGCCATTTTATTTGCACCAATGGCCAGACATATCCATCTTTGGCAGAACTTATATATAGTTATTAATTAAATTCTAAACTTTGTTCTACTCTTATGTGTAGAGTTGTTATCTGGTCTGTGCAGGATTTGTGATGATGCAGGATTAAATCACGGTAATGACTTTCTCATGACAAGACTACAACAATAGATAGCAAACCAGATGGTTTGGCCACCTCATGAGAATGGAACCAACGCATTCAGCCCTTCATGCATATAACAGCAGAAGATCGAGTTACAAGACAAAAGGAAGACCAAGAAATAGATGAGGGAAAACAATCACAGAAATCTTAAAAGAGACAATGGCTGACCATGGCCAATGACACACAACTACAACACAAAGACAGACAACTACAACACAAAGACAGACAACTACAACACAAAGACAGACAACTACAACACAAAGACAGACAACTACAACACAAAGACAGACAATTCAAACTTTCACCCACAGTTAATGGTGCAAATATAAATAACAAGAGATAATAGATAGAAGGGCTGGATAATTTTTTTTAAATGTCACATGATCCCAATGAAAAAAAACTGTTTGTGGTGTGAAGACAATGAAAAAAACTGTTTGTGGTATGAAGACAATGAAAAAAACTGTTTGTGGTATGAAGACAATGAACAAATTGGATATAAATATAGTGGAACATTTTTAGAATCAGAAATATTTTGTGATATGATATACAATGAAAAAAACTGGTTGTGACATCAAAATTGTATAAAGACAAAGAGAGATGTTTTGCAATGAAGAAAGAGAGAATAAAATATACTCACTCCAATTCCATATTTTTCTGTTCAATTTCAGTAACTACAACACGAGACAATTTGGCCTTTTCCTCACTGAAATAAAAAAAAATTTTTGCTTAATAATGTTTCTGCCAGTTGAGAGCAAAATGACATAAGATATAACAAAAGATTTCTACCAGAATTATATTAGCATCATTATATTCAACCACCTAACAAACATCTGAAAATCAAAAACAATAAGTAAATATACCAAACTAAGACTTCTACTCCGATTTAATACCTAATATATAAATATACCTAACTAAGACTTATACTCCGATTTAATACCATATTAAAGTATGGTTGCGAAAGTTCAAATAGATCAAAAGCACCGGAGAATAAATTAAAATTCATTTGAAAATAAATGTCTTAAAAAACTCTGAAATATTGGTAGGGAAGAATTCAAGTCAAGCATGCAAGTAAGAGACGACCCCAAACAGCAATATGTTTCTACAAGAAGAAAATGATGGAAGTATATCAGACATGTACTTAGAATGAATGAAAACAGACTACAAGCATTAAAATAGGTACCAGATGAATTTTAAAAAAAAAGAGGAAGACCAAGAGAGACTCCTTGCAGAGCAACCATAAAAGAGGGTATGACTTATGGGTCTCAACAACATGCAAGAATTCCACATAGTATCATCTTTTCTGCATTTCTTTTTACTTCCTACTCCTTCATGACATGCAGCGTCAGGGGTAAAAGAATTCTCTGGAGATAACCGGAGAGGCTGTGTGCCTCATATATATTTGTTTTCGCTGAATCTTTTATTTTTGTAATTCATCTTTTGCATGGTCTGCCCCTGGCTTTGTATCCAACATGCCTGTATAGTAATGCTTTATGAGGGGTACTATCTTATGTGGTCTGGAAGTATGTGAAAACAACTTAATCTGCCATCTTCTGATGTAATCCAGAATTGGCATTGTGTCTGTTAGTTGTCTGAAGTTTTCATTTCTGATACTGTCTCTTGTTACTCCAAGAATTCTACGTAGACAAGTCATTTCTGTTGTAGCAAGTTTTCTTTTGTATTTTTGTTGTTAGTGTCCAAGTTTGACATTGGTAACACAGTAATGGTATGATGATCATTTTATATAGTGCAGTTTTTGTATTTATGTTCACATGCTTGTTTTTGAAAATAGAAAACATCTGTCCTAAGATCTGATATTCTATATTGCATCTGTGTTGGATTTCTTTTGTGTTTTTCCCATTTGATGATATAATGCTTCCAAGATAGGTAAATTCTTTCATCTGTGTAAGTTCATCATTGATGAAAATAGTAGTGTTTCTTTCAACATAGTATCATCACGTTGCTCAAACTGGAGAGCTCTGGTTTTTGCCGTATGCACCGTATTCAGCGCTGAAGGAACATAGATAGCTGCAGTGTCTCAAAGAGATTTAACATGTCAGTCAGTTCCTCTTTTGCCAAGTTTGGCACATAGGGCGGATGTCATAGTTCCCCATGCCTGTCGGTCAGTTGTTAGGGATTGCAGGTCTTGTGCATTTATGTCTGTTGATTTTAATTCATTCAAAACAGTTCTTCTGAGCGTTGTTTTTAGTCTTCCCTGTTTTCTTTTCCTATCTGATGTCCACATGAAGACTTGTTGTGGAATTCTGTCTTTCTTCATTCTAAGTATGTGGCCGAGCATGTCCAGCGAAGTTTTCTGATGATGTTCGTCACATATTCTTGTTTTGTCTCCTCTCTTAGTATGTCGTTTGATTTGAAATCTTTCCAGTTTAACTTCTTATACATTATTGTGGAAGATTTCCAACTTTCACATCCATATGTCAATGATGGAATCACATTTGCATTAAATAGTCGCAGTTTGATGTGTTTACTTGCGATCTTCGATCTCCAAATGTTTGAGAGTTTGTTAAAGGCGTTGGAGACTAGAGCGATTCAAGTCTTGATTTCTGAGTTGGTATCCCCGTCTGCTGTTATCTTGCTTCCAAAATATACGATATTTGAAATGTTGTTTAGTATATTATTATCTAGTTTAATTGATTCTGTCAGGCCGGTAAAGTTCATAATTTTCATTTTATGTGTTTTTATTTTAAGGCCTATCTGTTACGCGAAAAATTTGAGTCTTTCTGCTTTTTCTTGGAGATCTTGGTGTGTTGAACTCAGTAGAGCAATATCATCTGCGAAGGTTAGATCTTCCAGGGTCTTGTTTACCCATTTGATTCCTAGTTGTTTTTGGTCTGTGCATTTCCTCATCACCAAGTCAATCGCAATGCAAACCAGTATTGGGGACAAAACACATCCTTGTTTTACTCCCGTTGTTACTGGAAAACAGCTGGAAAAACCACTTTCTGTTCTTACACAAGCCATATCAGAGTAAAAAGCTTTCATGACAGAAACATTCTACAACAAAAAAGTCTCAAAACGAGCAGAGGATCAACTACATTGCTCTCCTGTTCCCCCATATATACTCTGTCCCTCTCACCAGAGCCAGTACAGGACATGCTGAATGTGGCACTCATAGCACACAACTCTGTAACTCATGTCACAAATCCCAGAAACATTAAATAATGCCCGTGTAAACAAGATGCTGCAGCCAGATTTCAACTCCCTGATCACAAGGCACTGACGTCTTTGTCCCAGAGATTCTTATTCTTTTATTATTCCTAATTTTTCTGTTAAGAGACAGGCGCTGATACAGATTTCTTCATTGAACTGCACTGTGGCCAATAGCCTCGAGACAGAGTAATAGAGCTTGTCCATCAGTGCTTTTTCAGATGGCTATAGTGGTCTGGTACAGCAGGCAGGTCTACAAAATATGTTCTATTTTTTAAAAAGTTTGTCCACAATGGCACATATCGTTGTGGACAGAGATATTATTTTCAAAATTGTTTCATTTATGTATTTTTTAATTTTCAGACTCTATTACAAAAATATTGACAACAAACTCTAAAAAATGTTTTGTGTGGTTGTATTTTTCAGTGTCTGGACAACTACAAAGTCATATGAGCACAGAACTCTTATTGAGAGAACAAAAGACTTTTTTAATTATAAAAAGTCCACATGTGTGCTATAGTCTAGCTGATAGAGAGCTTGCTATCACAAGGTTACAGAGTGCCAGATTTGAAACCACATCTGGACAAAAATATCTAAGTAGTGATTTCTTGCCTGACACAGCCACTCCTCCAGTCGACCCAGCTGTAAATGTTTACCCGAAGCTGGGGAAGGTAAACACAGCAAGAAAGGGAAATGGCCACCCCCACCTAATAGTTGCTGTGGCTTAGCGTATAAGAGTTATTTTCATCCCTGGCAGTTGCTGCCATGGACAGTTTTTTTGTCGCCTTAGTTACATTGAGTAAATTTTATTAAGGTTATCTTGATGTTGTCTATCCACCATTTTCTTAGTCTACCTTTGGCTCCATATCAAATTATTCTTTAAGTTATCGGGGACACAAATGGTCTGGAAAATTGCCAGATAAAAAAATAATACCAGAGAAACACCAACTTGAAGTTAACAGTAAAGTTCCACTACCTGACATAAGAAACAAGATTAACAAATAAACTGTTTTTTGAGTTCTATCATCTTTAGGACACCATTGGATGCTAGGGCCTGAAATGGAAACAAATAATAGTACACTGCCACTTGCCATGCATGTCATAATAGGGTAATCAAGAGGGTTCGGTGTGAGGCTTGTTGCCTCCACTACATACAGAGTCTAAGTGACATATAAGTGTGATGCCAAAGTGGGACTGTGTCTGGATAAAATAAACAGCTATTACAATCAAGCTACAAACCACGATGCAATGCATTTCATTGAACAGAATACAAACTGCTAACAGACAGGCATTTGATCATAACGGCAGAAAACAGATTTTCTAGGAGAGAGTGGTGGTGAGTCATTTTTACTTACCTGTATACAGATGATGCCTCATGGGCTTCCATAGGAACAAGCTTCTGAAAAATGTCAGGGCCAGAGATTTCTTTGTCAGTAAGATTTACTGGAATTCCTTTAGCCAATGATGCACCTGGAAGTAAAGCAGGAAAATGCAAGTTGTAAACAAATGCAAGATAATAGATAAAGGTAATGCAAGGTAAAAGAAAGAAGTAATGCAAAATAACAGATCTTCTTGCTCGCCTTCTTTCTTCTTCTTCCCATTCACAAATAATAGATAAAAATAATGCAAGGTAAAAGATAAAAGTAATTCAAGGTAACATAAAAGTAATGCAAGATAACACATGAAAGTAATGCAAGGTAAACAATAATAATAATGCATGGTAACAAATGTAATGCAAGGTACATAAAAGTAATGCAAGATAAAAAAATATGTGATGCTAGGTAGAAGATAAAAGTAATGATAGGTAAAAGATAAAAGTACTGCTAAGTAATATGAGTAATTAGATAAAACATTATTTTATCCTCTATTTTCAGATCAATGACCACATTAAATCTGTCTTCAAGGCTTATTTTGCATTCTTCTCGAAGTTCTCATGATAGTTTCATGGAGGTACAGTTCCAATAAAGATAACAAGAGGGCAGCACCATAATGATAAATCGGCATGCAGTATGTCAATATTTGATTGGTTTCCTTACATCTGCTTAAACTCATGCACTAGCAAGCCGCAAGTGTTGAAATCAGAGATACCAGGCTGAGAGGTGCACCACCAATCATGGTATCATGCAACCTGCCTATTTCACATGTCTGCATGATAAATTAACTTGCTGTGTAGACATCATGTCTGCATGATAAATTAACTTGCTGTGTAGACATCATGTCTGCATGATAAATTAACTTGCTGTGTAGACATCATGTCTGCATGACAAATTAACTTGCTGTGTAGACATCATGTCTGCATGACAAATTAACTTGCTGTGTAGACATCATGTCTGCATGACAAATTAACTTGCTGTGTAGACATCATGTCTGCATGATAAATTAACTTGCTGTGTAGACATCATGTCTGCATGATAAATTAACTTGCTGTGTAGACATCATGTCTGCATGATAAATTAACTTGCTGTGTAGACATCATGTCTGCATGACAAATTAACTTGCTGTGTAGACATCATGTCTGCATGATAAATTAACTTGCTGTGTAGACATCATGTCTGCATGATAAATTAACTTGCTGTGTAGACATCATGTCTGCATGATAAATTAACTTTCTGTGTAGACATCATGTCTGCATGATAAATTAACTTGCTGTGTAGACATCATGTCTGCATGATAAATTAACTTGCTGTGTAGACATCATGTCTGCATGATAAATTAACTTGCTGTGTAGAAATCATGTCTGCATGATAAATTAACTTGCTGTGTAGAAATCATGTCTGCATGATAAATTAACTTGCTGTGTAGACATCATGTCTGCATGACAAATTAACTTTCTGTGTAGACATCATGTCTGCATGATAAATTAACTTTCTGTGTAGACATCATGTCTGCATGATAAATTAACTTGCTGTGTAGACATCATGTCTGCATGATAAATTAACTTTCTATGTAGACATCATGTCTGCATGATAAATTAACTTTCTATGTAGACATCATGTCTGCATGATAAATTAACTTTCTGTGTAGACATCATGTCTGCATGACAAATTAACTTGCTGTGTAGACATCATGTCTGCATGACAAATTAACTTGCTGTGTAGACATCATGTCTGCATGATAAATTAACTTGCTGTGTAGACATCATGTCTGCATGATAAATTAACTTGCTGTGTAGACATCATGTCTGCATGATAAATTAACTTGCTGTGTAGACATCATGTCTGCATGACAAATTAACTTGCTGTGTAGACATCATGTCTGCATGATAAATTAACTTGCTGTGTAGACATCATGTCTGCATGATAAATTAACTTGCTGTGTAGACATCATGTCTGCATGATAAATTAACGTTCTGTGTAGACATCATGTCTGCATGATAAATTAACTTGCTGTGTAGACATCATGTCTGCATGATAAATTAACTTGCTGTGTAGACATCATGTCTGCATGATAAATTAACTTGCTGTGTAGACATCATGTCTGCATGATAAATTAACTTTCTGTGTAGACATCATGTCTGCATGATAAATTAACTTGCTGTGTAGACATCATGTCTGCATGACAAATTAACTTGCTGTGTAGACATCATGTCTGCATGATAAATTAACTTGCTGTGTAGACATCATGTCTGCATGATAAATTAACTTGCTGTGTAGACATCATGTCTGCATGATAAATTAACTTGCTGTGTAGACATCATGTCTGCATGATAAATTAACTTGCTGTGTAGACATCATGTCTGCATGACAAATTAACTTGCTGTGTAGACATCATGTCTGCATGATAAATTAACTTGCTGTGTAGACATCATGTCTGCATGATAAATTAACTTGCTGTGTAGACATCATGTCTGCATGATAAATTAACTTGCTGTGTAGACATCATGTCTGCATGATAAATTAACTTGCTGTGTAGACATCATGTCTGCATGATAAATTAACTTGCTGTGTAGACATCATGTCTGCATGATAAATTAACTTGCTGTGTAGACATCATGTCTGCATGACAAATTAACTTGCTGTGTAGACATCATGTCTGCATGATAAATTAACTTGCTGTGTAGACATCATGTCTGCATGATAAATTAACTTGCTGTGTAGACATCATGTCTGCATGACAAATTAACTTTCTGTGTAGACATCATGTCTGCATGACAAATTAACTTTCTGTGTAGACATCATGTCTGCATGACAAATTAACTTGCTGTGTAGACATCATGTCTGCATGACAAATTAACTTGCTGTGTAGACATCATGTCTGCATGATAAATTAACTTGCTGTGTAGACATCATGTCTGCATGACAAATTAACTTTCTGTGTAGACATCATGTCTGCATGACAAATTAACTTTCTGTGTAGACATCATGTCTGCATGACAAATTAACTTTCTGTGTAGACATCATGTCTGCATGATAAATTAACTTGCTGTGTAGACATATTAAACTACAAACAAGAAGAAGATCTGCTTAAATTGGATCTCTCTCCTGTGACAGGCAACAAAGAGCTTCAAACCAGCTATTATTTGATTGATGTTTCTATCAAATTATTCAATGCATCACAGTAAAAGTGTTACACAAGAAATAGACAATGTTAAGAAGAAAAAATAAAATGGAATAACACACAAGAACGTTCAGTTTTCATCCCAGCAATCCCACATCACGGTCAGCACTTTGAAGTGGTGATGGGTCTTAGTTCAGCCATCATGGGCTGGAAACTATGACTGGTCAGAGTAAGACCATAGTCCTGCCCAAGTAAGCAGGGTGCTGAAGAAAGAGGCAACCAGCAAAAGGCGCACAATTCATCAGGATACCATGTAGAAAACAATGGGAAACGGAGGAGGATCTACTTCAAGAGTGTTCTGAGTATGAAACGGTGAAGCAGACATATTGGTCAGAGGAAACAACACTGGAATCAAAGCTCTGTGGGCCAATGTATGAGCTACAAAAGACAGTGAGTTTTATTCAGGAGACAGAATTACAGATATAGACATGTTTCAAGTGAACGAAAGAAGGAGGATCCCAGCAACACAAACAATTAACTATGATGGCACTGACCTTTGACCTCTGGCAAACTCTCTATGGCTGGTACTTTATCGTGATACACAAAATCATTGTCTTTCTTTGCCGAATCATATCTAAAAATAGTAACAAAGACATGTCATTTAACAATCAAGATTACTACAACTCTCCTACACTCTTTGATGGTGACAATCATGAAGGTCAGTGGCAGATACAATCATTTATCACACTGAATGACAATGATTTCTATAAGCTAATATCACTACAGGTATTACCTCCCATAGGTAAAAGTAAGCAAGTTATTGACCAGTGTCATACCATACAGGTGTCCCATAAATATGCGGCTACCTAATCAGTGATTGATCAAAAACCACCCGTTGATTTCACACTTGCTCAGTAGTGATTCCTCAACCTTCCCATAGCATGAGTCCTGGTACCCTACTTTCTTGACGCGGAGTGAGCCACAGGAGTAATTATTTCAAACCACAAATAACGAGTTAACATGTAACCCAGGTCTACTGGTCAGTGGGAGAATGACTTAACACTACACTACCACATGTTCTTTATACCAGTTCTTTTTAATCTGGGGACATCCTAAAGGTTTACAATGTCCTCTAAATTAATTTTATGTACTTTTACAATAAAAAAAAAGAATGATATAGAAAAGAAAGGCTAAAACAAGGACAAACACTGCACAAGTTAATTCAGACATCGCTCACAATTTGAGAAATGCTGGTTACATAGATATTAATTTCCAGAACATTTTTATATATGGAATATAAAGGGAGTCTGCAAAATAAGATATTTATAAGAGTCTTGCAAACAATGATATTATGGAAAAAATAGATCACGTTCTTCCTTCGCAAGTGAAGATTATCATGGCATTAAAAACGGTTCCAGTTAGATTTCATTGTGAGTCTTCAGATGGCTGATGGGTCCAATCCAGGCTCTGAAAGACCTGTTGCAGTGTTAGTGGGAATGTAGGTTTTTGAGATAAGGGTTGGTTGGTTGCTTATCCAGCAATCCATTGGCTCATGTCTCTTTGACCAATTTAGATAAGGGAAAACAGTCTGTCTCTCCCATTTTTGTCTCTTTGGATCGCCTGCAGTGTTCTACTTTGTTCAAAACTTTCAACACCCACACTGATCTGACTGTTCCAGGCGAGATGGAAAAGAGCTGTGGTCTCACAAGAGTTTGGGTCAATCCAACAGTACTTGAGAGATTTCTACAAGTAGTCATTGAAATGTTTTTTTTCTGACTTCAGCTTGAACGCTTACCTACACACAGTTAATCAATGAGTACATAGAAGTCTCTTCGGAAGACTCTTGTCTGGCATGCAGACGACATAACCATTCAAACATAGTTGAGACCTAATCAACGAAGTGTAAAAATTTTTGAGACTAACGGGAATTGAACCGGGGTCATGCATGCTTGACCATTTGTTGCTAACTTGCTTCTCTATCGCCACAGAGATCCCCCTTATATACTTTAAAATGTTTACGTCAAAACCTGGAAACGCGAATGATACTGATAACATCAAGTGTTTCAACTTACTTTCCCATGATAACATCTTTGGCAAACTGCAAGCATTCCAATACTTCTGGTACCTCATTCTGAAAATAACATATAACAAAATATGTTAGGTTAAGTAACTCAATGAATATGATTCAGAAAGTCTTATGAGGTGATGCACGTACGGGATGAGTGGAGTCATTAGAGAGAGATAAAATGTGGGTTTCGCTACAAAAAAATCACATATCTCTTTGTCAGCCATACTCAGTGCTATTCGTAAGTCCACACGATCAGAGGATACCTTCCATTAGTAATTTTTACACATTCTAGATTTAATTTTTACACATTTTAGATTTAATTTTTACACAGTTTAGATTTAATTTTTACACATTTTAGATTTAATTTTTACACATTTTAGATTTAATTTTTACACATTCTAGATTTAATTTTTACATTCTAGATTTAATTTTTACACATTCTAGATTTAATTTTTACACATTCTAGATTTAATTTTTACACATTCTAGATTTAATTTTTACACATTCTAGATTTAATTTTTACACATTCTAGATTTAATTTTTACACATTCTAGATTTAATTTTTACACATTCTAGATTTAATTTTTACACATTCTACATTTAATTTTTACATATTCTAGATTTAGTTTTTACACATTCTAGATTTAATTTTTACTCTTTATATGTTTTGAAATAGATGAGAATGAGTAAATATGGAGAATGTGAGATGTGGGAGTAAGAATAGGCCCCCATAGAGAAAGTCTAACAAACATTTCAAAAAGACCAACATACAACTGGAAACATCGGCCAGCATACTCTAAAAGCAGAAATCCGAGTACCTATGGACATGTCAGGCATGCGAAGATTTTGAGATTAATCAACAAAACAGATTGTTATTGAAAGCTAATCTTGATTTGATAAGACTACCATTCAAAACGGCGGGTAAAAATTAATGTTTTCTTATCACAGATCATGTAATCGATTTTCTCTCAAACGCAATGGCAAACTATAAGAGTATTGAGACTAGAAATCCTAAATGAAAAAAAAAGACTAATTAAGAAGTGGTAAAAACATTAAACGTTGAAGACAGTTGGCCCTTAAACGGTATTATAATAAGCTGAAATTGTTATGGCCATATAAAGAGAAATAATAGCATGTAGAAATTCATAATTGAAGGTGTGGTTGCTGGTAACATGGGGTGCGGACCACCCAAGATGATGATGGATAAAAGACAAATCAAATTGTTTAAGTATGCTCCTGGCTGTGGCAGAACAATTTACCCAGAAGTGTGAGGAGTTCAGAAGATCCATCAAGACTAGTTATGGCAAGAATATGTCACCTAATATATAGAGTTGATGAACTGATCAGTCATTACACACAATGTGCCATATTCTACATTATGTAGAACATGAGCTTTTTGTGGTTCTTCTAGCATTCCTCTTCATGTTGAAGTTATAATCTGTTTCTTATCTTATGTTTCATATGAAGCTATAATCTGTTTCTTATCTTATGTTTCATATGAAGCTATAATCTGTTTCTTCTCTTATGTTTCATATGAAGCTATAATCTGTTTCTTCTCTTATGTTTCATATAAAGCTATAATCAGTTTCTTCTCTTATGTTTCATATGAAGCTATAATCTGTTTCTTATCTTATGTTTCATATGAAGCTATAATCTGTTTCTTATCTTACCGGGTATGTTTCATATGAAGCTATAATCTGTTTCTTATCTTATGTTTCATATGAAGCTATTAGCTTCTTCTCTTGAACTTTCAGTATTCCTGATGCTGAAACAGTTCCATATATACAACTTCACTAAGGGGATGTGTGGCGTATGGCCAAGAGATTAGGGCATTGGTCTCAAATCTGTGATTTTCAGGGTTTAACTCATGGTAAGAACTGGGTTTTATCTGCTGGAGGGCAAATTAAAAAACTCATCCTGGATATGACAGTAAAGGCATGCTGCATGCGCAGTCACTAGTACCACCTCCGTAAAACTTTCCTCCCGGAAATCTAGTAGGACCATGGTCAGGCTGTAAGGGAGATCCAGCTGGAGTTTAAGAACGAACGACGAAGAAGAATAATATGCTTTGGGTTTTTTACTTCCAGTCAAAATGGCATAGACTAACAGCTGTATTTTTTCTGCTTGGTGATAAGTCAAATTTCAGAGAGGATTTGGGCATATCCAAGTAAATTTCTGCCTAGAAATGCAACACTAGAAGTGGTGGAAAGATGTAAACTTGTTTGGTTTGGATAAATAATGAAACATGACTCAAATTATTTATCTAAAATTAAAATATCTTTCTAAAATTATTTTGTAAGGAACAGTCGAAGGTGAAGAGGAAGACAGAAAAATCCTAGCTGAGGATAGAGATGTTTGGAGGGTTTTTGATGCTGGTGTCTCCAGTGTGGCACCCCTAAGACCCTGACGGGTAGTGGATCTTATTATTATATTATTACTTTTTACTAAGGGTGGCTTCTAAATAACATCATAAGTAGGAAGCTACAGTATTTTGGACACTTAAAGCGACATGATGGTATCGAAAGTCTGACTCTAGAGGGCAGAGTACCAGGCAAGAGAAGAAGAGGAAGACCAAGAAGACGATGAACCAGCAACATCAACGAATGTATGCACATGTCTCTGACCAATACAGGCCTGCTTGACCAGGAGACAGAGAGGCATTCAGAGTATGAACGACGAAGATAACGTCTGGAAAGAATATGTCACTTGATATATACTAAGGGAGGTGTAAAAAAAAACAAAGCTTTCACAGAGGGAGATATTCAAACTCTACAAACTCACATGTATCTGCTAACTTTTGCTTGAAGATATCTATGACTAAATGTTGGAGATACATTAGGAAGGTTTATTGCTTTTGCTTTGTAACAGTAAGGACACACAAATTGATAATGCTTTTCATACTGTGTCTGACTACATTTGTAATCAAAAGTTAGGCAATTATAAAGTAGAACTGGAGTATTTAACAAGTTAGTTAGATGTTGCATCGTCATCACTGCACTCCAGACAAGTCCATGGATGCTTAGATCTCTCCTTGAGTGTATCCGCCATTACACGTTGACTAACGGTCCCAGTACGGCATTGAGTGACCATCATTCTTCCTCACCCACACCACTCCTTTCTAGCAACACATTTCCAACCAAAGCACATTTAACAAGTGAGCTATAGGAATCACTATCTTGTATTCACTACACCCGTGTGTTGCCAGGGCCCGAATGGGAAGCAAAGAATAGCAACACTGTTTACCTTCCACGCATGTCGTAAAAGGCGACTAAGGAGGTTATGGGATGGAGTTGGCTGTCCCATCCCATATAGGGTCAATGACCCAAAGCCATGCTGAAGTCAGATGTGTCCGGCCAAACTGCACAGATATCGCAGCAATGCTGTAAACCATGACAAAACGCATTCCGTTCTCCGGACTACATCCTGCAGGAGTTTGAGAACGAACGCAGAAGAAGTATTCACTTTGAATCTTGCTTTGATGAATGTACCTGTGAGGGTAGGTGTAGTAGTACCTGGGTCAAAAAAAGGAAGCATAGAATAGCAATGCTGTGACCCGACATATTGTAAGAGGCTGTTCTATCCTGTAGGTCAAGGTGACAGAAAAGCAGATGCTATAGCAAAAGGTGTAAGCCATGATACAGAATATTCTGTTCTCTGGAATACATCCTGCAAGCCAGCAGGAGTTTGAAAATGAACACAGAAGACGAAAAAAGAGCATGAGGTTCATTATCAATACATCATGTGGAAAGCAATTTTTTTTTTTGGAAGTCCTTGAAGAGCACGCAATCAACACCTGATCAGAACTCTGAGTCTACATAAACTGGGATGGCAGCTGGAATGGAATGCGGAGCACTTATGAGAATGCCCCATGTGCTGTGAAGCTAGTTTCTAATCAAGAATCAAGCAGAAATTGCATATTCTAGGCCAAATTTATTTCAACATCTACACACTCTTCAATTCAAATCACGTAATAATTCTTTATGGTCACATAATAGTGACCGAAAACACAACAGTAAACAACACTGGCATTATAACAAATAATATCATTACATTAAACTCATAACCCTTCAGCGTTGCAGGGGTGCCAATCTGGAAATATCAACACAAAACTTGTGTCATGCCCCTCTGTCCTCAGTTCCTTGTTTAAGTGTAGAGAATCTTAATCCTGCCCAGTCTTTAATATTACCAAACTTTCAATTGTCCTAATTTTACTTAATACCACCCTCAACTGTCTTCTGCTAGGCCCTCAACTGTCTTCTGCGGGGTAGTTTTGGAGAAATAATCATGCATCATCACACAAGATTGCAACGTTGCCCCACACCTTCATACATATCATTATGGGATCTTCCTGGCGTAATGGTGAAGCCGTTCGCTGTGTTCATCTCACTCGTGATATCTGGTTTATAAAATAGATTTTTATCTGAGATTCTTGGAGGTTATCACTTGAGATTAGGAAGTTGCATGATCTTTACATGAGGCATATCAGTCTGTTAAGAGGGATGGAGTATATGTAGGTTAATCCAAATGCAGTGAAGTCAATTCCTACATCTTTTCATTATAGTTGCTTCATAGGTAAAAAAAAAATACTTAACCTTTGCTAACTGAGTTGCTCTTGCCAGTTCATCCCGAGCTGCTGTGTAATATGCTAAGCACTCTCCGGGTTTTTCCTGTTCCTGTGAGCCTCTGCCAAGGAAGTAGAAGGTGATGCTTTGATAAAAGGCTGCCTTCAATAACAGACGTCTGCCCCACTCCTGTGAAAAATAAAAAATTAGTACACAAATAAGCGTGTTTGGTACTATGATCGCAGTTCAATACCCATTTTTGTTCATTAGTGCCTAAATATGAATTTTGTGGTTAATTTATCTAAATATTGCATCAATAAATAATCAATAACTAATTGAAATATTCAATTTTTAGGGTTAGAGTTTTACGTAACTAATTCTAACTCTAAATATAATTAGGGTTATACTTAACTTAAAAGTGTTGTTCCCTAGTCTTTGTTCCCAGATAAGGAACTATCTGGACTGGTCTCCTATTTAAGGTTTTGATATGGGCGTATGAGATCCTTCTTTCCGTATAATATATGGGATTACCCATTGTGGCTGCACATGAATTTTGTCATTCTAGTATTCCCCACACATTAGTAACTGAACATTGTTAAATATGTGGATCACTCTTTGTACTTGTCCATGAATATTATAATTCTTGTAGTTCTCATAAGTTAGTAATTGAAGGTTATTGAATTTCTCTTGGACATCATATAAGTTATTTTAATGTAGTCAAGTAGAGTTTAGATGTGTTTCATATTCCAAATGCAGAGTAAAGATATATTTATCGATATATTGTTTTGCTCCTTCATATAGTCATTCAAATATATAGAGAGCTCTACATTTAAAAGAAATCCTATTCTCCTTCTTCATCCACCCATGTAAATAACATGCTTGTACTTAAAAATAACCAAACTGTCGGAGGGCTTCCGACAAAGTGGAGGGTGCCGCAGTAACCAAAGTAACAAATAGTAATGCAAAAAAAGATAAAACAGGTTACTAGGAATACCTAACTATCAACAAATCTAGATAAAAAGGTATATAAGAAATATGCAATAAAACAAAACATGACAATTTTCCTACGTTCGGTCCTATTGGGACCTTTTTCAAGAAACACACACACAAAAAAACTAAAAAAGACACCAAACCGTAAATATATTAAGAGCCGAGATGACTTGATCCTGTCTCTCATAACAAAGAAACAAGGTCAAGTGAAAATATGCAGAGTGTATCTAATAAATATCACATTGAGTGCATTCAATAAGCTATCATGAATTTGCACACTACTGGAAAACAGGGAATTAGTGCTTAAAATATGCGGCGGATATATTTTTTGCGTACTATAGAAGAGTAATAACGAGGTTGTGAGGACAGGGGGGTAGGAGTAGGTTGAAAAGGAAATAGTAAGAGATTGGTCGGGGGAGGGGGGGGGGTGGAGAATTGACCAATCATAGTTAGGTATTCCTAGTAACCTGTTTATCTTATTTTGCATTACTATATGCTTGTACTTAGTTGATGATATTTTGTAGTGAAGATCATATAAAATCTTGAGGTGGATTTCAAAATATAGAAGGTACCGGTATATCAACATAAACAGGTGAGTGCTTGAAAAATATACCGGTATATCAACATAAACAGGTGAGTGCTTGAAAAAAAGTACATAGGTTATTATTCCTTCTTGTTTTTGGTTAACATCACTGTATATTACATGAACATTCAGCAATATGAAGGCACTTCATAACTCTGTGTCACATCTACTTATCTTTCTGTTCTCTTTTTATTTTAATTGACTATAAACTGGTCTTGTTAACTCTTATACACTCAAGCTTGTTGTTCAAGTTAATTGTGGAATACCTTCTTATTGTATTTGCTTGTTGGTTTATCCATTTGCACATTCCTGTCAGTTCAATTTCTTTTATTGTTACTTAAACACCTGTTATCGCCTATGATGTCCGTCTATTTCAGAAACGTTCTTTCTCATTTACTTCTGGTTTCAGATAGTTTGTAATATCCTATCTTCTCTTCTTCTTCTTCTTTCGTTCACTTGAAACATGTCTATATCTGTAATTCTGTCTCCTTAATAAAACTCACTGTCTTTTGTAGTTCATACAGTGTCCCATAGAGTTTTGATTCCAGTGTTGTTTCCTCTGGCCAATATGTCTGCCTCAGCGTTTCATGCTCAGAACACTCTTGAAGTATATGTTTGGCACTCTGTGCTGCCTGTCCACATGTACACATGGCCGTGTTGCCAATTTTGAACTTTGTATACATGTGACTGCGGAGTCGGTTGTGTCCTGTTCTGAGACGTAGAATTATAACTTGTTCTGATCTGTTCATATTGTGATAGTCATCTTGTGTTGGTGTTTGTGGCTTTCTTATTGACTTTATCATCTGTTTTTTCTGATGGTAGGTGATTGGTATATCTGGTTGGTCTTCGGCAGCACCTTCCTTAGCCAGTTGGTCTGCTTTTTCATTTCCTGGTATTCCACAGTGAGAGGGTATCCACTGCATGGTTACCCTATACTGGTAAGACAATTCGCTAAGTAGTTTTTTTAAGTCTGTTAGTTTTCCAGACTGGAGAGCTTGAAGCACTGACCTTGCATCTGTCAGGAATACCACAGGCTGTAGGTCAGAGTTGGAGTTCAGCAGTTTTTTAGCTGCCACACTAATTGCCTGGATTTCTGCATCATAATTATTGCAGAATTTTCCTGTCGGTGTTCTGATTGTATCTCTAGGCTTGTGTGGATATTCTATATATACACCTGCACCTCCATTCATCACAGCATTCTGTGCTGACCCATCAGTGTACACTCTGACCCATATATCTTGTGGATATTCCTCATCCAGGAAACTGAGGGTGATTGTCATTCGCTGCACACTGTTCTGTTCGTCCTCGCTTAGTATTCCTTTCACATGGGTCTGAATGTATATTGGCATTCCATGGCTTTCACTCCACGGGGTTTGCTCTGGTACAGACCTTAAGGGGCTGCCAACTTCAGGTAGGTCTGTAAGTTGTCTATGGAGTCGTTTAGCTTGATGGATAAAGCTGCTCCTTTTCAGTCGTCCCATTGCTAGATTTTGGAATCTTTCCTTCATTGGATGACTTGGCATACACTGAAACTTTTCTGCTTGAATTAGTACTTTTGTGTCTCTGCGTTCGCCAAGTGTTTGCATTCTTCCCATTTTCTGCATCTCTGCTATGGGTGTTGATTTCATTGCTCCCAACATTATTCTAAGTGCCTGGTTTTGCACTTTATCTAGATCTTGTAATGTGGTGTTTGATGCAGGACACCACGCAGCTGAACCGTATTCCAGGTGTGGTCTTATGCCTTGCTGGTAAACTTTACTGAGTATATTTCCACTGGCTCCCCATGTGGTTCCACTTAGTTTTCTCAGGATAGCTAGCTTCCTCCTGGCTTTTGTTGTTGCTTTGTTTATGTGCTGCTTCCATGTCAGCTTATCATCAAAAGTAACTCCAAGGTATGTGGGTTGTTTGTCTTCTTTCAAGAGCTCTCCATCTATCTTGATATGACCAGCTTTTTGTTTTGGTGAGAGGGTAAAGAGTGTAGTGCTGCACTTATCTGTGTTAATGCTGACGCACCATCTATTAGCCCATAAGGTTAGGGCATCGATAGCTCTTTGTATTTGTTTAGTGGCCACTGTTGCATGTTCTTCCGTGCACCAGATCACCAGGTCGTCAGCATACATTGCCACTTTGATCCCGTGAGGTAGTTCAGCAACTAGGTCATTGATGTAAACCAAGAAAAGTGTGGGTGACAGGACTCCTCCCTGGGGGACTCCATGACGCAGTAGAACTTTCTTGCTCTTGCGACCATCTAATTGTACCCTGGCTCTTCTATTATGCAGGTATGCTTTTACCCATTTGTACATTCTTGAGCTAACCCTGCAATTTCGCAATTTCTTTAGGAGCCCTTCTTTCCAGACCTTATCAAATGCTTTCCTGAGGTCTATCCATGCTGCTAGTACCAGTTTCTTTTCTTGGAAGGCATCCTCAATCTCTTGGGAGAGGTAGGTTGCCTGATCTTCAGTAGAGTAGCACTGTCTGAAACCTGCTTGCTGTGATACCAGAAGGTTTTCACTTTCAAGGTACCACTGCATCCTAAGATTGATAATGCGTTCCATTGTTTTACATAGACAGCTTGTGAGGCTGATGGGCCTGTAGTTGGAGACTGTGTTGCCATCTTTTCCTGATTTGAGGAGTGGTATAATTATTGCTTCTCTCCACGCCTGTGGTACATTACCTGTGGACCAGCTTGTGTTAAAGATCTGCAGTAGCTTTGCTCTTGCTGCATTTCCCAGGTTTCTAATCATTTCATTGGACACTCCATCAGCTCCAGGGGACTTTTTCATTTTCAATTTGGATATTGCATGCTCCAGTTCTCTCATTGTGATTGGTGCCTCCATGACTTCAGGTATAGGTTCACCTTGTCCAATGTTTTGCTGGTTCTCTCGAACCTCCTGTTGTTTGTCTGGGCTGACTTTGACGTTATTGTCTTCTGCAAAGGAATCTGCAAAGTAATCAGCTGCATGTTTACCTGTTAAAATGTTTCTATCTTTATAAAGTGTGATCTTGGTATTTCTCCCTGTACCTTCATCATTTAGTTGTTTTACAAGTTTCCATAATTTCCTAGTATCTCTTTCTAGGTTCAGCGACTCTGTTTTTTCTTTCCAGCTGCTCCGTCTGGCTTGTAACTTGGCTCTTTGAAATTTAGCCTTTGTTTGCTGATATTTGTTGTGATGTTCTTGGCTAGGTCTGTTCTCGGCCTGCTTTCTAGATGTTTCCATCTCATTTTGCAGCTTTTCCAGTTCATCATTCCAGTAGGGTTTGTAGTTTTTGCGTGCCCCCCTGGGTATGGTTTTACTAGCAGCATGTAGTATACATCTATTAAATTCACTCACTGCTCTATTGATGTCTTTGTCCAAGTTCATGTCCTTAGCTAGAACACTGGTTAAATGCTGGTACATTTTCCAGTCTGCCCTCTTATAGTTCCACCTAGTGAGCGTGCTGCTGTCCTTGGTATATTCATTGTGAATTTCCAGAAATACTGGTCTGTGGTCACTACCCCCAAGCTGCTTTCCAACGACACGTGTGATGTTCCATTCCAGGCCTGGTGAGTAGAATGCCAGGTCTGGTGTAGAGGTGGTGTGCCATGCTCTCGAGTAGAAGGTTGGTGAGTCTGCTGGCTGGTTAATAAGAATGAGATTATTTTCATCCTGCCAGCTCTCAAGTTCCTCACCTCTCTTGTCGATATGATCGTAGCCCCAGCTCTGAGAGTGGCTGTTGAAGTCACCACACACCATAAGCCTTTCTTTGTCTGGAATTGTGTCTAGTGCCAATGGTTTATCATTTGGGCAGTAGTAGTTCAGGAGATGGAATTCTGCACTGTCTGTTTTTAGGTGGAGCATCTGGTATTCTGCCCCGTCCATGTATACTTCCAGCTGACATGCGCTGATATTGTTTTTAACTAGTGTCAGAATTCCACCCTTTCGCCTGTCTTTTCGGTCAGATCGGTAGCACTGGTAGCCTCTGATTTTGAAGGCTATGTCGCTGCTGAGGTGTGTTTCTTGGATACAGCATATATTTACTTGTTCTTCACTGAGGACATTTTCAAGTTCCAATTTTTTGCTGTATCCATCTCTTTTACTGTTAACACCCTCAGCATTCCAGTGCATTATTTTTATTGGTCGTTTGTTTGTTTGGCCAGTAGCTCTATTCCCTTGCCTCCTGGCTCCTCGGGGCAATTGAGAAGGACTTCCAGTAACTGAGGTTGGGCCCTTTCGAGGTATAGGGCCCGGCACCGTCCCTGCCTGAACGTCCGCCACAGGGCAGGCACCATAACGTTTATTAGATGCAGACATGTTTCCATTGTGTTTTATGCGTGGCAACCTGATTATCTGTGCGCCTTTTGGCTGGTTGCCTCCGTCTTCAGCACTCTGCTTACTTGGGCCGGACTATGGTCCTGCTCGAGTGGGAGTGCCCGACCAGTCTTAGTTTCCAGCCTCTGATGGCTGAACTAAGCCCCATCACCACTTCAAGGTTCTGGCCTCGATGGGGCCCTATCTTCTCAATTTCTATATTTCCATTTGGTGGGAAATGTAACAACCAATTTCTAAGTGACTTCCATCGGGGATATTCTCTCATCATCTTGGTCTTGAAATATTTCTATCTTCTTCCATTATTTTCCTTTTACTCTCCATATCCTATATTCAATCAATCAAGTGCCATGCCGACTGACGTAGGCGATCATGTTTCTCCATGACTCTCTGTCTCTTGTGTTGTCAATAAGCTCGGTTGGTGAGCTTCTACCGTGCCACAATACAAGTCCATCTAGTAACTTTTCTCTTTGTCGTCCCCTATCTCTTCTCCCCTTGAAATTTTCATACAAGTAAATTTAAGTAGGAAGCCAGGGGACAATTTTTTTAAAATTCTTGAGACTAACGGGAATTGAACCAGTCCGTTCAACAGCACCAAATCGCCTAGCAACTATTGAATACGCGTTCTTCCGTACTTGACTAACCGCATCTTTTTTTGGAGATGCGGTTAGTCAAGTACGGAAGAACGTGTGTTCAATAGTTGCTAGGCGATTTGGTGCCGTTGAACGGACTGGTTCAATTCCCGTTAGTCTCAAGAATTTTTGAAATTTTCAGTGGTTTTAAGTAGTGTTCAAGATGTGTTCTCAGTACATGCCCTAGAAACCTTGACTGTCTGCCCCTAATGTTTGATATAATTGATCTTTTTACACCAGCATCAATGAGAACCTCTGCATTAGTTTTCTTAGCTGTCCATAGTATTTTCATCATTCTTCACAGAAACCACATTTCTGTAGCCTCTAATGCGCTTTGAATTTTTTTGTTTACAGTCCATGCTTCACATCCATAAAAAAGAATTGGTTCGATGTAGCATCTCAGCACTCGAATTCAGGTCTGCATTGATAGTCTTCCATTGCACAAAATGGTTCTCATTTTTTGGAATGCTGATTTGGCTTGTGTTGTTCACAAAGGCTCTTTATCTCACTTGAGCATCTACCTTCTGATTACTTGTCTATATTTCTGATAGGGGTTCTTTGTGAGAGGTGTCTCTTATGCCAACTTCTATGAATGTGGTAACTTATTCTCTCTTTGTTAAAACTATCCTTTTCTTGGAAATTTTCTATGACTAGCTTTCTCCACAGCCCAGTGTGTACTACTGTTGTCCCAACATTCTCAAAGTGACACGTATTTTCTGTTCATCATTGTTCCTTGGTTTCTAGACTCCCCCTTTGGTGCATTCATGTGCAGCGTACTCTTGGTAAGCATAATTTCCTATGATCAAGTATTCACATTTACAGCCCATAGAATGCCAAAGTGATCCAGAAGCTGTGCTGAAGTCAGATGTGTCAGACTGAAAGAAGCTGATATCACAGCCAAGCTGTAAATCAAGACGCAACTCATTTTATTCCCCGAACTACATCTTGATAACCTGCAGGAGTTTGAGAATGAATGCAGAAGAAGAAATCCCATGCAAAAATGAATTGTCTTTTACTAAGTGAATGATGTACACACTTGCCGTTAATCATAGGGATGAGAACCTAAATTGACATTCCAAGATCAGATGTGTCGCCTTGGTTACACACTGAAGTCAGATGTGTCGGACCATTGGCGCAAAATCATTGACACACAACAAACTTCCATTCTCTGTGTTACATCCTGCTGTAAATCTAGTAGGACTGCATTAAGCCGAAAGCTGAAGTCCTATAGGTATGAAAGAAAGATCTGAGAAACCACCCCCACTGCACATAGAAAGTAAGAGGAAATTGCTTGTACTTGCCAGAGACCATAACTAACAAACAGATATATCACCACACAGACAGAAGAATAACTTGCAGCACACAGAGATTACAGACCTTATGCATTCTAGAACTAATCTGGTGCTTCTGATCAGCTAAGTCAATGAGCCGGCTTGCATCCTTATAGAACTCAACCACCTGGGCTGCCACTTTGGCTGTGATGTTGTTCTTGCGGTTGTCCACCAATGACTTCTCCAGGATGCACTCCTGAGCCTGTGCCTAAGGAAATAATTGTCAAATATGTTTTGACCAGTGCATGATATAAAAATAAACAATTTTCCTTTGTGTGTTCGTTCTCAAACTCCCACCGGATTTCTTATAGTGGGATGTAGTCCAGAGAACAGGAATACACTGTTTTGCCATTTTAATACACAAATACATAATATTAATTCATTATCATTGGCCACTCTCCAGAGACCATATGTGTAGCATCCTTGGAGATGTGGTCAATGATGCAAGATTGGGCAAGAAGTAAAGAGACCACTGGCTGACCTGGCGTCATGATCCTCCCCAATTTTAACATACAGGTTGGACCTAAAAAAATGTTCAGCATAACATTGACACCAGTATGGTTGCAGATTCTGCTAGAAAAAAAGCCAAATTCGCTCAAGCTACTTTAGGAACTCCACTTGCTATTTTCTATTTAGTTTAGATTATAAACTCTTTTTATATGGCCAGTCTTTTGAAAAGATGAGTGGTAGAACACACAAAAACTGCTCAATTTCTGAATGGACTATTTCATGAATTTTGCACCTAAATGTTGCAAAGAAAGTCTCCACCAAAAGAGATTGTAAAATTTCTTCCAATCACAATCATTCTAAAGGTCTTCTTCTCTCATGACTGTTGTCTGCCATTTTGTGTTACTTGATCGGAAGAGTATACCGTCGTTAGTTGACTTGTCGAAACTGATCACAAAAAAAAAGTTGTAAATACAACTGCATCTCAACCAATATTCAAATCATCACAGAACTTTTATTTGTACATAGAAACATTTGAAAATTCCCTAATAGTTGTACAAATGGATATACTATACAAAACTGCCAACTTTTGATGCTAGAGTCATATTTCTGACATTATAAATATTTTTTATTTAAATTAATTTTTTGGAATTTTGTTATATTTTATCAGAAACTTTCATGTAATAAACTATGCATTTCCACTCTTCAAACAAGACAACAGACGCATATGGAAAAATGTCATTCAATTCTGCACATTTTTTATGTACAGTACATCACTGTATGTTTACAAACACAAAAAATATTGTGCAAAGACAAAATGTAAAGATGCTCTTAATTTTGTTGCTTAGAAAGAGTGCATAGAAATGTGAGTTTAGTTCATGTATCATCATCATGTGACATTCTTTCCACAACGTAGTCTTCCCTATGGATCTCTTGAATTCTCCGCAATCTTGAGCAAGTTGTCCCACCTCTTTTAGTGACATGTTCAGACATTCTTGAATGTTTCATCACATTCATAGAAAATTTCTTGGCATTATACTCCTCTAGTTCATGTATACTACAGTTTAATTTGCAGCATAGAGGGATTTCAAGAGCGAGATTCTGAGAATGGGATTTCAAGAGCGAGATTCTGAGAATGGGATTACAAGAGTGAGATTCTGAGAATGGGATTACAAGAGTGAGATTCTGAGAATGGGATTACAAGAGTGAGATTCTGAGAATGGGATTACAAGAGTGAGATTCTGAGAATGGGATTTCAAGAGTGAGATTCTGAGAATGGGATTACAAGAGTGAGATTCTGAGAATGGGATTACAAGAGTGAGATTCTGAGAATGGGATTACAAGAGTGAGATTCTGAGAATGGGATTACAAGAGTGAGATTCTGAGAATGGGATTACACGAGCGAGATTCTGAGAATGGGATTACAAGAGTGAGATTCTGAGAATGGGATTTCAAGAGCGAGATTCTGAGAATGGGATTACAAGAGTGAGATTCTGAGAATGGGATTACAAGAGTGAGATTCTGAGAATGGGATTACAAGAGTGAGATTCTGAGAATGGGATTTCAAGAGCGAGATTCTGAGAATGGGATTACAAGAGTGAGATTCTGAGAATGGGATTACAAGAGTGAGATTCTGAGAATGGGATTACAAGAGTGAGATTCTGAGAATGGGATTACAAGAGTGAGATTCTGAGAATGGGATTACACGAGCGAGATTCTGAGAATGGGATTACAAGAGTGAGATTCTGAGAATGGGATTACAAGAGTGAGATTCTGAGAATGGGATTACAAGAGTGCAACTACGAGAATATGATTACAAGATTGTAAATTCAAGAGTGGGGATTTGAGAATGAGATTTCATGTGTGAGATTTTGAGAATGCCATTACAAGAGTGAGATTTTGAGAATGCCATTACAAGAGTGAGATTTTGAGAATGCCATTACAAGAGTGAGATTTTGAGAATGCCATTACAAGAGTGAGATTTCAAGATGTTCGTTTCATGAGATCAAACTGGTGGTGTATCAACTTAATGGCTGTATTGGTGGCATCATCCTCTACTGCCTAGTTTGAGGAAATTTCACCAAAAAGCTTACACAATTCATAGGTAGATTTATCACTGTCTACTACCACATCATAACAGAGCTAAATGAGCTTTTAATCAGAGTTAAAAGAGCTTTTAGCTCTGTTATTATGTGATCGTGGACAGTGCTGCTCTTTACTCATCGTTTGTTATGTTGTGTTATTGATAAAGATGTTGAATTTTGTGTACTATCCTATTGTGTACTATTTTGTGTGGTTCCAGTGATTAGTTAAACTTCATTACTCCTGTTTCCAAGTTTTACCTGCCAGATTACTTTTGCTGGATTTTTTTTTTACCCATTATCGATGATGACCAGAGCAGCAGACAATAAAAACTTTGATTTTGGAGCAATTCTTTTGATCAAAGACTAACATTAGAAACTCTTACCTACTAATATAATCTATGAGAGCACAGCTTTAACTAAGACATCAGACCAGAACACATACACACATAACAAACATACAAAATTATGAAAGTATAACTTTAACTAAGACATTAGACCAGAACACATACACACATACAAAATTATGAGAGCATAGCTTTAACTAAGACATCAGACCAGAACACATACACACATAACAAACATACAAAATTATGAGAGCATAGCTTTAACTAAGACATCAGACCAGAACATATACACACATAACAAACATACAAAATTATGAGAGCATAGCTTTAACTAAGACATCAGACCAGAACACATACCAAACATACAAAATTATGAAAGTATAACTTTAACTAACACATCAGACCAGAACATACGATGATGATGTTCGTCCGTCGTAATCGACGATGACCAAAAACTCAACCATAATAATAATAATAAATAATAAAATTATAAAAGTTAATAGTGCGTTTTTAAATGACTAACAAGTCCAATGCGCACACAAAATGTTCTTTTACAGAATTGACAACAATAGAGGGTATCTATGTGAGGTTGAGAAGTTTTTTCTTTTCTACGTGTCCGCTTCTGTCTTGCAGTATCTTGTCTGGATTCTTCCGCCGCTAGTGCTCCCATTCTAATGCTGTAACTCCATGCTGTTCTATCCTGAGCGAGGCTCTCCCAAGCGTCTACGTCAATGTTAAGATGTTTCAAGGATGACTTGAGCATGTCTTTGAAGCATTTTTCTGTCCACCAGCTTTTCGAAATCCTGCCTTGAGTGCTCCATAATATATTTTAAATAATTGGGTTGAGAAATGACTAGCGCTGAAGTTGGTTTATAGTGTGGAAGAGTTGCGCTAATCATCAACCACACTCTCTCTCCTGAGTTTTATCTTGGTCCAGTGACAAGACAAAATCGATACAACTGGGAGAAAAATCAGGTGCAGTGGATGACCAGAGCGTACTATGTGTCTAACTGTGCCCTATGCTGTCCACACAGCTCTGCTGTTAGCGCCTATGTACCCGTTGAGTTACCTGCCAACTTCTTCCGAGTATTTCGCCACAAATAGAATTTTTAAGCCTAGGTAGACAAAGCCTTTGTTAACAATGCTAGGTTGGCTTATTTCTTAGCACTATGAGTGTCCATAATAGCTACAGTGTGTCGCCCAATATCACATTGACTGTAACAGGTTGACACAGTGTAAAAATAGGGCAGACCATTTTGACACGGTCAGTGAACCCGCCCCAGCAGTGAGAATAGGTCACCAAATGAGATGTTTGTATCCGATTGACAATAACGAAAAAAACTAAGTTTATCCTTTGTCAACGCTCAAATCTTGCAAATAGCAACATTAAAGTGCGGAAACATATCCATTTATCACTTGAGTACACAATTAAACAATACAACTAGCACAATCCACGAAATTCGAATCACATAAACAGTGAGACAAAAAAAATTGTGACTAGCATGACCAGACCAGAACACATACACACATAACAAACATACAAAATTATGAAAGTATAACTTTAACTAACACATCACATCAGAACACAAACTAAACATGCAAAAATATGAACATACAACTTGAACACATCAGAAGAGAATGTATACACGCATACACAAATATGAACCTACAGTTTTAACACAACAGAAGAGAATGTATACACGCATACACAAATATGAACCTATAACTTTAACACATCAGAAGAGAACACATAAACATATAACATACCAGCATGAAAATTATGTGAAAAGACAGCAGTTCATAGCTCATATCTGTGCTCATGGTTGAAGTACTAAAGTTGTCTCGCAGGTATTCAAAAACCCAAGCAGCACATTGAAAATGTGTACACGAGACTCTCATTCCCTGAAAAATGACCCATACATTTCATCAGCAAATAAACATCAAAACAGATCTCTCATCATCATTGCTGCATTAGCCTGTAGCAATCTTAAGTCTACAAATGTAAATTAACGATAGAAACCAACTGTCGACAAATGTCTACACTGAGGTAGCCATTTGTAATTTTTGACAATAATCATCCATGTTTATTTCCCATCATGCTCTTATATTAAGTGTTTGCTAGAGTGATTGTTCCTTAGTTTTATGCAGTGATATAAATATGACATCGTAATTTATATGACCTTTCATAATTGCAAGAAGAACTGCGTAGGTCTAACTTTAGCACCACCATTATTCACTAATTCTTCACGGATTACGATTCAGAAAGGGACGAATTTTAAAACTTTAGTGTTTCAGTTATTGTAGATTAAATTATGGTGTTTGAGAGATGTTTATAATATTCAATAGTAATGTAATTGATGTCATTTACAATGAGGAATTTGAGGAGCCGTGTTTTCTTCAGTTAGGTCTGAATCAGTTAAGTCTTTATGCATGACCTCAACGCAGTAAGTTTTTGTATGCATTTGTCCACATTCTCGATTTTGGTTGTACACAATATAACACTGACACACACACAAGCAAATAACACTTCCAAATTATATCGACCATCCATTTATCTCTATTGTCTCTGAATTTGTTGTTGCGCTCGCTCCATTGTAATCAGCATGGATATTTGTGTGATTTCTGCCAGGAGCTTTGTTACGTTGTGCCACTGTTATGCGCCTTGTAGGCCCAGCACATCCCAGAAATCTTGACACTTTGGGTGGGCTACCCTACCCTGTGATAGCCTTCCTATCTGTCACCAGGCAGCAAATATGTACTGACTCTACGCTGAGACAGTCTCAGAATTTGTAATCATAACTCAATAAATAAAAACGTTACGCCAAAAAAGCAAACACGTGCAGAATAACCAGAAGTCATAAAAAATGACCGGGTGTCAGAGGAAATATGTGCTATTTTTTAGCTGGGCTGCTACAGGTTAAAATACACAAAAGAATATCGAGACTAAAAAATGTAAAGATATCTTTGGATTATCATGTAAATATTCTCTTGTGTACAGCGAGTTTAAAAATTAAACAGTCACTTCAGTGAGATCAAATCAATAGGACACTTGGTTAGATTTACATCTCTGCACACCATAAATACAATTTATTCCTTTTAAACATTTCTATATCTATCTATCCAACTATTGTCTTTTCCAGTTGTACTTTCAAGTGGCGTGGTTGGGTGAGTTGGTTGATTGACTGGACGAGTGAGTAAGTGAACGAACAAACATATTAGTGAGTGAACAAGTGAGTTATTGAGTAAGTGGAGAGAATAATGATAAAAAATTCGCAAAACCAATGATCAGTGAATGTGTATTTGATCATGTGATATCTAAAGATCAACACATCAACAAATTAGCCCTAAAACACACAGACACACAAACATTCACCTCAACATTATGCCTGGTGTCCAGAACTCCCAGCAGAGAGTGAAGGCTTCCAATGTTGTAGAGAACACAAGCCTGTTCAAATCTGATATCATTCTTGGCATGGTCTCTTCCAGTCTGTACATCCTCCCTGTAAAAGAATAAAAACCTCTTAAATCTGTATCACTTCTATGTTAATGATTCTTTTAGTTCTGCTATATCTTCAGACCAGTTATCAAGACAATGTTGCCAGTTTTATGCAAGTCAGAGTGGGAGCACCATTTTCCATTTTTGCATCAGCTCAGACAAAGACACCTAGATGACAAGGACTAGAAACGCATCTGACTTAAAGGGTATTTCCTTCTGTGTTTCTCAAGTTGATATAAGCTAGAAAACATTTATTTCTCCAGAATAGTTTTTCATGCTTATCTCCTGCGTCATCACTCCAAAATAGTTTTTCATGCTTATCTCCTGTGTCATCACTCCAAAATAGTTTTTCATGCTTATCTCCTGTGTCATCACTCCAAAATAGTTTTTCATGCTTATCTCCTGCGTCATCACTCCAAAATAGTTTTTCATGCTTATCTCCTGCGTCATCACTCCAAAATAGTTTTTCATGATTATCTCCTGCGTCATCACTTATTTTGATATATCCTACTTTTCTGATGCTGGCGACACAAAGTATATGCTAAGTGACCAATGATCAAAAAGAGTGATACAGTGTGAGATCAGCTGTTAGGTTTGTACCTTGCTGTTACCATGTTCATGTTGTATGCTCTTGATGCTGACCAATTAGGGTGCATTCTCATTTGGTGGCCGAACCATTTCAGTCTCTGTTTTTTCAATATATTTGTCCACAAATATTGTTTCAACAGTTCTTGCAATTTCTTCATTTCTCACGTGATCTCTTCTTGTTCTGTTTTCCTTAGTCCTTAGACCATATCATTTCACATATAGTAAGCTTTTTCCCGTTCTTTAGTTAGTGTCCGTGTCTGACATTGATAACACAATGTTGGTATAAAAATTGAAATTATTATTTGTCATTTGGCAAATAATATATTCAATCTTCATACCAACATATATTTACTTTTTTTTAATACAGGAATTAAACTGATTGAATTTGAAAATGTTTCTTTGTAATTTTTTTTTTTGAGATGGGATACAATAATTGTTTTCACAATTAAGAAGAAGGGAGTCCCAAATTCCTGAAAATTTGTTGAGTTAATTACAAGGAGGGAGGGAAGGGTCAAATATTGCCAAAAAATTGTTATTGGCAATCTATGGACAACCCCATTAGCGAATAACAGTGACAAACTCATGCTTCCATGGGGTTTTAAAAAAAATAAACAACAAATGAAATAATTTTCAAACATAATGAACAAAAACCATAATTGAAAGATGATTCAAGCAAATAAAATCAACACAGAAGATAACCAAACAAAATCAACACAGAAGATAACCAAACAAAATCAACACAGAAGATAACCAAACAAAATCCAGACAAAACCACTAAGCCAAATATGAATTCTTCTTCTTCATTATCTGCATTCATTCTCAAACTCCTGCAAATAAACAGGATGCAGTGCAGATAACAGAATGCAGTGTTTCATGGTTTACAGCATTGCTGCAATATCTGCGCCTTTCAGAGCCTGACATCCGATTTCAGCTTGGCTTTGGGTCACTTTGACACTATATAGAATGGGACAGTCAACTCCACCCTATAACCTCCTTAGTCATATCTTATGACATTCATGGAAGGTAAACAGTGTTGCGTATTCTTTGCTGCCCTCTAGGGCCCTGGCAATCCACAGGCGATATCAATTCCTCAGCCAATGCAACGCATACAAAAAAACCAATGAGCATGGAGTTTCTTCTCTTCTTCATTCTCAAACTCCAGCTGGATTTCTCTTGCAACAGGACAATGGTCCTATAAGATTTCCAGTTGGATGTAGAATGGAAATGCTCGGTGACAACATTTTATTTGTGTCAATGATCCGAAACATCCATCTTTGGCGGGAAGCTTGGATCTAATCACACACAAAAACATGCCCCCCCCCCCCCCCCAAAAAACAATAATCACATTAGCATTACCAAGTAAAATAAATTGCTGACTCCCCGCCATCTCCCATTGGAAAACGCTTCTGTAGATACTCCAACTGGGTGTAGTATTTCTTAAGAGTGGTACATCCCATATAGTCTCTGCTTACTTGAACTGCAGCCTAAGATAATACAAGTTACAGTTAGACATAGGCATCAATAGGTGTGCAGATCATTGCAGAATATGTTTATAGAAAGTATATCATCTTCTCATTCACAATGCCGGTATCTCTGGCTTCAGCACCTGTGCTTGCTTGAACAAGACTGTGGTCCTTCTCGTTGTAAGAGATGGGCCAACCAGCTTCTGTTTCCAGTCTCTGTTGGTTGAATTAAGCCCATTTTCACATCAAGGAACTGGTCTCGATGGGAATAGAAAGTATATAAATCGCAATCACATCAATGTCTAACATTGCAAAAAAATACAAAACCAAACAGAAGCCAATGCCATTTTAGTTACTATATACTAGAGCATACAAACATCTTCGGAAACTGATGAACAAAAGTTGGAGGGATTTCGTCACAAATAGTGATTTAAGGAACAAAACACACCAAGAATATGTGTCAAACAGCATAAGAAAACGTAGATTGAAATACCTGGGTCATTTATTAAGACTAGATAAAAACAGAATAAACAAACAAGCCGTATGTGGACACCTGAGGGTAAAAGAAAATGAGGAAGACCTAAAGCAACCCTAAAAAACACCAGGGGAATATAGGCTGCAAGACCATACAAGAACTAAAACTGCAGGCAGTGGACCATAAAACATGGAGAACCAAAACCTCAAAATCAAAAGCCTGCGGCACAAAAGGAAGAAACTAAAATACTAGAACATGCGGGCATCAGTGGTTATGCCAACAGCAACACCTATGATGATGAAAAGGTCAAGCATTGACTGTGGTTAGTTCTAAGGTTGATGTCCAGTGTATAGTATGGTGTATGATCAATATTTCTATATGGCTGTGAGACCTGGACTCTAGCTGTGGACTTAGAGAGAAGACTCTAGGTGTTTGAAAACAAATGCTATAGATAGTCGTAACCTTCGATAACAGTTACCATGCTGTTCCAGCAGGCCGACATTGTGCTTGAACTAGTTGCAGGTACTGTGGGGGGGGGGGGGCGCGGAACAACAAAGAAACCTGTCGCAAGGGCCAGAGTTGTGCCCTGATGTCGACATCTGTTTCAGCGACATTAGACTCGAAACACCATTGAGTCGGATGGCTACTGAAACAGAGGGCGGAGCACTTATGGGAATGCCCCACATGCTGTGAGGCCAGTTTCTAATCAAAAATCAAGAAAATGCTATAGATGTGTGTTGGGTATCTGTTTCAAAGAACATAAGACTAATGTGTTTGTGAAAGAATTAATGTATTAGTTGGTCAACAAGAACCACTGAAACATTCACAGAAGAGAATCAGATAACCTCATTAAGAGTTGCTTTTGAATCCCAGATGGCAGGTATAAGAGATGGACCAATGATTATGTATGTGGTAAACAGCAGAAATGAAGGTTTTGGATCAGAGCTGGGATGTATTCAAGGGATGGCCATTGACCGAGCACAGTAAGGAAAATGTAATGTTGCACTTCAGGAAGCCGATAGGCATAACAGTCAGTTCTGTGATCCATAATCTGCTACCTCAGACTTCAATATTCATTTCATGAATAAAATTTGGCATCTATTGGAAATCATCTTTTGTCCCCAGTAGTTTGTAATCAAGTGAGCTCCTTACAGCAAGTCTGTTTTGGGTCTCCTGCTAAATAAAGCAGATTTTAAGAACATGCTCTGAGGTCTGAATAAACATTCTGGAGTATGTGACAAGTTGAGGTGACACATGTGTGCTCTCAGGTGGCTGTGTTCTTGTTTATGAATTCAAAGATAGACACTAAGTTGACTCCAAAGGTTCAGACTTCATACAGGACATTTGAGATATCTTTGCCACCTTTTGCTATGTCTTAATTTGGTGCATGTTGCTGGTTCAGGGGTGTTTAGTTTGTACTCTAGAAGCTATTATACCTTTATGTCACTTTCAGGAACATCAATATTGATTGGGGACATCAATATTGGCAAGCTGTAGAGGCAGAGAAGTGCCTGAGATATAAGTTGTTTGGTTGCAATCAATTCTCTGACACACGTAATACACGACTTGCCCAACGAATTTGTGACTGTCTGATTTTATCAATGCTTGAAATGCCAGCTATCTCAAAAACAGTGGTATCTGGAATCTTCAGCACATAGCCATCAACCCAGCTTTTTTTGGCTGTGATTTTCTAGGAAATAAAATATGTTCAGAAGCCTGAGGTATGGTTTGAACCCAGTGTATTGCCACCATCCTAGAAACGCTTTGTACCTCTCTGAGTTAACATATCAACATACCTGTCTAAGCTGGTCCAGGTCGGTGCATGCCTTGCTATATAGAGCTGGGTCCTCTCCATAATGATCCTTGATATACTATAAAAAAAACATGAGTCCACATATATAATTATTATATAACTTGTAGTGTGCAAATGGTATAGCATACTAATGGTATAACAACAACCCATATAGCATACAATTGGTATAGCATACAAATGGTACAGCATACAAATTATCTATCTATCTATCTATAAGCTGTGGCCATTGTTTGCCTTGCAGCATCAAGGATAGAAGAGTTCTCTGGAAATGGCCTTCTGGTGTGCTGTATGTAAGCTTGTTCCTGTGGCTTCTTTCATTTCTGTAGTCCATCTTTTACATGGTCTGCCTTTAGCTTTATAGCTGTGATATCTATGTGTCATAGTCATTTGTGGCATATCTGTTGGTAGTCTGGAAGTGAGTGAAAACCACTTGATTTGTTGTCTTTTGATAACATGGTATAGTAAAATGGTATGGCATACATCTGATATAGCATACATCTGGTATAGCACACATCTTGTTTTGCATACAAATATATAGCACACAAATGGTATAGAGTACAACTGATATAGCATACAAATGGTATAGAATACAATTGGTATAACATACAACTTGTATAGAATACAACTGGTATAACATACAACTGGTATTATAACATACATAAGCAGGTGTATTAAGTATTATAGTTTCTGATCGTGAAGGTGACTAAAGAGGTTTTAGATGTAGTTTAATATTCCATTCTCTAGGTAAGTGACCCAAAAACCGGAAATGCCGGATATATCATGCCAAAAGGCACGTTATAGCCTAGCTATAAACCATGATGTAACTCATTCCAGACTATATCCTGCTAACCAGCAGGATTTTGATAGCGAACAAAGAAAAAGTATAGCACTTAAATTTCACTTTATGATTTGAATTATGTGCGAGTAATACATTCTAATGCCAGCTCACAGAAAAACTGAGATATTTACACGTTTCAGTTCAGCATTATATAGTCACATGAGATGAAATGCTTGAAGAAATCTGCAAGGGTCATCAGGTTTGATAGATTATGAAATGAAGACATCAGGGAAAGAATAGGTGTAACACCTTGCACAGAATACATAGAAAGGCAGCAGATCAAGTGATTTGGCCACATTATGAGAATACATCATGACAAAATTGTTCATACAGGTATATAACCAAATGAGATCAGGGTACAAATCTCATCCTCTTCAGAAGAAGACCACGAAAAAGATGGAAAAGTTTAAAATTCATATATCCCTTCGGCATATAGCCATGATTGGCGTACTTCGATGAAGTTGGTGGATATATAGGCCTAGCTGATAAAGTTAGTGTGTTAGACATGTTTTGAGAGGAAAGTTGATTTTTAGAATAGAATATAGTATTGATCACGCTGCTTTCATGATTTAGATGGTAAATATCGACTGTGTTGGAGCGATAAAGAATGACTAGGTATATCTTTCAGATAACGATTTATGGCAAATCTATGAGGTTCATTCATTCTTACCAGTGACATTATGATGATTTGACAATGAAACCACATAAATACTATTTGAATTAGGTTTATTTTACAGGGTTCCCACCACAGAAAATATAAAACCATAGATAAGTAATTTTTTTATTTCTTTTTTTCCCTTTTGTCTGTTATAATTTCTTTATTTTGTGGTGAAAAATCATCTTTACTACTTTCTAATACGTCTGGTATCACACACACACACGTAAAAAAATTACACCAATATATGCAGTATTCAATTCTTTATTTATATGTACAAATATTAATTAATTATCTCTAACAACAAAAAAGTTATTGAATTTTTAAAACAGTCACAAATAATACAAATTCTCAAAAAAGAATTCAGTGGCAGGGGGAAGTTTTTTTTATTTGTAAACACAGCTTGCTAAAGGTTAACAGGTAAACTGCTGTGTCCACCTGCATTTCTGCTATTGTTTTGGTAGTTGATTCTATACAATGAAAAATTTCACATGTTTTCATTTCATGCTGCTTGCTTAGCAGCTCATTAACAATTGTGTTACGATTGAGCATAATTTGTATATAAAGATTAATTTTACCTTCTGAACTATGCGATCTACGTAGCAAAGTCAGTAGAGCATTGGAGCCTTAGATAAAGTTTGTTCGAAATTTGATCTCCAAAAGTGTCATCTTAATTTAATTTTTTTTTAATATGTAGCAGCCCAGCTAAAAATAGAGCATATTTCCTCTGACACCCTGTCATTTTTTATGACTTCTGGTTTTTCTGCACGTGTTTGCTTTCTTAGCATAATGTTTTTATTTATTGCATTATTGATTTGGTTGGTTGGTTGCTGATCCAGCGGTCCATGGGCTCATGCCCTTTGACCCAATGCCATTGTGTGATATATGCATGTGTTTGTGAGCTGTTCTTTTGTTCCATATAATGTGTTCCATTTATCTGGCCCTGGAGGGAAACATTATTGATTTAAAATTAGGAAACAATAGAGATAAACGGGTGCTGATATGATCTATAACCAAAATTGAGAATGTGGACAAACGCATACAAAGAATTTGTCTTTGAGAATACAAAAATATAGTTTCTGTGATATTTTATTATTTTTAATAGATATATCATTTATTTTCATTATAATTAAGCTAATTAGCCACCATTTTGAATATCAATTAGTGCTGTGTCTATCTGAAAATTCCATAAATGCGATCAACATTAGCATCTTGGCTTCGTTAACACAACAATGTATAGTTTGTGTATTGTATTATTGAGAATAACTAAGATAATTCAGAAACTATCAGCATGACTACATTTTGTGATCACAATTTTTATTTTTCCTATATGTTTCACGTAAATTATTTTGATGCCAAATAATTCTAAAAAATCATAACTTTTTGTTCAGGATAGATTGTACAAACTTGGTTGAATTGTAATTTTCAAGAGCTATCTAACTATAGTATTTTTAATGATGTAGCACTATATTTAAAACTTTGGGTAAAAGTTGCTTTTGATTCTTCACTGTGCTATAAATAGCACACTGTTTACAATTTTAACTAGCCGACGTCACGGATTTCCGTGTAACACCAATGTAATTAATGGATGCCGTGACGTCACATTTCCTGACACAAACGACCTCAACCACATTTTTAATTACAACTTTTATAACTAATTTATAACTAACTCTAACCCGCATCCCTAATCTAAATACTAATTCCAAATTAATATGCCTTTTCAATTAATATACCTTAATTCTAAATACAAATTCTACTAATCACATTGCAAAGGTTAGGCAATACACCTCAAAACTAGAGCAAAGGGTCAGTGAAGAATTAAGAGCAACTTGCACCAAACTGTGTCCAAGTACTTAGTCAGTTAAATGTAGGGCGCAACTACAGATCAACTCTTCACTGTGACCTTTGTTCTAGTTGCGAGGTATTACCTAACCTTTGCAGTGTGATTGCAGGAGTTGTAATTAAAATTAAAGTATGTTATTTAAAACAGAATATTAATTTGGCATTAGGGCTGAAGTACATTATAGTTCTCCGCTGTGACCTTTGCTCTAGTTTCGATGTGTTTTCTGACCTTTATTGTGTGATTTGGCAAGCTTACGAGTAAGGTTAGGATTAAAAATAATATTTCTAATGTGTGCGCGCACCTCGCTCCGTGTATAGCGGGCAGAAATACTGATCGCTCAAAACAAATAATAGGAAATTGTAAAACAAACAGATTATGCATAAGTTTGTTCTGTGTCTAGAGTTGAACTGTGGGATTGTCGGGATGTGACGTCACGGCAGCCATTATTTTGATTGGTGTTACACAGGAATCCATGATGTTGGATAGTTAAAATTGTCAACAGTGTGCTATTTATAGCACAGCAGAGAACTATTCTGTACTTTCACCAGCATTAGCATTAATTTACATTAGGGAGGGGGGGGGGGGGTAAGGGTTAGGATTTGTTATTAAGTAATAAATAAAAATTAGTTATAATTTTAAAGTTTGATTGTTGCCACTTGGCTAATAGATAGTTGACTGTGCAAGTGCAAATCTGTGACGTCAGCTTCATAAAAGGGGAAGCTATTTATAGCACAGTGACGAGTTGATCCTTGGTTTTACCAAATGTAGGAATTTCAACAATCTACAAAACAAAAACTACAGAGCAGCTACCGTGGGTGTATTTATATGAATCAATCAACAGAATGAAGTCTAAATCAGCAAAACGTAAACGATAACAAAAAATATAGCAGTCTCACAATGAAACAGTCAAAATGAAATACTAAGATTATGACTTACTTTCACATGACAATTACTTATGATTAATTAATATCAGATTAGAAGATCTGAATAGGGACTAACAAAAACAAGACTACTTCAGACTAGTCACTAGAGTTAGTCTAGTCTAGCTAGAAGAATAGTTCGGCAGAAAGCGCCCTGGTAAACAAATGTAAAATACATCGGGTTTGTTTTTTTACAAAATGGATATAAACTAGATTTCTTACTTGTTTTAATGTCGTCCCAAATTCAATATATTCTGGACTATGTTTTAAATCGAAAGATAACATTGGAAGTCTTGGTAGCGCCTCCATCTTATCTCTTCTGTTGTATTTTTGCGATCGAAACTTTATGGGTTGCCTAATAATAGAGTGACCCGGAAGTAAACATACATGTTGCGAAGTAATTTCCCTTCAAACTATCGTCAATTAAAAGTGTCACTCATGTTTTTTTTAATTATTCATAATAGTACCACCTCTGACAAGACGCATAAATCGCTACATCCAACTATCTTCACTCTACGCACCGAGAGGGCCCCAGTATGAACCTAGTATGGGTGCCCCTCAGTGCGTTGCATGCAGCTCAATTTATCTGCCACTGAAGTTGTGATTTTTTAATCTCCAAGTCACAAAAAGCTGTATGAAATACTAATGGTTACTGTTATAGCCTAACTATAGCTATCAATGTAAAAAATAAATAAATAGTAATAAACAAAAGAACAAAGACCTTTTTCCTACTTTACGGTCCAACTGGGACCTTTTTCAAGAAACACATAAACAAGAAAAGCGTAAACTTTTGTTACTGCATATTTTCCTGTGAAGGAGTGCAGAGAGACTTTCTATGGGCTGTGGAAATAAAGGCTGCTTTGCCATAGCAGACGCCCCACGTATATAGGAACGATTTTAATTGTACCCCCAAAAGATAAAATCCTGTCCCAACTGTTGATTTTAACCCAGGACATCAAGGGTCTGAGAACGGAGTTCTAACAACATGGCCATGCGCTCCACTAGCTCCACACATAAACAAGAAACACAAAATTATCAAAATACACATGTGATTATTTGGAGATGTCTTTCTTACTCACAATATTAAAAAGTTGGACTATGGACACGTGATGTGGCCACATCTCCCCATAAAGCACCATATTTTTTTTGTCATACACAGTGTTGTCAGAATGTTTTTTACATTGTGCTAGCAAGGAGACCAAAATCAACGCTGAATGAAATATAATCTTGGTTAACAGCAAAGGTACAGAAGCACAAACCAACAATATGATAAATTGTTATAAATTTGAGGACTTGAATATTTTCGAATACCTCGGATCCTGCATAGGCCTATGCAGCGATGGAAAACGCAAAACAGACTTAGAGATAGGTCCATAAAGCTGGAGATGGATGTAGCGGATATGTCAAGGTTAACTTTAATTTGGAAAAGCAGAGTCAGTGTTAGTGTGAAAAATTAACTTTGAAACTCACTTATGTTGTCTATTGTGTTGTGTTGGTGTGAAAGCTGAACACTAACTGCATTCATGGAGAGAGGTTACAAACCTTCGAATACAAATGTTACAGACGAATTCTGCGCATCTCCTATAGAGAGCATGAGACAAATGTGTCAATCAATTGCCATGCCGAATGGAATAGACGATCATTTTTCTCCACGACTCTCTGCCTCTCATGTTGTCAATAAGCTTGGTTGGTGAGCTTTTACCACGGTACAATACTAGTCCATCTAGCGACAAATGTGTACGTTAGAAATAAAATAGATTCATACAGGTCTGTAAGAATCATTACTGCCAATAGTAAAGCGACAAATATACCTACTTGCATGGTTTATAGGTCTGTTGTTAAGGGAGGTGGGTGTTCAACTCCCCCCTCCCACCCATAGGAAATCATAAGATGTTTTTTATTGCTAGGAATTTAGCCAAAAGGTGGTTGAAACCCTACATTAACGATTTTTCACAAAAAAGTCATCTTTCTCATTAAAAAAAGGTCATCACCTTTCTCATCAAAAAATCATCACCATTCTCATCAAAAAGGTCATGAGCTTTCGCATCAAAAAAATTATCGGCTTTCGCATCAAAAAAGTCATCAGCTTTCACCTAAAAAAGTCATCAGTTTTCGCATCAAAAAGAGGGAAGTACATACAAAAATGGACGAATGCTTTTTTCACATTATTTTATAGGTAAAACCCCTTTCTCAATGGAAACTTGTCTACGGCCCTGATGGTTTTTTGGACGTGTGATGATATGATTATTCGTCATAAACTATACTACAGGGAACAGTGGAGGTAGGAAGAAACAGACGAAGACTAAGAAAATCATGGACAGGCAGCATCTAGGGCTGGATAGGTCAAGGTATTTTCACACTCATCTGCGTTGCTGAAGATAAAATTTGCTGGAGAACTCTGGGTGTTATTTGATCCAATGTGGTACTTCTGTGAACCTGACAGGTTATAGCAGTGTTACCCAACCTTTTCTTTAAACCTTTCCCCACCTCAATCTTTCAAAAATTCTGATGTCTTTCTCCCCCCCCCCCCCCAATGTAAACATAAAGGGGCCCCACATTTTTTATAGGTCTATTAAAAAATGGTCTCATTCCATAAATAAAACCTAATTATAACTTGTTCAGGACACTAGACTTAGGTTTTAGGAAGAAAGCACTAGAGAATTATTAGAACAAAAAAACAACCAGTCAAGTAGGCTAAATTTTCAAAGCATATAATAGACAACTAACTCTAAGTACAATTTTTTTTTCGAAGTGTCCCCCTAAACAATGAAATCCCCCCCCCTTTTCCACCTGTGGGCATTGGCCACAACATCGGGTTATAAGCTTATAGTATGGTGTGATAGCAGGGAAAGGAATATGAGGAAAATGGGGACTGTTGCTGACCTTTCATGCGAAGACGGTACATCATCTTAAATGAATAGCCTATTGTAATGTTAAACTTCTGTCATGTTTACGGGGAAATGTCACTGTTTTTATATTTACGTGACAACCCTGATTAAGAATCTCGAAATAGGTCAGACTTTATCCTCACGGTAAACCCCCACCCCCCTCCCAACACAACACAAAACACCAAAAACCAACAACCAAGAAATACAGGAATACTCAGAAACGTGTAATAACGATGTACACAGGAGACACATTCACGTGACATTTACAGTGCATGAATAAATGTCTCCTTAGTTGATGATTGGTCGGTTAGGGATTAAAACCTTTTGATTAAGATATGTTGATATCATGGACTGCCAGAAAAACTAACGTGGAAGTGTTGAAAGAGTCAAATGCGAAACGGACTTTAATCAATAATATAAGAAAAAGACAATCTTCATATTTTTGGCCACTTTATGAGACAAGGAGGTTTGGAGAACATAGTCACAACAGACAAGAGAGGCAGCAACAGAGACAGAGGCAAGAGAGGCTGCAACAGAGACAGAGGGCGACAACGAGAAAAAACAGACAGTTTGACAACCTGGAATGGCAGGGAAACAATAGCGAACTCGATACATAATACTGGAGACAGAGCTGTGGAGAGCCATGATCGCCTACGCCAGCCGGCATGGCACCTGGTGATGATGTTGATATCGTCTTAGCGGAAATAGGCTTCAATTTCTAGCAAGTGTACTTGCATTACAGCAAACACACATAGTTAGGCTGCTTGTTGTTTGGTAAAGGCTCCACTGGCTTCGTGAACTGTTCTCCCACGTGATCTGGTGGTAAAAGCCCATTCGAACCACTGATTGTGGATTATTTTGATCGTCTGTGTCTCACAACATCCGTGTCATGAAAATGTTCGGAGATGAACTCCGTGAACACAACATTCATTCACATTCATATGTTTATCAATGAACTCTCTAGTGATTGCAAAGATAGTCTTGAAAAGATAATCCATTCTTCACCAAGATCAATGCCTTCTGGTGCACTCATCTGTTCAATATCAATGCCTTCTGGTGTAAACATCTTTTCAAGATCGATGCCTTCTGGTGTAAACATCTTTTCAACTTCTTGTTTCATCTTCTGTATCCATTCTCAAGCTCCTGCAGATCAGCAGGGTATAGTCCAAATAAAAGTTGTGCCATAATTGACAGCTTAACTGACAAATCTAACTTCAGCACAGCCCCTAGGTCAATTTGACACTGTGGGGTGAGACCAGTGTTATAAAGTAGGGGGGGAGGGGGAGGAGTAATTCCCTTAAAAAAAGTCATTCGTGTTTTTTCGTGTATTCTTCTTCGTGTGAATTATGTTCATTTTGTGAAAATCTGGGGGTGGTGGGGGGGGCTTTTTACCCGCATTTTGGCCAAATTTCTAATACTAAAAGGCATAGACCTATTCTGATTTGCTAAATGACGGGAAGTTGAATATCTCAACCCTACAACCTCCTTATCTACGGGCATTTATGGGACAACAAACTCCACCTTAAATTCCTCTTAGTTGCTGCTTACGATATGCTTGACAGGTAACAGTTTAGCTCCCCATGCTCCCTTTTCAGACCCGCCAACCAAGGACGATTTCTATTGGAAATTAAGTTTATATAACTATCACTACCTTCAGATTTTTGTTTACTAGAAACAGATTCTTGAAGAGTATCTTTCTTTTTAATTATATCAAAGAACACGGATCAGCTGTGTTGGAAATTGTGTTTATTGGATGATCTCCGTGACATAAGACACATGGCAATCACATAATACTGTGAATTAATTAATACGTCTACAGAAAATACCTTATAACCACAGATCTATGTATAAATAAATCAAAGTCTTCACGCTCGACCGCATTTAAGGGTTACCAAGCGTGTTTATTCACTTAAACGAAGCGAGACCAAGTGCGTTGATTTGAACACGTAACACATTCGTTGTATTTGTAAACAGTTATAGAAACTGGGACATAGGCAAAACAGGGGATATATAAGTCAGTGTTATAAAACCAAGACAATCTCGGTGAGACCTGGACACCTCTTTGCACTCTAATACATACAATTACAATACATATGTCCATTAACATAAACAAATGTATATTTACGCAATTTTAGTAAGCAATGTATCAAGTCAAAATATTTTGAGTTTACATTTAAAAAAATTTCAGTTGACACAGGTGGATGTCGTTATATTGTGAAATTGCGTTATTGTTGAAAGTAAATTTTCTCTCAAAAATGAAGCGTTTTAAAACTCACAAATTGCAATCCCATTTTTTTCCCTCTTGAATACTAAATTTATTTTCCTTTGTTAACAAAATTATAATTATATAATTAAGATCTTTTAAATTAAGATTTTTATAAAACGTTTTTTATAAATAGGAGAACGAGGAAAGTTACATAAAATCTCTCTAAATAAATTAGAATTGTTTATTTAAATGATATATTATTACTTTGTATCAAAATAGTTTATTCTTTCCAATAAATAACAGTATCCAAATGTTAAATCAAAAATACGTTTAAGTGTAAGGGAGGTAACCGTGTAAATACAAATAATACTAAAATTTAGATAATTTCATGACAAAAAAAGTCGAGTGAAGCACTTTCTAAGCAGCTCTCCTATACCCCCGTAATCCTCTCTCGAGGCGGTATGACATAGCAGACGCCGACATCGAAAGCCACTCGGACGCTAAGTATAGCTCACCACTTAGCTGAGCACGTTTATGCTGTTAACATTCCGTACGACCGAAAACTTCACCCCGGTGACTTCGTCCTGTCTTAACATGTCATATGGGGAGGAACCAGCCTAGATCCCAAGCGGTACTGTGACGAGCGAGCTGACTCGACACTGGCTGAACCTTGACCCCGCGGTGGAGTCTAAGACATGTGAACGGACTACTGACACTAGTTCCCATACAAAGTCAAGAGCCAACTTTTGTATGTAAAGTTCCGCGGGGAACTTGAACCTTGTACGGACATTATCCCTTAACATCCAAAAGCTTATGTGCCACACTTTTGTTCACCATGTCAACAGTTAGGGAAGAATGTCGTGCATATTGCTTTCAAAAAAACGTTTTTATAAATAGTAGAACGGGGAAGAGTTACACAAAATCACTCAAGATAAATGAGAGTTGTTTATTTAAATTATATTACCACATGATCAGATCAAAATATTTGTGTTCTTATGATTTATTAATACATTTTCACATATTAACACATTTCACATGTATTACATCCCCTTATCTGATAGTATCTGCGGGGTTATGACCCTTAATGAATAATGAAATGTCCACTCTCTATAGCCCTGCTATCCTAGACAGAGCCTCAAAATATATTTCACAAAATTATTTTTCCATACAGAGCCTCAGTTTTTATCCTATTTTTGCATTGCAATCACGTTTTTATCTTTTTAAAACGTCAAGTTCCAAAAAGAGTCATGTTTTTATGTTGTGAGTTTAATTCAAGTACAATTAGTTTTCGCAAAAACAAAACACTTGACCTTTGTTTGGACAATCATTCAATCATGACTATTACATTTTTGTTTGTAAACGTTTTATGAGATTGTCTTTTGTTAGGTCATATCGACTTACTGTACCGTGTCTCTCGTCAAATACAGTCACGTGAACTCATTCTTCTAAATGACTTTACTTGACGTTGATTTGTCATTGGCTGTCGACACAATGTATACAAACGTGACCAATGAAAATCACTGTAATGGTTAAATAATGAGAGACAAGATTATACAGTGTAGTAAACAATGTGTAATGGGGAATTTTGTGTACCACACCGGTATATTCCGGTCATTTCTATTTGTACTGTGTCTTTCAGCAGACATGGGTTACATGCGATCTCTTGCATTCTTTATCTTTATAATAACTAATGAAACCAGTATTCTGATTTTCACACTTTTCTTTTATTAATATATGATATGCAAGTTTAATACGTATTGTGTTTAGGCAAGTGCTACCAACTCGTTCCGTCAAAAGTACTAGACAACACACATTGTTTTTAAAAGTCACTCACCATTAGTTTTTTTTAAAAAGCCTCGAGAGGGGAACAAAGTATAGCAATACTGTTTGCCTTCCATGTACATTTTAAGAAGCGACTAAGGAGGTTATATGGTGGAGTTGGCTGTCCCATCCTATATATGGTCAAAATGATCCAGTGCCATTCTAAAGTCGGATGTGTTAGGTCAAAAGCGAAGATCTCGTATCAATGTTGTGAACCATGACAACACCGATTATGAACTACATCCTGCTAATCTGCAGGAGTTTGAGAAAAAACGCAGAAACTCAATTATCAAGAGTGAGAACTAAGATGGAAAGCATCTATGTCTTGTTGACCAGATCTCAGTGTCATTTTTATCTCCTGTTACCAGGATTGATCAATTCGTCCGTAATATCACTCCCTTAATACCCACTTGTGATTCACTTCTTTCTCTCCCACTTTCATCATCCCTTGCCTCCCATTTCGTCATATGTGTGTTTCTATTGATTGTTAGTCAGCAATCGTTTGTCCTGATGATGGGTTCTTATTTAAAACGTCGTATGTCTTTACGTCTATTCGCTAGTATGTCGTGTGTATACATATTGATAACATTTGTATCTAAATCCGTTTTTCCTTATATTGCACTGTGTTGCCCCAGCCCTCGTATTTCCAGCCGATGTGTTGTTCCCGGCACTAGAGATTAATTCCTATGGACCAGAAAAAACGCTTGTCATCTTTCCTCAAGGATTACTACTATCGTATATCTTATGCGTCGCATAATTCTTTTCTCCTTCTTCCTCGTTTTCCAGCAGGTCAGATGCTGATATGGATTCCATCAAAGAACTGAACTGTTCAAAGAGAAGCTCCAGTGCAGTAGTTAGACAGTGCAGTAGCGCTTTCCGCCAGAGCTGTTTCCGATAGCCATCGTTTACCCCTTGTGCTGTGATATAGTGGGCAGTTTTGTAAAAGAATAGAAACATTCAAAAACTTATTTTTATGTCGCAGATCTGGAAGAATCTGCGTCATAGTTTCATTTTTTGGTGCAATTATCCCCCTTCGTTCAAATATATAGCCCCAAACGTGGACCTAATTACATTTTGAGAACCACTGATCTTTATCTGCTTCTTCTTTGTATGCGTTCGTCCTCAAACTCCTGTATGTTATCACGATGTAATCCGGAGAATGGAATGTGGTGTGTCATCATTTACATCGTGGTTGCGATATCTGCGCCTTTCGATTTGACACACCCAACTTAAGCATGCCTTCTGGATAACATGATCCTCTATTGAATAGGAGAGCCAACGCAACCCCCCAAAACCTTCTTAGTCACATTTTACGATGTGCATGGTAGGCGACAATACCAGTACCACTAACTTTGCTTGATTTTTCCACACCACATTGGCACCACTGATCTAAACCACAACCACTGATCTAAACCGCATATCACAACACAGTCCACATCACGCATTGTTTGTGTTTTGGTTTTTCTTACTAGCCCTAATGTTGACATCTTAAGAGCAATCTTACTTTCCTGAACTGTGCTCACGAGATAGAAATAGGGCTCTGTTTACTAGAAGAAAACTTGACTGTTGTGTCTTAGATAGTCACACTGACTAAACATAATGCTTCATTAATAAAATAATTTAGTCACAGTAAACAGAGAACTTTCCACTTTATAGAAGTCCACTTTTTAGAAGGTGGTTTTTACGTTTGCAATGAAGGGGAGATAATATGTACAGTTGTGAACAGATTTGTTTTTATTAATTAATGTGTTAAAACAAAGTTGACAAATATATTCCTGATGTACTTTAACTTTAAACGAGCATTTAATATTAGTGTGTTCTTTTTTTTAAGTGTATCCATCTGTCTTAAATATTAAAAAAAAATTGTATGAAACTCTCACACTTAGACCGATACACGAAGTGTTGCTTATATACAAAAACGTGAAATTTGAATTACATCCCCATATTCAATATATTTAAAAAAGTGTTTCATTGCGTTTTTCAAGAGATGTCACAGAGGATATAAGATTGTATTAAACATAAACGTTCAAGTCGTAGGCTAAGGCCTAAAGAAAAATCAGTAAAATGTTCATAACCCCTAATGTGGAGACAGCGAAGGAAGGGTCAAACAAATCCCCTAAAACAACAGACTATGATATATATATATATATATATATATATATATATATATATATATATATATATATATATATATATATATATATATATATATATATATATATATATATATATATATATATATATATCTGCGGAGAATGCCTTGCAGAGAATGAGATAAAGGCCAGAGATCCCATACGATGCAGAGAGTGCGACTACAGAATCATGTACAAGAAGAGAACAAGACGATTGATTGTATTTGATGGCAGATAACAACAGTCAAATTGTTCGCCCTTGTCTATTATTGTTTGTTCGAGAATGGTGTTTGAATGTTTTAAAGAGAGATAGACGCATGTGATTGCGTTTGTGGGTCTCACCAATGGTCCACTAGACAAATCACCCATGCAACAGAAAATCTTAGTGGATGACATGCCGTTATATTGAGGTTATCTTCTTAGAGAATCTTCATGGCACATCATCTATACAATTATGCTTTTATTTTTCTGTTGAATTGTGTTTCATATTTACCTGCATATATATGTACGCACCCTCTGTGGTTGGGAGGGATCCAGAGATGTACTGTGCAGCACTGGGGAGGAGGAAACGGACAATACTGTTTTTTCCTATGGCTGAAACCCATCATAGAGGCACAGTGACTCAGGACGTGACAATCCTTTTGACTTGAACATTTGGAGCAATAGAGAAGTTCGACATAACCAGTAGTCAATTGGTGGCGGAGAATGAGCACAGTGAACCCTATGTTGGCTACAGTGGCTAGGAGCAGTGCCTAGGTTGAAACCTACCTTCCTGGAGGTGTGATAGTTATTCTCTGGCTCTGTCCCGGGGTGGGCCGAAAATCCGCATATTTCTCAGCAATATAATGCCATTTAATGGCTTTAGGTCAAAGGGAATGAGCCCATGGACCGCTGGATCAACAACCAACCAACCAAGAGAGATAGAAATAAAGACATGTATTTCTCACTGAAAAAAATACTGTTTCTTTGTTACAGTTACTCTCCCCCTTACATCTCAGAATTAAGAAAGGGTACACATATTTTATGACAGACTATACGGAGACTTTCAACAACCTTCACATTCCAGGTGTCACGCCAAAAGCTCGGGAAATAGCCTTTAGGATATTATTCAACATGATGCCCATTAAAGGGAAATAATCACGCAGACTAGAGCAAACGCCAAAATGTAAACTTTGCATAAGAAACATCCCAGAAACAGAAGACTACATCTTTTACACATGCAATACAATCACTCCTACCAGAAACAGATTGAGAGACATAATAAAAACACACATACACAACACGGACATTTACAAAACTATCATGTTGAACGTACTGCATCAGACAACAGATGTATAAAACACGGACATTTACAAGGCCATCATGTTGAACGTACTGCATCAGACAACAGATGTACACAACACGGACATTTACAAAGCTATCATGTTGAACGTACTGCATCAGACAACAGATGTACACAACACGGACATTTACAAAGCTATCATGTTGAACGTACTGCCTCAGACAACAGATGTACACAACAAACTGATCATCTTGTTATTCCAATACAGTTAGTCTGACCTGGTCTGGTCTTGTCGGATACGGGCAGTGTTTCACAATACAGATACCTGATCTGGTCTTGTCGGATACGGGCAGTGTTTCACATTAAAATATATCAACCACATACAGTTTTACATATATTCAATCAGATGACACATCACATAATATGAACATGTACAGAAATACGCAAATCATCACGGTTTTTTTTTCCATCAATAAATGCTTTTGGTCATCCATGAATCATTCACTTCACAAAATTGTAAAGGCCCACCATTCAATTCACGGGCATAATTTCATCACATGACATATGTCTATTGTCATTACTTCGATAAATATTTCACGTAAATTGTGTATATAAAATGATTTATTAAGGATATCCGCTAGGAGACACAATATAAGACCAAATGTTTAAAATGAACTATTTTTCCAAACATACTTTGTAGTTTTTATTATCTCCAATGTTAGAAACTTTTGCTACTGCACGTACTATATCATTACTTTTTGCTTATACAAGTAAATTTAAGTAGGAAGCCAGAGTACAAATTTTAAAAATTTTCTCATGACTTTTTGTTAGCTTTTACTCATAATATGAACATGTACGAATATATGTAAGCAATTATTCCTTTGTTGTTGTTTTTTCATCAATTAATTTTGTTGTCATCCATGTATCACCCATTTCATCATCATCATTAAGTGCCGTCTCCGCAACGAAGGTTGGCTGCAACGTATCTCCAACATCTGTCTCTTGTCTTGGTGGTGCACTCTGCTAGATTATAATCTATCCATCGTGTGATGATACTCTTCCACTTGTATCTCTGCCTACCTCTTGCTCGCCTCCCTTTGACTTTACCCTCAAGTAAGGTCTTCAATAAGGTGTCATGTCTTTTAATGTGTCCAAAGTATTTTATTTGCCTGATCTTTATTTCTCTTATCAGTTCTTTCTTCATATTAAGTGTCTTTAGCACCTCTTTATTTGTTTTCTTCTCTTTCCATGATGTTCTCCCTATTCTTTTATATGTCCACAACTCAAAGGCATCAATTTTGTCTTCTAATTGTTTATTTAGTGTCCATGTTTCTGAGCCATACATTAATATGGAATAGATGTAGCATTTTATAATTTTCATTTTTAATTTGTTTGTAATTTGTTTAGATATTAATAATTTCCTCATGTCATTTCACAAAATTGTAAAGGTCCATCATTCCACATTTCAACTCGCGGGCAAAATTTCATTACATTACATATGTCTATTGTTGTTACTTTTATATTCTATACTATAATCGTTACAAATATGTTGTATATACATATATATGTAAATAAATATGTATAGGTATATACAATATTATTGGGGGGAAAAACGAAAAAAACCATCCACATGAAAGCCAGCTCCCACTATGCGCATATATGTACACGTGTGTGTATATGTATATATATTTGTGTATGTGTATATGTGTGCACGTGTATGGGTATGTATGTATATATGCGATGTATGTATGTATGTGTGTAAATGTATTTCTGCTTGGATAGTATGCGTGCAAGGATGAACAAACAAAAATCCTTATAATAGGGCCTATTATATTTTATCATTACACTCTCATCACAAATTTTCACGAATGTTGTTGAATCCATCTCATAACAAAATGCACACTGCATATTTCAAATGAATTTGGTTTTGTAAATGTTTTTTGTTGCAAATAAAGATTGGAAATTTTTTTTTTAAAGTTACAGTTACTCTTACTAATTCTTGAGACTAACGGGAATTGAACCAGTCCGTTACTCTTACTCTTACTGTAATTACTGTTACTCATTAGAGCACCTGTCATCTGATGTTAAAATGCTGCCAAGATACTTGACTTTAGCCCCATGATTAAATGTTGAATCATAGATAGTAATGCATTTTGGCGGTGTGCATTTCTTGAAACAACTATTACTTCTGGTTTCTTCTTGTTTAGACAGAGCTTTGTTTTCACGTTTTTTGCTACCATGTCTAACAAGGTTTAAATTTCTTGTTCTCTCCCTGTAATCAGAACTGTATCGTCAGCATATCTTAGATTATTCAGATTTTGTAACCTCCAACTGCTATTCCTGGCATGTTTTCTAAGTTTCACATAATATCCCCTGTATACAGGAAGAAAAGATCTGGTGACATTACACATTCTTGTCTGATGCCCATCTCTATCTTTTGAAATTCACCTACATAACCCTCGACACAGCTGTTTGTTTCCAATACATGTTTCTTACTATCTTTAGATCTTTTCCATCAACATAGCTGTCATCTTATTTTTACATAGTCATATGTAGTAGAATTTATATGCGTATTCTTATACAACTTCTGATTTATGAAACAACAGAGAATGAACAACGTAACAACAAACTCAAAAAAATGCTTTTCGATGACGATAAAAACGTCATATATGATGACGAAGAAAAACTGCAAACTCACATCAACTCACTATCAAGAATATACAATAAATACAACAAGCGGATCAACAGACAAAAGGCAGAAACTATGCAAATAACGAGATCAACAGAGCATTTAAACATTCAAATAGAGAACACAAAAATAATACAAGTCAACGAGTTCAAGTACCTACGAAGTACCTTCACAGAAGACGGACGAGTCAATTGAGAGATAAAAACAATTTGTCAACATAAAAATATTGTGATATACCAGAGGTCACTTTTGCTAAAGCACCCAAAAAACAACATGGAAGTAAAGAAACACATAAGTAAGAGCATTTTTGTGTCAACATTATGCTACCAATGTCAGACTTGATAACTAACACCTACACATAAGTAAGAGCATCTTTGTGTCAACACTATGCTACCAATGCCAGACTTGGCAGCTAACACCTACACATAAGAGAAAGATCGAAACTTGCGAAATGTCTAAGTAAGGTTATTTGAGTCACCAGATTCGACAAGGTGCGCAATTAGAACATCAGACGGATACTAAGTATAACATAGTGCATCAAGTATATAGAGAAACAACAGATAAAATTGTTTGGACGTCCAATGAGGATGTACGGTCCCATAAGAGCTTATAACAAGATTTAAATAATGATACAAAGCCAATGGCAGACCTAGGAAAAGATAGACAACATCAAGACCATCCTGAATAAACATGACTGCACTACAACCATAGCAACATACCTGGCTCTGGAACACAGACTACATCTTCTGTACAAACCTATATGCTCACCGGCAAGTATGGACGTTATGACAATTAACAGTTCTTATAAAAACGTCCGTATTAGTAATAGTTACTGAAATTTAAACCCCCTCCCTCCATTGTCCAAACTATTTTATCTGTTGTTTCTATATATATTCTATGCATGGTGTTTTATCTATTATCTTTCTAATGTTCTCATTACACATTTTGGTTAAGTCTGGTGATTCCAATGACCTTCTTCAGGCATTGCATTTTGCAAGTTTTGATCTTAACTAAATCAAAAATCCTGTACACCATACAACATAACTGCAGAATGTTCACAGTGCTCAATAATTACATACTTTGGTTATACATTGTTCACTTTCTCCACCTTGGATTCACTGGGCATTTATGGATCGCATTTATAGATTTAGAAGCTATTCATCTGACATTGGACTATTCAACAATCTCAAAAACATTAATCTATTGTTTCTTTTGAACTCTGTGCTCGCTTTTATTGCGGCGTTCTTTGCCAGAGAACTTCTACGATTTTTTCATTTTAACACAGGTGGGAGAATTGTAAGGAATATAATTTTAACACAGGTGGGAGAGTTGTAAGGAATATAATTTTAACACAGGTGGGAGAGTTGTAAGGAATATAATTTTAACACAGGTGGGAGAGTTATAAGGAATATAATTTTAACACAGGTGGGAGAGTTGTAAGGAATATAATTTTAACACAGGTGGGAGAGTTATAAGGAATATAATTTTAACACAGGTGGGAGAATTGTAAGGAATATAATTTTAACACAGGTGGGAGAGTTGTAAGGAATATAATTTTAACAGTGTGTTGTCTAGTATTATTATGTATAAGGGTTAGTCATGGTCGCTGTAATTTATTGAGTAATGGAAAATAAGTTTGAGTTTTCTGTATCGTGATACGCATGACAAATTAATCATTTCATTTATTCCAAAGACTAAGTGAGAAAAGGAAGCGTGGATGTTAGAGTGTGAGGTCTATGGCACTATCTTTGTCCTGAGGTGGGTATGCTAGTCATGTTAAGCACATGCGATTCAAAGTACACAAATTGAGTAAACTGTAGCTTATAGGGACACCATATATATTGTTAGTTTCTTTGCCATTCCTGCAATACGAAAGTTATGAATATATTTGTGAATATATAGTATATTCACAGTTTACCGAAATAATCACCCTTCTTCAGTTTTTCTATTAAAAAATAAAGAAAGTATCTTATGGCGAGGTATGCGCCTTTCAGCCATAAAATAGGGGAGGGGGTTTACTGTTGCAGATAATCCAGTCATCATGATTCCAATATTAACATTGTGATGACAAAAACGTATTGAATATATAACTCGGTGGTTTTGGTTCTGCACCACTCCCTTAAATACATAGGCCTACTCTCGAACTCGTGGTGGCTGGCTTACCAGAACTCTATTATTATTTTATGGTTAAAAACTATGATATAACCAAATTGGCGCCCGTTTGTTGCAAGAGGACAGAAAGGGGGTGGGGATAAAGAATTGCGACATTATTACCTGCCAATTATGTTGTAAGACCGAAAAGCGCAGATATCGCAGCTAAGATATAAGCAATGACACAATGCACTTCGTTCTCCGAACTCCATAACGCTAATATTCAGGAGTCTGAAAACGAACGCAGAAGAAGAGGAGAGAAATTGGACCATGTACGCGATTGAAAGAAGCGCGCCTCACCATAATAGTACCTTAAATCAAATTAATTATAATAATACCATAGTTTGTGGTACCAACAAGGGTTAAATAATAACGAAACATGAGGATTACAAAACAGAGATTTATTACATAAACATATTGTGATCAAAATTATTCCTTGATGACACACACACATAAATCTACGTTTACACAAGGGACTGCTTGACCATCATGTAATAATGAATACATACATATCTGTGTGTGTGTTTGTGTGTGTGTTCGTCCATCACAAGTGATGATGACCATTTTTACATCCACTTTTGAAAATTCAGTTAGAATTATGACCATGTCTAATAGTTCGTGGATGTCTAATGAGCCCTATTCGAGCTGTAAATGTTCTTGGGCAGTTCGGATATGCAATGACCACTGTAGATAGATTTTGATCTATCCGTGACTTTCTAGCTACTCTCCGCTGTTGGGCTGCAACATTTCTCCTCTTTTCACAAGATGATGCGCTCTTTTTGACTGTAGAGCGCCATATATATATATATATATATATATATATATATATATATATATATATATATATATATATATATATATATATATATATATATATATATATATATATATAAACACACACACACACAAAGTGTTTTTTTTTTCTAGGAAAAAGGTGGGCATACGGAGTTTACAGAAGTGGATGGTCATGTCTTACATGTTACTTCACTTACACGCAAAGATGCCTATGAGACAACCTTACATGTTACTTCACTTACACACAAAGATGCCTATGAGACAACCTTACATGTTACTTCACTTACACACAAAGATGCCTATGAGACAACCTTACATGTTACTTCACTTACACACAAAGATGCCTATGAGACAACCTTACATGTTACTTCACTTACACACAAACATGCCTATGAGACAAACTTACATGTTACTTCACTTACACACAAACATGCCTATGAGACAAACTTACATGTTACTTCACTTACACACAAACATGCCTATGAGACAACCTTACATGTTACTTCACTTACACACAAACATGCCTATGAGACAAACTTACATGTTACTTCAGTTACACACAAACATGCCTATGAGACAAACTTACATGTTACTTCACTTACACACAAACATGCCTATGAGACAACCTTACATGTTACTTCACTTACACACAAACATGCCTATGAGACAACCTTACATGTTACTTCAGTTACACAACTGAATCGAACCTGTGCTTTTATTTGAAACATTGATGTCAAGAGGCATGCCCCATCGAGGCCAACTCCTTGACGTGGAGATGTGGCTTAGTCCAGCCAACAGGGGCTGGAAACTAAGATTGGTCGGCCAACCCAATATCGAGCAGGGTCACAATCTTGCCCAAGCAAGCACAGGTGCTGAAGTCAGAGATGACAGGCCGAGAGGCACACCAGCAACAATGGTATCATGCAACCTGAATAGTTGACACTAAACCAGTTAAGGGAAGAACACTTGTCCACAGAGATGGATATCCACAGAAAGATGTATAGGAGCACTGAGGAGCTTTCAAATACAGCAGCATTTATTAAGAAAACAGGACTTGCTGTGTAGACATGTCAAACTGCGAACGACAAGAAGAAGAAGAGGCATGGGTATTTTCTGTCTCACAATGTGTATTCTCTCACAATGCGTGTTCTCTGTCTCACAATGCGTGTTCTCTGTCTCACAATGCGTGTTCTCTGTCTCACAATCTATGTTCTCAGACTCACAATGCGTGTTCTCTGTCTCACAATGTATGTTCTCAGACTCACAATGTGTGTTCTCTGTCTCACAATGTGTGTTCTCTGTCTCACAATGCGTGTTCTCTGTCTCACAATGTATATTCTCAGACTCACAATGTGTGTTCTCTATCTCACAATGTGTGTTCTCAGACTCACAATGCATGTTCTCTGTCTCACAATGTGTAAGTTCACAGAGAAGACTGTTCACCGGATACAAGTATATACCGATGGATCAGCAACTAGTGCAGTGAAGAATGGAGATTCTGGAGTGTATATAAAATATCCATAAGAAGGCAATAAAACCATATATTTACCAACTGGAATCTTCTACTTCAACTACTCTGCAGATGTACAGTTCCTAATAATTGCTGTGGAAAAAAATTAAGAACATAACAAGCCAATGTCAACAACTTGTAGAAAACTGGCAACCAAACGACAGAATAAAACAAAATTCAGTCCTGAGCCATGTCGATGAAAGAAAAGGCAGCTTTCGCCTCCCAGACAAGATACAAGAACTGCAAAGAGTAGAACAATGTTTATCACCACATGCAGGTTTTAAATTGCCGGAAATCAAGACACAATTAAGAGATAATGCAACGAAAAGTTCTGACCAAGTAAGTCTTATGAAAGCAGCACAGAAAACAATAGACACCTACCCAGAACAATGGATCCATGTCTATACTGATGGGTCTGCTTTTAAAGCCACCATCAAAGCAGGTTATGGTGTCTATATAAAATATCCAGACAAAACATCTGATGAGTTGTTTGATGCATGTGGGGAGATATGTTCTAACTATGAAGCCGAAATAACAAAACTAGAAGTTGCATTGTACAACCTGAAGACCATATTTGATGCCTTTCCATCAAAAGTTCAAAACATTGTTATTTTCACAGATTCTATGTTCGCTCTTCAAGCACTAGAATGTGATGGACATTGTAAGCCTGAGCTAGAGGAAATATATCACCATGCCAACCAGCTACTTACATTGTTATGCAGTGGATATCTAGCCACTCAAACACACCTGGCAATGACAAGGCAGACAGACTAGCAAAGATGGGAGCTCAACAAGAACAGCCATATACATAAACACCCATGCACACAGTTAAAATGATGCTGAAATATGTGACTAAAGAAAATTGAGTGAACAGATGAGCTATGGGAAACACTGGGAGGGAAATCTATAAATATATGACCAGCCCAAATCCTAAAGATAACATCAACCTCCTGGGAAGAAAAGACCAGAGTATCATCTTCCGACTGCACACCACACATGTACAGCTTAACAATCACCTGAACAGAATACAACACACAATCCAGAGTGCCGGCTGTGCACTCATCCCTGTGAAAATGTTGACCGCAACCTTTTTAAATGTACAGCACTGGAAGATATCAGGAAAATGCTTCTCTCTCCAGGGCTAGATAAATGGAACACATTATTTGGAACAAAACAACAGCTCACAAACACATGCATATATCACACAACGGCATTGGGTCAAATGGCATGAGCCCATGGACCGCTGGATCAGCAACCAACCAACCAACCAATAAAACTTGCCTAGGAAAGAAATCGTGTGAAACATAGACACTATGCATTTTGGCAATTTAATTAATTTGAGGGTCTCTTTGTTCATATGAAATTTTGCACTGGCCAGCTTTTCGACCATCTGTAAAGACGCAAAAAGCCGTAATTTTGTATGTTTTCTTCTAACTATATCAAGACCTTGTTTTAATGTATTCGGGTAGAGAGTAACTTTGTTTCGTAAAATGGGGTCACAGATCAGTTTGTTTCTATAAAATGGGGTCATAACTCAAAAATATTTCAGAATCAGAGCGATTGATGTAGAAGAAATCTCTTATTTCTGAGACATGTCTCTAAATCTGGATTATCATTCTTTGATATAATTCTGTCATTCATTGTGGTTTAAAAAAATGACAAAATACTTCATATAATCTTCAACAATTTTATTTACATTAAATATCTATTCTATCTATAAACCTGAACCCATCAGGGTCATAAGGGTACCACATTGAAATCTTTAGCTTACAGTCCCCCAGCGAGAAGAAAATTCTTGAGACTAATGGAAATCGAACCAGGCCCATTCTAGTGGCACCAAATCACCTTGCAAGGTATGTTTTTAACAATACATTTGCGTGAAATGAGATGTTTGAGAAAAGTTAAAAATATCAAACATTGAGACCAACGGAGAAATGAAGATATCAGAGAAGAAATAAAAACCATCTCAAGACTACATTGAGAGACAGCAAACAAGGTGGTTTAGTCACATCATTAGAATGGAACCAAAGCAACCAGCACTTTGTGCATACAACAGCTGAAGATTGGGCTACAGGGAATAAGGAAGACCAAGAATTATATGGATGGAGACAATCAAAGAAACCTTAAAGAGACACGTGCTGACAATAGCCAAAGTCTGACAACTCCAATTTCACCCACAACATTTAACAACACAATTGGAGGACCCATGTAATAGGACAGCAAAGTACACCACTAAAACTCCCTCTTTGGCACCCCAATAATGAACCCCTGATTGTTTCCATTCATGGCCAGTAGGGTTAGTAAAGCATCAAGAGGTTTCAGCAGCTCTAGCTAATATTTTTCTTTTCCACTCTTCATATTCCACTACTGAAGTCATTTGTTGATGCTTATCTGCAGTCTGTCCTACTTTCTGTCTTTTTTTTTTATCTCTCATCATCTGAAAATTAGAAAAGTTAAAAAAAGGTTCAAAAGTTGTAGAGGATTGACTTCACTGTACTCGGTTTCCTATATATACTCATCACTCTCAACAAAGTGGCATGCCGTCTGCCAAGAGTACCATTCACAGCACGTAACTCCATAATTCAAGTGATAACCCACAGGGATCTCTGAAAAAATCTTTAATAGAATATTAAAGTAACCCAGAAGTCATTCTGAAGTTGGAATGTGTCACAGAAAGACGAGATATCGAAGATAAGCTGTAAACCACACATAATGAACTCAGTTATCTAGACTCATTCTTTGACATGGCTTTATGGTCACTTTGACCCATGTGATAGAATAGAAAAGTACACCCCTAAAGCTCCTTAGTTGTCTTTTACAACCTGCATAGCAGGACATAAGGTTGCTATACTTTGATCCCCTTTTGGGCATCAGCAGATCAATAGAATAATGTCATGTCTGTCCTTGTCTGGAATGTGTGCCTATGTAATAGTTAATCTATACGCAGAAAATAGAACGAACTCAGAAATTATGCACAGGTTCATTGAAAGTTTGTTATGGTGTACACAGTTTTCATATAGTCAATAATTTTACATCACTTGCAGAGCGTGTCACCACAAATAACAAAAATGGCTAATGTTAGTGAAATTATGCCATGATTTAATGAGAAGGGATAATGCTAGAGTTTGGAGGGGAGAGGTGTTAGGCGCAGTGTTAAAACTGATTATGAGGAGCACAGTAGCCTAGTTGATAGTGAGCTTGCTTGCTATCACTGGATTACAGCAAACCAGGTTCGAAACCTTGTCCGGACAAAAAAAATTCCCGTTGTGATTTCTCGCTGGACACGACCACTCCTCCTGTCGACTCAGCTGTAATAGGGTACCTGACGCATGAGTTAGAGGAGGTAAAGACAGTAAGAAAGGGAACTGGCCAGCCCAAATAATAGCTGCTGTGGCTTAGTGCATGATGTTATATTCATCCGTGACATCAGGTGGCTGCCATGGGGCCTACCTTTACCTACAACTAATTATAATTCATATCCCTACCCCCTCCTACTGTTTCCTACTATTTTCGTTAATTATTTCCCTGGCTTCAAACTACTAAACAATTGCATTCTGCAATGTCACAAACTATTAAAAAATTATGACCAGACAATTCTTTAAAAACTATGAGCACTGTAAACATTGGTAGGCACACATTCCACACATGAACCGTTACTCTTCTGCTGCATTCATTCTCAAACTCTTATAAACTAGCAAGATGTATTCTGGAGAACAGAATCTGCCAAATCAAGGTTTACAGTTGTCTGAGATATCTGCTCCTTTCAGCACAACAAAACAAATTTAGTACATTTTGTGGGTCACTGACGTCACATGGGTCCATTCATTATTCGTGGTTTAAATAAAAATTACTCCCATGGTTAAACCAGACATGAGAAAGTTGGATGCCAGGGCTCAAACTCTGGGAAGGTGCCATATTAATTTAGCAAGTGTTGTCGAGGACCCTTTTCAGCCAGTTTCTGGTCTTTTTCTTCAGCGTTCATTCCAAAACTCCCAATGGATATCTCTTGCAGTAGAACAATGGTCCTACTAGATTTCCAGCAGAATTTAGTCCAGAGAATGGAAATTCTCTGCGTTGAGTCGCCGTTTTATTTATACCAATAATACGACACATCCATCTTCGATGGGGGTTTATAGTCAACCACTGACTAGACAGCTGAGCACTTATGGGAAACCGTGTGTTATGACACTGGTTCATAACTCATATTACCTTTACCTTTTACAGTTGATCCCAAATAGTCATTATCGACTATGACAGACGAACATGACAGGATGATCATGCAGTCTCCGGATTACATCCGGCTAATATGCAGGAGTTTAAGAACGAACACAGAAGACGAGTACCCAAAGAGCACTAGAATATACTCCAAGCGAATGGATTCATCAAACTCTGTGGTCTGTATCAAAAGGAGAAAAAAACATCTGCCAGCTCGGTCAGATGGTCTGTCAAAATTAATTAACAGCTCTCTGTAGATATCCGTCTCTATAGGCCAGCGTTTCTCCTTTAACTGATTTAGTGAAATGCAGTCTTGCAAGATATGTTCCATTGTCTGCCCACATGGACACAGAGGTAATGTTACCAGTCTTGTATGAATATATAGTATAAGAAATATAACAAAATAGAGGACGACAAATACACTAATATTGTTACTACCTTGAATTTGAGCTTCTACAACCTCCAATAAACTCCTGTTTGTACTTTTTACTTGTGGACTTTTGTCTGTGGATTGATGATTTATTCATTGCAGACATTTAACATTTACTTTAATGATACAAAAAGGGGCATAGAATAGAAGAGATCAAACATTTCAAAAGATGTAGAGTTTCAGTTTTACTTACATCAAATATTGACAGACAGTTAATCCGTAGTAATAAATGAATAGGCAAAAAAGATTTTGGCAAGGACCTTCTTCGCCCTTGTTGCCCGGCCTGAAAGGGGAGAAAATATTAGTGAAACTTTTACATGTCATGCATGTTGTAAGAGGTGACTCAGGCTTTTAGGGGTTGGAGTTGGCTGTCACATCCCTTACAGGGTCAAATGACACAGAAACCATGCTAAAGTCAAATGTGTCATGGCCAATGGTCAAGATATCACAGCCAAGCTGCAAGCCATGACACAGTGCATTTAGTTCTCCAGACTACATTCTGTTAATCTGAAGGAGTTTGAAAAAGAACGCAGATGAAAAGGGCCTCCTTAATATGACACTGGAGAAATGATGGTTGCACAGAACAGAGAGTAGCAGTGCTTGATGATGGTTGCACAGAACAGAGAGTAGCAGTGCTTAATGATGGTTGAACAGAACAGAGAGTAGCAGTGCTTACTGATGGTTGCACAGAACAGAGAGTAGCAGTGCTTGATGATGGTTTCACAGAACAGAGAGTAGCAGTGCTTGATGATGGTTGAACAGAACAGAGAGTAGCAGTGCTTGATGATGTTCTGCTAAAGAAACATCACATTAAAGAAGCTATTGGTTAATCCATGTTATTGTACTTCAAGGCAAACCCACAATTCTCCATCTCCCTGAGAAGATGTCAAAGAATATGCATGCTGATAGTTCCCGTGGCTAGCTAGCTGGATAAACACTCTTAATTCTACTCAATGTGTTCTCAGTTCTATTTATACCATAAATAATATTGAATTGCCGCCCATGTGTTACCGAGGTCTGAGAGGGAAGTAAAGAACAGCAACACTGTTTACCTTCCATGCATGTCGTAAGAGGCGACTAATGAGGTTATGGGATGGAGTTGGCTGTCCCATTCCGTATAGGGTCAACATGACCCAAAGCCATGCTAAGGTCATATGTGTCAGACCGACAGGCGCAGATATTACATCATTGCTGTAAACCATGACACAAGACATTACATTCTCTGGACTACATCTTGCTAATTTGGAGGAGTTTGAAAATGAAAAAAAGAAGAAGAAGATACTGAATTGCCTTGGATGCAGCATGGATAACTCCTGGATACCTCATATATCCCAGTGTCCACTCCAGCAAGTGACCACAAACTTCAGTACAGAACAGAACAGAACAGTACATCACCAGTGTTTATCTTAAATTCACAGATACAAATCTGCCTGCTCTCTTATTACTACGAATATCAATCAGCATGTCCGGGGCAATAGATCAATGTGACACCCAGAAGTTTAGAAATAGTTATAGTTTTGACAATGGATGTTCTGAATATTATGTTCATTCGCATATTGTCAAAAGGAGCAGCTATCACAGACAAGTTGTAAACCATGAAGCATTAAAAACTTATAGTTTTGACTTTAACCCCAATCATCATAATTGAAGCAATTATTCTGTATTTCTCATTGTGCTCCGTGAGAACTCTCAATATCAATAGTTATAATAAACCCCAAGCCAGATTTTTCTCATATTTTCAGATAAATCAAAAATCACGGGACTTACCAGTTCAACAAATAACATCTCAGTAAACAACCAAATACTGGAAAAAGTCTCCAACTTTAATTACTTGGGTAACCAAATGTTTGTTGATGGAGACTCAATGAAAGAAAGAAATACACGCATATCAGGTCTGTGCTGCCTGTCCACAAAGGCCCTTGGTCCTTCAAGTTAAGGCAGAAGATATTGCAACAAATGTCATTAGTCGCTTTCTCTAGAGTAAAAATTCATCCTTGTCGATGTCATCATCAGGAACGTTGTGAAGATCAATGTCGATTCGATCGTAAAATAGTTACTTTGGAGAAAGAAAACCAAACTTGTCAGCAACCTCATGCAGTTGTTAAAATCTTGTTGAAATCTCCTGATTCACTCTGTCAACAGAAGTTCATTTCTGTAGCTTAACCCGGCATCGGCAACTTCTTCTCCAGACATCTTCTTTTTACGACGTATTCGTCGCTGTGGCTCCGTAGGGATTCCAAGTTCAGAACACACCGACTGCGCATAGCTCAAACTCGCATAGGTTACTTTTTCCCTCGAAGTTGTGAGGATGAGGAATTCACTCAAAGCTTTAATTTTTGCTACACAACCCTGAACCCTCAAGCCCTTCTTCTGCATTTATGACTGCGCGTCATTTATTTCCATTAAAACTGGAGCCAAGAACAGAACCCTAGATACGTCAAGAACGCGATTGACGGCATCACCACCAGCAAGCTGTCAGCCGCGGATCTTGTTTCCGAATTTTCGGTTCTCTCAGTTAAAATTTCGAGTGTTTCCAGAATCTTCAGAAAGTGGCTTTTAACCATTTTGACCACTTCGCGACCTCGCGCTCCAGCGTGTTTCGGCTAATCGTTTCAGACTCATTCCAGTAGTTTTCATCAGCACTTCACAACGGTGAGTGAAATTGGAGAAAAAGGTGTGCAGTCGATAAAGCGTGATGAAGAAGGTCACAGAGTTTATTTCTTCTCGTGCCGCATGGATCCCAGCTTGGTTTGAACTATGGTTCGAACTGGCAATATACTGGGCTTTTGGATGTATATCGCAAATCCGTTTCAGAACTCCCGAATGTTCCCCTTTCATCACAACATCATTATCGTACCATTGACCTCGGCAGTCCATGATGTCGGGGTCGTGCGCCTCTAGCTTCTTCAAAAACATTCTTGCAATCCCAACGGCATATTTTTTTCTATGTCAATAAAGTAGATGAAAGAATCTTCAAGAGACACACGATGGTCAAATATGCTTAACAAGAAAAAAATATGATTTTTTTAAGGTGCTGGGCATCAACTTTGGCATGGAAAAGACACTTAAACCCCATTTCAAAGTTTTCATTATTTTTAGAGGTATTTTGAACACCCTGAAGTCTTGATGCCCAGTGCGACCCCACTCCCGAACCACCCTTAGTACGCCTCTGCTCCCAACCTACACCAGCTGTAAACAAAGGTTAAGAGCCTGGTCTGGCCTTTCACACCATTTGGTTTTAGGTTGCCTTTCTTTGTCCTAGCATAATGCTTTCATTCTCCAACTTGTGCTCCTCTGTCGAAGCCGTAGACACAATGTGGGTTGTCAGGATAGGTAGACGCCGCCCGACTTACGAAGATAACAGAATCAGGTTGAACCCACTACTGTCACACAGTAGTTCAGTCACATCTGACCAGAACTCAAGTTATGGTTCTATGAACTGTACAGCTTATTACTTTGTGTTTTTAAGGCCTATTGCTTTCTGTAATACTTCGGAGACGTGTTGCATAGCTTTCTTCTTAAAACTTATTAATGTCGCTTTCTGAGATACAAATGCAGATCTATACCTAAAGAAGATTTCAGAGCTGTTTAAACTTGGAAGCGATAAAAGGATAATGTAGTATTGTTATGGGCGGGGCACGTAAGTTCTTCACTGTGACCTTTGTTCTAGTTTCGAGGTATAACCTAACCTTTGTTGTGTGATTTGGCAAGCTTAAGGTTAAGTACTTAGAGGACGGTTAGGATTAGAAATAATAATTCTAATGCGTGCGCACACCTCGCTCCATGTGTAGCGGGGCAGAAATACTGATAGTTCAGCACAAATAATAGAAAATTGTAAAAAATGTGTAAATTGGAAAACAGATTATGCATAAGTTCATCTGTGTCTAGAGTTGAACTCAGTGATTGTCGGGATGTGACGTCACGGCAGCTATTATTTTGATTGGTGTTACACGGAAATCCGTGACGTTGGATAGTTAAAATTGTCAACATTGTTCTATTTATAGCACAGTGAAGACCTCATCTCCAAGTAGTATGAGCTTTTCAGCTTTTAGAACTGCAACGGTACTTTTACCGTTATGGGCAAATAACTAACAAATAATGCACTTTTGTTTATCATCATTGAGTCTCTTGTCTTGGTAGTGCACTATGCTGGACTGTAACCTGTCCATCGTGTGATGTTACTCTCCCATTTGTATCTCTGCCTCCCTCTTGCTCGCTTCCTTTTGACTTTACCCTCAAGTAAGGTCTTCAATAAGGTGTCATTTTTTAATGTGTCCAAAATATTTTATTTGCCTGATCTTTATTTCTCTTAGTAGTTCTTTCTTCATATTAAGTGTTTTAGTACCTCTTTATTTGTTTTCTTCTCTTTCCATGACGTTCTCCCTATTCGTCTACATACCCACATCTCAAAGGCATCAATTCTATCTTCTAATTATTTATTTAGTGTCCATGTTTCTGAGCCATACATTAATATAGAGTAGATATAGCATTTTATAATTCTCATTTTTAACTTGTTTGTAATTTGTTTAGATATTAATATTTTCCTCATGTTATTGAAGGTACTTTTAGCCATTCCTATTCTCCTTTTAACTTCTTTTTCACATCTGCCATCATTTGTGACTATGTGTCCAAGATAGTGATAATGATTTACTTGTTGTAGTTTCTCTCCATGTATGTTTATGTTTAGCTCTTGTGTCTTTGCTGATTATTATGGGTTTAAAAAAAAATTAATATTTTCCAGTCCATATTCATTACTTGATTTATTGACTTGATCTATTAGTCTCTGTAGTTCATGTTCACTTTCCGCCAAAACAAGTGTCATCCGCATATCTAAGGTTGTTTATTTTCCCCCCATTGATCTTGAGTCCTGGCATTTCTTCTACATTTTTAAAGATATTCTCTGTGTAGATATTAAATAGGCTTGGTGTTAAAATGCAGCTTTGTCTTCTCTTATTTCTATGTAGGGTGAGTAACTATTTTCACATCTTATTGATGTAGTCTGTTCCCAATATATATTTCTAATCAGTCTGATGTCTTTTCCATCTATGCCTATTTCTTGAAGATATTTTATTAATTTTTCATGTTGGACCCTGTCAATGGACATGTTGTAGTCTATGAAGAAAATATAGATAGGCCTACATTTTTTTGGACTATATATATTCATCTATCACTAGTTGGATACTCAGTATAATAGCTTCTCTGGTTCCTTAGTTTTTCCTAAGACCGAATTGTTCTTCACCGACCTCGTGTCTATCTTGTTCTTAATTCATTCATGTATTATCTTGCGGAGTTTTTAGTTAAATGAAACATTAGACTTATTGTTCTATATTCTGTACAGTCCACAGTCATGTGCTTCTTATGTAGTGGTATAAATATTGATGATGTTAGGTCTTTAGGCACTATTCTTACTGGTTTAACAAATAAATAGGAATGTTCTCGCGTCCAAAAAAATGTATTTCTAATCGCGCATGCGTAAAGCTATTAACAACAGTTGCTAGAGAAGCACACAATAACTAAAAAGTTGTGTGCTTCGGAGCATCGCCATCAGGATTATATTCTTGCAGAATCTAAAGAAGGTATAGTATAGTGGCTTGTGTTTTCGTGAAATTAAGTAGCGGATTATTCCATATACTAATTGTACTCTTTTATTTCAAACTTGATCATACAAAAGATCGTATTATTTACTAGATAATACCTTAACTTTAATTCGTATCGCGGTTCTGTTAAAAAAACAGATCACTGGATGTCCATTTTTAATAATAGTTCGTTAGTAGGCAGTAAAACCTAGACGTCACTCGCCACACTTAAAAGTAGTCTAGGCATAGTATGCGAATTAACGTTTCTCCTTGTGACATTTTTTTCGAGGTGATCAAATAAATATATATATAATATATTATAGTATAAGTGTGTCAAGTGTGTGTTAGTTCATCACAAGGGATAATGACCATTTTTTACATTTACTTTTGAAAATTCAGTTGAGTTACACATGATTATGGCCATGCCTAACAAAAGTTCGTAGATGGCTATTATTCGAGATGTAAATGTCATTGGACAGTTTGGGTATGGAATGATCACTGTACACGGGTTTTGGTATATCCGTGACTTTCTAGTTACTGTCCGCTGTTGACCTGCTGCATTTCTCCTCATTTTACAAGATGATGCCTCTTTTTTTTTATTGTAGAGCGCCATGTAGATATATTTTGTGCAAGTTCTTCCCATGTATCTTGGTCTATTTCAAAGGTTTTCAGTGAGGTCTTTAACGAGTCATTGTAGCGTTTCTTTTGGCCACCTTGAGATCGCGTACCCTTCTCCAATTCACCATAGAGAAGTATCTTTGGCAGGGACGTCCTGGCATACGTACCAAATGACCTGTCCAACGAATCTGTGTCTGCATCAGGATAGTGTCAATCCTGGAGATATCAGATACGGCAAGGACAGTGGTATTTGTAATCTTGTCTTGCCATCTGATGTTCATAACTTTTCTGAGACAAGTTGTGCGAAAGTGATTGAGTTAACTCACATGACGTTTATACACAGTCCATGTTTCACTAGCATATAACAGCACTGGAAGTACAGCTGCTCTGTAGACTTTAAGTTTAGTCTGTAGGTTAATGCCATTTTTGTGCTACACATTTGCATATAATCTGAAAAAGTGCTGCTTGTCTTGGCGATCCTTATATACACTTCATCATCAACATTGGCATTTTATGATAATGTACTACCTAGGTATGTGATAGATTGGTATTGAGTCAGAGCTAGGTGCTTTTCCACTAGAAAGCTGATGAATTGCTTTATGAATTTCCTCTAAAGTAGGGATGTCACCTAGTATGGAACCTGTGGTAGACGGTTGGTAGCCTCTTCATTTATTGACGATGAGATGTTCAAAATGTTCTACACAGCGCTGCATAATTTTATTTTTCTCTACGATTAATTGTGTTATTTTTCACTTAGAAGTGGAAAGGATCATGACGAGGATGGACCATATAAAGTTTTAATTGCATCATAGAAGTTTCTCAAACCGTTGGTGTCTGCAAATCTTTGTATCTCATCTGCTTTCTTACTCAGCCATGAGTTCCTCATAGTTTGTTTTGTATTATTTTCCATTTGCAATTGAGTGCTTCTGTTTTAGACATTGATTTTGGATCATTTAAGTATGCTTTGCGAAGGTGATGTCTGTTGGCCAACATTTCTTGAATTGTATTATCATTGTCATCAAACTAGTCATTTTGTTTCTTGATAGAATGACCTAGTTCCTCCATAGCAGCGTCGTAAATTTGCTTGCTCAAATATGTCCAGTTTGTGTCCACATCTTGGTCTTGTAATGCAGATTTCAGATATTCATCCAGAGTAGAGGCAGGGACTGTTGTGCATTTACATTTGATAGCTTTCTGACATCTATACGTTTCTTTGCTTTACTTCCCTGTGGGCATCTGGCAGGTTGGATGCGAATTCTTAGTTTTGACACAATAAGACAATTGTCAGCCCATTAGTCTGCACCCACATTGATTTTGTCACTCTAACATCTTGGTGGTCCTTGCTTTTTACAATTATATAATCTATAAGATGCCAGTGTTTTAATTGAGGGTGCATCCAGGAGATCCAGTTTCAGATTGAGAGTTGAAATACGGTGTTGGTAATGAGGAGGTCATGTTCACAACACATTTGTAGAAGACGAAGTCCATTACTGTTGTATTGACCCACTCCATATTTCCCTATTACGCCGTTCCAGGAGATATTATCTGTACCCACCCTTGCGTTGAAATCTCCAAGTAGTATGAGCTTTTCAGCTTTTAGAACTGCAATGATAGCTGCATGAAGTTCATCATAGAACTTATCTTTAACTTCTTCTGGATTTGTCAGCGTTGGTCCATATGCACTGATGATCATTGCATTTTTTTTACCAGAGAGCAGGGGGACTTTTACTGTCATGAGGCGATAATTTATTGCTTTTGGTGGGCCTGCTAGTTTGCCAACGAGTGTTGTTTTAATAGCAAAGTCTATTCCTGCTTCGCGTCTTTCCTCATTTTCTCTTCCGCTCCAAAAGAATGTATAACCTGCAACTCTTTTGCATTGCTGATCGACTCCAGCAAGGCGCATTTTACTCAGAGCTGCTATGTCAATATGGTACCTTGCTAGCTCTCTTCCAATCTGGTCTATTTGTGCTAGAGTCATTGTCAAGGAGCGTGCGTACATTCCATGCTTCTAGTCAGTGGGACAACCTTTTCCCTTCAGGTGAATTTTCATGGATGTAAAAATGACTTGCACTGGGGATTTATTTTATTAAAGTGAGGAGAAGTTGTACAAAATGTCGACCTCACTCTCGTCTGACCTCATTTGAAACCAGTGGCAAGACGAATCGAGACAACTGGAAGTGAGGTTTGAGGCAGTGGATAGCATTTGCCAGGTGGGCCAATAAACTATCGTACCTTATACACATAAATTCGCAGAATATCAGATTTTACATGTAGTGGTTAGACAAGACAGGTATGCTTTTTGAGATAGTATCAGCATGACATCACCTAATTTATGACTATCTAACAGGCTGTCAGTTGAGTGTGGAGCTAGAACACTCCTCAGGCAGTCCACTTGTGCTGTGTTCACACGACACTTTAAGACTGTTGCAGCTACACAGTGAGCAATTCAATGTGTTGTTGATACTGAAGTAAATTAGGTCACCACATAAACCTAAAAATTATTATATAGAATCACACTTTATAATAGAACAAGTACACCCATTTGACCGCCTCAATTAGTCTGTTCTAGAAAACACACTTGATGCTATCCAATGACTATGATATTTACACACACTTTGAAAACAGTAAGAGTGGACTGCGTGGCTGTATGGCTAGAATGCTGGCCTCATATTCCTGAGGTCCCAGGTTCAATCCGTGGTTGGGACAAGGATTTTTGTCTTTCGGAGGTGCAACAAAAAATTCTTCCTGTACACGTCGCGCCGACAGCTTTGGCAAATCGGCCTTTATTTCCACAGCCTTAAAAGTCTCCCTGCACTCCATAACAGGAAAACATGCAGTAACAAAAGTTTTTTTGTGTGTGAAAACAGTAGCCCAAATGACACTGGAAAAAAATACAGCACGCCATATTGGTGTGACATAGAACAGTAGTATAGACACTAACATTGACAGCTATTCGTTCTCACATTTCACAATGTGGCAACGTTGTGAAATTCACAATTCTGCCTTTATATAGGGGCTAATAACATAGGCTTTCTACATATCCCTCCTACCTTTTAATACTTTTATACTATTATTAATATATTAATTTCCAAATAGACCCTAACTATAGTGATATATTGAAAAGCAGAGACTAAATGGTTTGTCTACTTAGTAAGAATGAACCTATATCATATTGGTCAACAGTAAGAGCATACTATGTGAGAATGGAAACACAAAGAGACAGAGGAAGACCAAGCAGAAGTTGGATTAAAGGAGTTACCAGCATTCTGTGATGTTCAATATTACTTCACTGGACAACTATAATAGTCTCATTTATATATAAATTATTGTTTACTAAATGTTTGCATGAATTGTAAGTGTGGTTGACAATGGTCTATCACCTTGGTTATTAATAATTTACTACAACTTACATTATGAAAATAATATGCTTATCGTGATTTAGGCCTAAACTTCTGCTACTATATTCTTGTCATGTCCATCCCAAAGCCAAAGTAAAGGATAATTTCTAATAAGAATATTAGAATAAGCTCAATCCTCTAGACCAAGAGCTGATAAGTATTACCAAATAAGTCAAAACAAAGGGTTCTGTTTGAAAGCAGTAAAACTGAATTAATAGTAATAACAAATAGCACATGACCTTCAAAATTCAACATTAAAGTAGATAGTCTGAAGTAAGGCAACGTATTTAGGTACCTTGATAACAGCAGATGGAAGATGTAGTCAAATGTAGAATCCCAGGCAAAGATAACATATAACAAAATAAAGAGCATCCTATGTAATGTAAGTTATTAGAAATTATATAAAACTAATTCTGATGTATGGAAATGAATCTTGTACAATCACAAGAATAGTAGCAAATTATATAGAGGCAGTAGAGCTGTGTACTGGGGTGTTATAGAAGAATATTAAGAACACCATGGACAGATAAAAGTGTAATAGTGAAAATATCGTGAAAGAAGTTAATTAAAAAAAGAGAGCTACGCATTCACAACAGAAGATGACTGTCCATATGTTTTGGACATGTCATGAGAAGAGGAAAGATGGTGCATTTTATGACAACAGCAAGTTGGGTAAGGAAAGACCAAGAGAGAAGATGCTGGCATTGTAGCATAGGAGAAAATCAGTATGAGAAGGATTGATAGCACACAAATACAAGACTAAATTTAAGGACAAACATGATAGCTAATGACACACATCATGGATTATAAGACAATCCTCTATGTCTTATTTCCTGCATGTTACTGTATATCAGTGCTCCAAACCATTTCTTACCCATGATACACAAAGCTCTTCTCAAAATTCCATGGCACACCAAAAGTAAACAAATTTGTAAATTGGATACACGCAAATTTACAAAATTAAAATTCACGAAACAAAAAATAATTTTTATTTGATAAATATATATAGTCCTAGCCTACATAATAGAAAATATTACACATATATTTACTTTAAAAAATTTGTCTTATAATCAATATATTCCGAAACATGGGCATTGTACTCCAGGCACAAGAGAATACTCAACATATATCACCTTTTCTATTTTCCTAACATAATGAACTGCCACATAGTGAACTTTCATTCTCACTTCAATTAACAAAGATATATTACATATGATGTTGAAGAACTTGTAAAAGGCAGGGAAAAATCACAAACATAGAGGTGCTGCAATGGACAAAATTACCATCAATGATGGAATATTCAGCATTAAATGACTAAAATAACTGGGTCATGTGTGAAGAATGAACAACAACTGTATCCCACAACAGATATTGTTTGGTGAGATTTTGGGAGGGAAAATTGTTAAACGCAGATCACTCCTGATGTATAATGATATATGCAACACATAAATGAAAGACGGATGTGTTATTGGCGCAAATAAAACGGTGACACAACACATTTCCATTCTGTGGACTAAATCCTGCTGGAAATCTAGTAGGACAGTTGTCCTGATACAAGAGAGATTTGACGGTAGTTTGAGAATGAACGCTGAAGAAGAAGAAAGAATGAAAGACTTTTCGATTTATTACAATAGCTGGGAAAATGTGGCTGATTACTGGTGGGCATGGGGGTCGACAAGACAGTAAGCATAATCTTTCCTGTCGAAATTTGTGATATGATTTGATTTTTGCTCTTTGATAATTCAGAATGTTTCCATTGCATCAGGGGCATGTGGTTATTTTCTTAGTATGATGCAAGCCTTTTAAATGCCGTCCCTTAAATGTTTTTTTTTAATGATTGACTGGTTAAAATTGTATTTTGAATTTGCTGCTTATGCTGCCTCCTTTTGGTGCTGATCGATGCGGCTGCATCTTTCTATCATATCACTGCCTTGCATTGCATGCTTGTGCTTCACTGCATGACTCAAAGTGGTTACTCAAACTTGGTACCCCATAATTACTCCATCTCTCTCAGTGAAGTGGTACAACCAATGCTGAGAGTACAACTCATAGGATGTAAATCCATAGCTTCAAGTGATAATCCTCAGGGAACTCCCAAAGAAATCCATTTAATATACAAAATGTCATGAGCGGGCTTATTTTGGATGAAATATTGTTTGATTCTATTGTGCCTTACAGCATCAGGAGTAGAATAATTCTCTGGACATGGCCTTTTTGTGTGCTTCATATATGTTTGTTTCTGTGGCTTCTTTTATTTCTGTATTTCATCTTTTGAATTGTTGACTTCTGGTTTTGTATCCATTGTGTTTAAAATAGCATTACCTTTTTGGAGATAGCTATCTGACGGTAGTCTGGTGGCAGAGCTCAGAAAATGCAAAAGCATACAGCACTGGGTTAGATAAGTATGTTTATACAGTGGAATCCCTCTATAACACATCCTTTTATAACACATCTCCCTATTTTAAAACAGTTTTCAAAACTCTAAAATTATATCAAATCTTTATTATTTGTACTTGGTATAGCAAAATCCTGTTATATTACATATTTTGCCAGTACAAAGTTGTTATAATGGGATTTGGCTATAATATGTTATTAACTATGTTATGTTACATATTTTTCTTCACTGTTTGACCATATAATCATTATTTTATTTGTCCTCTACACAGACGTGTAAACTAGTGGATACTCAAGAAATACTAAATATGGGGCAGGGTTTGCGAAGAGCAGCGCAATGGACACCAGCCACAGAGGGACAACGTGAAAGACTAGAGTTTTCAAGTTTGAATGAAGAACTTCTCAACACTATAGTCAAATATCTTGAAAATGCTGATGAAAAAACACCAGAACAGAGAAAACTAGTTTTTAAGAAGCCGTTGTCTTGGATGACAGCATTAAAGCCTCAAGCATTTATTGGACCAGGTTATACTTACAGTGAAAAGTGAGCAGAATTTATTCCACTGTGTATGTTAGTTATATGGTTAGTTGTTGGTTGGTTAGTCAGCAGAACATCACCATTGCACTCTGAACATATCCATAGGTGGTCCATCTCCACGTGAGGTTAAAAAAAGTAAAGTAACCCATAGCATTTATTAATGCCATAGGGGTGTGAGATGTTAGCGATCTCACATTTCACAGGCTCTGCAAATGAGGGCGGTAGCCATCTCCTCTCCCTCGCAGTCTTTACTTCCCGGATTAATCCGGTACCCATTTAAGGCTGGGTCGACCTGGGAGCCGTTGCGATCTGAAAACATTTCCGCCTCAGCTGGGGAATGAACCCAGGACCACTCATATGTGAAGCCAGTGCGTTAACGCGGCTCCCATGTGAAGTTACACAATGACTAATAGCTCTAATTCTTTGTTGGTTGACAGACATTCTTCTGAACAAACTGTAATACTAATTTTTCAATACCACATTTCAACCCCAGTTCCTTTATTCTGAACATAGAGAAGGAATCATCATCTACAAAAATGCCATTTGTCCATGTTGTTTCTTACTAGGAGTTCAAAATGTCAGTGCAATCCATTGCTCTACGACAATGTAGTGACACAGTAGTGACACAAACCAACAGATGCACTTTTTCTTTACGTTGAAAAACCACATGACCAGGCATTGAAAATGAGTGTGACATTTCAACTTTGATCACTTGACTGCCTCAAGCCACTGTTCTTGAATGCAACCCATTTGTATTTTTCTGTTCATACTCATTGAGTCATTAAGGATGCAGACATGAGCTACCGGTACTTTTATTCATTTTTTATTACTTTTAGTCATATCTATGCGTTAGTTCTACAATAGAGATCCAGTGGGATTTTGAGAATGAACTATGAAGAGGAAGAAGAAGACTTCCATCATTCTTTATGATTGGGAGGTTCTTTTAATAGCTTTTCCATCTTTCAGATGGGTATTTGACTTAAAGTGACTGATTCATCTTCTAGATGACTATTTGACTTAAAGTGACTGATTCATCTTCTAGATGACTATTTGATTTAAAGTGACTGATTCATCTTCTAGATGACTATTTGATTTAAAGTGGCTGATTCATCTTCTAGATGACTATTTGGCTTAAAGTGGCTGATTCATCTTCTAGATGACTATTTGATTTAAAGTGACTGATTCATCTTCTAGATGACTATTTGATTTAAAGTGACTGATTCATCTTCTAGATGACTATTTGATTTAAAGTGGCTGATTCATCTTCCAGATGACTATTTGATTTAAAGTGACTGTTTCATCTTCTAGAAGACTATTTGATTTAAAGTGGCTAATTCATCTTCTAGATGACTATTTGATTTAAAGTGACTGATTCATCTTCTAGATGACTATTTCATTTAAAGTGACTGATTCATCTTCTAGATGACTATTTGATTTAAAGTGGCTGATTCATCTTCTAGATGACTATTTGGCTTAAAGTGGCTGTTTGGTACAATGCCATTAACTGGGCAGAAGCCCCTGAGAGTTATTTATTAGATATTTTCTTTCAATCTTGAAGGACAACTGACTAAAGATACACAGCTTTCAAACTGATCATACCCGTTGGCTGATCAGTGCGTCTCATTGACTAGTAACACATTTATGGTGATGAATGAAAACCATGGATCAGCCAGTGGTAGTGACCAGTTTCTCCTGTCTCTGCATTTTATTCTCAAACTCATGCTGTTTAGCAGGATGTAGTCAAAGAAGCAACACATTTGCTGCTGTGATCATCCCACCTGGAAGATGCCAAGATAGTGATTCTAATAGATGTCAAATTTGTATTGCAAACCCTTCAGAACCCAACCACATTCCACATAAAAGCTGTAAATCCACTCCTCTTAATTAACCAACCAAGAAAAAGAATTAGTTTTCAAATGGAGTCCAGGTCATTCCCAAATCAGGAGAAATGAGATAGTTGGATTAGGTAGCAAAAACTGGAAGTCACTGTCAGCAACAACAGACATATGATTCCGTATATTTACTGAAAATGAAATCCATTCACAAACTTGGAAGAAATGAAATAATCATTTTTAGATTGAGAATAGTCCACACCAGACTCACACAACACATGTATGAAAAGCTTGTAATTGGTGACACCAATATGCACCCCTGTGGACAGTCTGCAAAAAATACCACAGAAAATATTTTACAGAACTGACCACTTTACAACACCACAAAAAGAAAACTATCAATTTGCAAAAATCTCTGATAGACATGCTCTATTGTCAAAACTCTCAGAGCTTTTAACCACAGTTCAGTTCACTGAAGAAATGCATATCATCATTTGACAGAATAATGAACAAGAACAATTCATCAAAGGGTCAGGGTTGACTATTTCAATCCAGGCTTTGCTCCTTGATGAAGCCTGTTGGAGACCTATGTCTGGATTGCTTGGAGAAAATCAACCCTCTTATCTGCAGTCAGCATCAAGACCATGTTTTTGGCAAGAAATTGGAGTTTCATTCAGCTAACAAAGACTGAAAATTAAGATTGGTCAGGTCATCCTATACAACAAGCAGGATCAAAACCTTACCCAAGCAAGCACATGTGCTGAAGTCAGAAATACCAGGTCAAAAGGAGTACCAGCTGCTATGGTATTAAGCAACCAGCATAGATAAAATCACGCTCAGTACCAGGAAAGGCCACAATAGACTAAACACAATCACTACCATAGACAGAGACAAAATTCTTCACCTCGGAGCTTATATAGACAGAGGCAGTATAGGTCAGAGAGTTTCAACTTTTGTGAAATACACCTGGTAAATAAAAATTTTTATAAGGTTATTGTCCCTCTGAAACAAATTCTGTATGCTCATAAATAACTTAACAATTCAAGGAGAAGCTCTCAAGGAGAAGAATTGTTATGTTATTTATGAGCATATAGAATTTGTTTCGGAGGGACAATGGCCTTATACAAAAAATTGTGTTTGTCCAGTAGAGATGTTACTGTGGCCTGTTGATTGAGAAGCATTAGCATTGATGATGAAACATATCCTACAAGATAGTACGCTAAATCAGTTGTAGGCTGAGCAGTACGCTAAATCAGTTGTGGGCTGAGCAGTACGCTAAATCAGTTGTGGGCCAAGCATTGGTCCACAGAAAAGTGTATGAGTCTTCAATAACTTTCACATGTAGTAATATTTATTTTTTTAAATTGGTGCCAGTGGGGCACCTATCCTTACGAAACTGTCAACTACCACTTTTTTGAATGACCTGAGCTGGATAAAGCCAGAAAAATGTTTCTCCCTCCAAGGCCAGTAAATGAAACACATAAAATATGGAACAAAGCAACAGCTCACAAACATATGCATATATCACAGATTGTATTCTGTCAAAAGACATGAGCCCATGGATGGCAACCAACCAATCATTATTAAAACTGGACTTCCTGTGTAGACATAATTAAACAAGTTGAAATGAGAAGACCTGCAACATACCTTGAGATTGCATAAAATGCATATTAAAGTCTCAAAAAAAATCCCTTTCCTTCCTCAATAGCAAAATCATATCCACAGCCTTGATTTCATTGGATGATATTTTTATTTCAGACATGGAATGGTTGTATCTGAGGCAACTGTTTCTAGAGGGGATGCACCTCTTTTTGAACTGAGCAACAATAAAATCACCATTTTGACCCTTGAACAAGCAGAGAATGTCTTGAGGGTAGCTGGAGACAAGAAAAAGATTGAACTCAGAGCATGTTTGGAAGGTACAGTAACTTATATTTAATCTTAGCACGTGACACTTCATCATCTCAGTAGTAGAGTGGATATAGTATGTTCAGTATCTGGTGCGAACTCCCGATAAAATCGGCGAGCTCGTATTCCCAGTGTTAGACAGAGTGCGTCTACAGTCTCCGCTGGCTGAGCGTGGTGAACAAGGCAAGTGTGAGAGAGAGGTGGCGCGTTAACTGTGTCCGTATGGTGAAGAGAAATGGTTGTTATCCCCGCATGAATTTATTTTGTGGCTCGACTTTGTCTCGATAAAAGCCTGTTCTCTCGCAACGAGGTACGGGCCGGCAGCTAGAAAATTGTTGTGGTAATTCTGTCTGTGCTGGCGTCGTCCAGTAGGTGGCAAGCTCGATGTCTGTAGCAGTCTTTCCCGTCAATATAGCCGGGGCCTCTTGGATTCGCTCTGCACAGAGTGCTGTCTCCCAGTCCCCAATCTACGGTGCAGTCATGTCGGTGTTCGGTGATAGTTATCTGGTTGATCCTGCCAGTAGTCATATGCTTGTCTCAAAGATTAAGCCATGCATGTCTAAGTTCACACTGTCTCACGGTGAAACCACGAATGGCTCATTAAATCAGTTGAGGTTCCTTAGATGACATTATCCTACTTGGATAACTGTGGCAATTCTAGAGCTAATACATATTACCAAGCTCCAACCCTCATGGAAAGAGCGCTTTTATTAGTTCAAAACCAATCGTGTTGCCTTCGCGTGGTGCGGCGTCCCCACTGGTGACTCTGGATAACTTTGTGCTGATCGCATGGCCTCATGTGTCGGCGACGCATCTTTCAAATGTCTGCCCTATCAAATGTCCATGGTACGTGACATGCCTACCATGTTTGTAACGGGGAATCATTGGAGGGGCGGCCAATGTAAAAGGCACGTAAAGGTGGATGCATGAAAAGAAACAAATATATGTCATAATGAGTACAATGACATAATGAAAGGGCAGAACAGTGCCAGAGGGCAGCGTGAACTGCAAATGAAAAGTGAAAAGTTCCTAGGAAAAGGTAACTATAAGCTCTGTTAGCTCGAGACGAGTTTCTAGTTACCTGTGATCCTTATAGGCAGAGACCCAGACCCAATCGTGGGCTTTCGGAAAAGCAAGAAGACCTAAACCAACTCTAATGTCGAGCCTTCCTATACCGGAAATATGCTCGCGAAGAGAAAGGGTTCCGAACCCGATGGGCTTAGGCAAGAAAGGGACAAAGATGGCAGTCCTGGCCCAACTCTACTGTCAAAGTTTCCTATACCGGAAATACACTTGCAGAGAGAAAGAGTTCAGTACCTGATGGGCTCAGAAGCTACTGGGACAAGGTCGCTCAGCTCGAGAACACCTTGCTCTCAAACGCGAGGGGTTCACAATGTCTATGAATGACACCTCGGGTAGGAGGGCAACTGAGCCAGTGTCCAACTCTTCTGGCGAGTTCTTCTTCATACAGAACCAGGCTCACGGATGAGAAACGGTTCAGTACCCGATGGACACAGGCAGAGTTTGTCCAATTGCACGAGATGGATTCATTGACGGTTGAGCAACTCATGCCAGATAGACGCGCTCGACAAGCATCTTTGCGAAGAGGCACTACACACCAGCGCTCCAGCTACAGACAGACAGGCTGTCACGGACTAGGGACCAAACCCAAAATAAAGGAATGATGAAAACGGATGTGCTGGACCTCAGACGTCCTGACCACAAGTGGCCAACCGGGGTGCAAATAATCACAGTTCTACTGTGGAACTTGCAGCACAACGTACTTCACGCTCCCTGGCGGAAATCACACGAAATATTTGTTGTGGTTATATGAGAGCGAACGCAGAAGAAGAAAGAAGAAGTATGTTCAGTCAATTTTATAAAAACATGATTTGTAAGCAGACAAGATCCTGCCATATTCTTATAAAAACATGATTTGTAAGCGGACAAGATCCTGCCATATTCTTATAAAAACATGATTTGTAAGCAGACAAGATCCTGCCATATTCTTATAAAAACATGATTTGTAAGCAGACAAGATCCTGCCATATTCTTATAAAAACATGATTTGTAAGCAGACAAGATCCTGCCATATTCTTATAAAAACATGATTTGTAAGCAGACAAGATCCTGCCATATTCTTATAAAAACATGATTTGTAAGCAGACAAGATCCTGCCATATTCTTATAAAAACATGATTTGTAAGCAGACAAGATCCTGCCATATTCTTATAAAAACATGATTTGTAAGCAGACAAGATCCTGCCATATTCTTATAAAAACATGATTTGTAAGCAGACAAGATCCTGCCATATTCTTATAAAAACATGATTTGTAAGCGGACAAGATCCTGCCATATTCTTATAAAAACATGATTTGTAAGCGGACAAGATCCTGCCATATTCTTATAAAAACATGATTTGTAAGCAGACAAGATCCTGCCATATTCTTATAAAAACATGATTTGTAAGCGGACAAGATCCTGCCATATTCTTATAAAAACATGATTTGTAAGCAGACAAGATCCTGCCATATTCTTATAAAAACATGATTTGTAAGCAGACAAGATCCTGCCATATTCTTATAAAAACATGATTTGTAAGCAGACAAGATCCTGCCATATCCTTATAAAAACATGATTTGTAAGCAGACAAGATCCTGCCATATCCTTATAAAAACATGATTTGTAAGCAGACAAGATCCTGCCATATTCTTATAAAAACATGATTTGTAAGCAGACAAGATCCTGCCATATTCTTATAAAAACATGATTTGTAAGCAGACAAGATCCTGCCATATTCTTATAAAAACATGATTTGTAAGCAGACAAGATCCTGCCATATTCTTATAAAAACATGATTTGTAAGCAGACAAGATCCTGCCATATTCTTATAAAAACATGATTTGTAAGCAGACAAGATCCTGCCATATTCTTATAAAAACATGATTTGTAAGCAGACAAGATCCTGCCATATTCTTATAAAAACATGATTTGTAAGCAGACAAGATCCTGCCATATTCTTATAAAAACATGATTTGTAAGCAGACAAGATCCTGCCATATCCTTATAAAAACATGATTTGTAAGCAGACAAGATCCTGCCATATTCTTATAAAAACATGATTTGTAAGCAGACAAGATCCTGCCATATTCTTATAAAAACATGATTTGTAAGCAGACAAGATCCTGCCATATTCTTATAAAAACCTTGTTTATAGACTTCTCAACATTTCATTCTTAAAATCTCTCTCAATAATCCGACTCTGTGTCTGAAAGGTAATAAATGTGTCTTTGATGGTCAAAGTACCTGGAGTGATTTAAACCAGAGGGGGTTGGATATTTGGACCACACAGAAAGCAATGGCAACCTACTTGAGTAAATATTGCCTGGAAAATCACTGCAGTCAAAAATGTTTGTTTTGTGTAAACATCCTGAATATGGTACCAACAATTTCTCAAGCAGTTGTCCACAAATGTTTGTAAACTATCTTACACAGGTGTTGCTAGGGTTAAAGAGAGGAGTGATGCTGTGACCTGCCATGTATGTATTGGGAGTACATTGGGAAGATCGTGTACCAGGCACGGAAATCCTTCAAAAGTCATATACTCATAGCATAGCATCCATGCCCTGCTGACTAGGTCCCAACTCCGCTGGACTGGCCAGATCATCCGTATGCCAGGAAATCGCCTTCCAAAGAGGTTATTTAATGCGGAGCTGTGTGATGATAAATTTCAAGCAGAGGGCAGAAAAATCACTGCAAGAACCACCTAAAAAAACTTCTCAAGCACTGCAGCATCAATCATAGTTCCTGGAAGACTATAACCCTTGATCTCTCAGTTTGATACACCCAGATCGCTGCTAGCATCACTAAATTTGAACACTGCTAGCAATTTACAAGTGATGGAAGCGGGAAAGACAAATCTGAAATCTCTCCTACCCCGAACCCTCTGCACTCCTGCATGCACTGCAATAGACCTGTCCTAGCATGAATCGGACTCATCGGGCATCTTCAAACTCACAAACCAAATTAGACAATCACAAATGTTTTGTTTTTTTCTACTTGTTCATAATATTTATTGTTTTTCATGCCATGTGCATCTTCGCTTGCGTAGGAGGGACACCATCTTCATGTCGCAGGAGATGGCTAAGCAAGTTTAAAAGTTATAGTTGGCCACCCCATCCTATAGGTCAAATTGACCCAAACATCAGGCTGAAATCAGATGTGTCAGATTTAGTGGCACAGATATCACTGCCACACTGTAAACCATGATTGTGTTCTCCAAACTATATCCTGCTAATCAGGAGTTTGAGAATTAACGTAGGAGATTCCATGTTGGGTAATCTCAATTGCTGTTTGTAAACAATACACTGGCTATCTTCCCCAATGTAATTTCTTCATTATGTGTGTGAGGGTATTTTATTTGTGTATGAGGGTTTCTTATTTGTGTATGAGAGTTTCTTATTTGTGTATGAGGGTTTCTTATTTGTGTATGAGGGTTTCTTATTTGTGTGTGAGGGTGTTTTATTTTTGTATGAGGGTTTCTTATTTGTGTGTGGGGGTGTTTTATTTTTGTATGAGGGTGTCTTATTTGTGTGTGAGGATTTCTTATCTGTAATTAGTGAGACAGCTATAAAACTGTAGACCAATAGTCAGATACTAAGATTATTATTTTTATTTAATATTTTTCTTGTATACTGCATTTTATTACATGTAACGTTGCATATTTCCATTGTTTTTTTTTACTTTTGTTACTATCTTATCTCTAAATTTGTCAGTTTCCATTTCACAATTCTATGTAGCTTGAAGCCATTTTTTGGGGGTTCATTTCTGTGTTTACCCGTATCTTGATAAACACTCATATCTCCTTCTTCATTCTTTCTCAAACTTATGAAGATTAGCAGGATGTAGTCCAAAGAACAAAAATTGATTGTGCCATGGTTTACAGCTTAGCTCTAATATGTACATCTTTTGGTCTGTCACATTGTACATCAGCATGGCTTCTGGATCACTTTGACCATATATGGGATGGACAGCTAACCCCAATCCAAAAATCTCCTTAGTCGCCTCTTACTGCATACATGGACGGTAAACAGTGTTTATTCTTTATTCTTCTTTCATGTCCTACAACACACAAAGAGGGGTAATAAAAGAGGTGTAAACAAGGATGCATGTTATCACCAAGCCTATTTAATATCTACACAGAGAATATCTTTAAAAAATATAGAAGAAATGCCAGGACTCAAGATCAATGTGAAAATAATAAACAACCTTAGATATGCAGATGACACTGTTCTTTTAGCAGAAAGTGAACATGAACTACAAAGGCTAATAGATCAAGTCAATAAATCAAGTAATGAATATGGACTGGATATAAACATCCAAAAAACAAAAACGATGATAATCAGCAAAGACACCGAAGAACAAGAGCTAAACATAAACATACATGGAGAGAAACTACAACAGGTAAAACATTATCAATATCTTGGACACAAATGATGGCAGACATGAAACAGAAGTTAAAAGGAGAATAGGAATGGCTAAAAGTACCTTCAAGGACATAAGGAAAAATTAACATCTAAACAAATTACAAACAAGTAAAAAATGAGAATTCTAAAATGCTACATCTATTCTATACTAATGTATAGCTCAGAAACATGGACACTAAATAAACAATTAGAAGACAGAATTGATGCCTTTGAGATGTGGGTATATAGAAGAATATGGAGAACATCATGGAAAGAGAAGAAAACAAATAAGGAGGTGTTAAAGACACTTAATATGAAGAAATAACTACTAAGAGAAATAAATATCAGGCAAATAAAATATTTTGGACACATTAAAAGACATGACACCTTATTGAAGACCTTACTTGAGGGTAAAGTCAAAGGGAAGTGAGCAAGAGGTAGGCAGAGATACAAGTGCAAAACAAGAGACAGGGGATGTTGGAGTTTCGTTGCAGTCAACCTTCGTTGCGGACACAGCACTTGATGATGATGATGACAATACACAGATAATAAACACTTCTAATAGTTGGTAATGGAGAATACACAGCAATAATTTTGAAAGTTCACAAAACAGAATTTAAATATTAAATAGCAAGACAAACTATCTACTGATGTTTTTCAACTAAAAAGTCTTTATTAAAAATACAGGACAAATGGAGAACAAATAATAAAGATATGGCTGTAAGTGAACTACACCATAGAGATTTAGCAACAGAGAGACCATAGAAGTATGATTCATGATGGTAGAAACACATTAAAAAATGTTAATGCTGGTTTACTTTTACATTTGTCTGCTTAGAACATGATTTCTGTGTCTTGGAAGTATAAAAGTAGAATGTATGATTTTTTTTACATTTCATTTATTGTGCACAAAATGATGAAATATCAAAATTTAGTGCATGTGGAACAAAATAATACCAACCTATAAAATGCATCTGACTGGTGTACAGGTTTCCAAATATTGCATTGTCATTTCATGTTACGAGTAAAAATATGCACTCTTAATATTATTGTGCCATTATTTTCTGTGAATTTTCTGCGACTTACTATAAACAAATCTGCTCATTCTAATGTTATCTCTGCTCATTCTAATATCACCTTGTCATCATAAATTTCATCTAACTGCTAGAAACTGCTCAAACGGAAAATAAATGCACAAATATGTTATTTTAAAAAATTATTATGAAACATTTTCATTAACATTACTAAACCCACCATTTCTGAATGCAATAATTAAAAAACCCCAGGAAATTATATTATCTTCTTCTTATTCATAGTTTAATATGTCTACACAGCAAGTAGGAAATTAGGATGGGTTCATGTTTAGTTTAATATGTCTACACAGCAAGTAGGAAATTAGGATGGGTTCATGTTTAGGGCCTACCTTCCAGATTTTTATTTTAAAATATATACGGCTCACACATTTTATATAATTCTATGATGTCCTTGACTACTGGCTGATACAAAATGGCTAATGTGATCATAAGTTTGTTTAGCTTACTAGTGACTGATAAACATGTAGTGCAACCGTTATAGTCATGAGGACTGCTGTTGCATACACAGATGAGAGCCCCCACCTGCCACAGACTGAGAGCCCCCATACAACCCTTCTAAATAAATATCTCCATCTTCACACACTGATGGGTAATTATAGCCAAGAGAAATAATCGCTGAAAAACATGTTATTTATTTAGTTTCACTTTCTGCAAAATAGGTAGACCAAAAATGAAACTTAGGCCTATTATTATATCATCTGTGCTTGCCTATGAATGCATTCTATGGAAACTCGTGCACATCAGATTCTGATGCATTTTACAGACTGGTATTATTTTTTTTCCACATGAACCTAATAGTTGGACACACATCATAGCCTACTGTAGAAATTTGTATAAGAAAAAATATAGTTAACAATTTCTAAAATGAATTTTTATATCAATCTTCAGAGAATGATGATTTGGTAGCCAGAATGCTTGGAGACAGATTTGCTGTTGTTGAAAAACAAGATAATTCAATTTACCGCTATCATGAGGAAATTGTCAAAGAAATTGAAACTTTAGCAAGACAGGTAGAGTTAATACCTACCAATAATATAATAATAATATTATGATATTTAACAACATGTTTCAAAATCCTCAGTAAGTTTATTATTTTATTGCATATAGCACATTTTGGTTATTACATATGTAGTTCATCAGTCTGGACCAATTTTTCACATGGCGATCCCGCTGTAGTAAGTATAGTGGTGGGTATTATCTTCTTCTTCTGCGTTCAGCATCTGTGGTCATGCTATACCGCCAGGCCTGTCGTCAAGATGAAGTCCACTGTCTTCTCCAGGTCAGAGCGGCTGCCCCATAGCTTTTGCCTCAAGTCTGTATCCTCTGATCAGGTCTGCTGTCTCTGCTCTTTGTATGTTGGGCAGTCCTGAAGTATGTGTTCCGGAGTCTGTGTTCTTGATCCACATGGACATTCATCTGTGTATGAGATCCTTAATCGATAAAGGTGACCCAACAGTCTGCAGTGGCCTGTTCTAAGGCGAAATATTGTGGTCTGTTGATATCTTTGGAGGAGATGTATTGCATCATGTTCGTATTCCCCTTCCATTTCTTTCTTCCACTTTGCTGTGTATTTGTTGCGGATTATTGTTTTTACTTCTCCGTAAGACAGTGGGTGTCTGTGTTGCTCCATTTCAGTTCCTGTCTTTAACAGAGCATCCGCTTTCTCATTTCCCATGATTCCACAGTGTGATGGTATCCACTGAAGGGCAATAGCTGTTGATTTTTGAATCTGTCTTAGCTCATGTCTGATGTTGTGCATAAGGCTTTCGTTTCTGTTGCTCTGGATTGATTCCAGTAGGGATCTGCAATCTGTGAATATGGCTATCTTCTTTGGTCTTGGCAGTCCTGGTTCAGTGAAGACTTTCAGTGCTTGATGGAGCGCAACTGCTTCTGCTCTAAAATTAGAGGAGTATTTCCCGGTTTATAAAAGCTTTTGATATTGTCTTCCCATCTTTGAGTCTTATAAAAATTCCACCTCCTCCATTCCTTACTGCTCCTTCTGCCGATCCATCTGTGTAGACATTTGTCCAATCCTTGGGATTGTATTTTGTTTCTATCATCTCCAGTGTCAATGCTTTTAGTTGAAGTGGCGTTTGGTATTCCTTATTAATTATTCCAGGAACCTGTGTTATTATGGAGACATTCTGGAGACTATTGCCTGGCTCTTCAAAGTCCATTAGTGTTTCAATTTCATTTGGGAGGTTTGTGAGGATTTCTTTATGTTGTTCATGGATATCTTTGGAGATGTGACAGAAGCTGGTTTTCTTCAACCTGCTTTTGTTTGGGCTAGAAATTTGCGCATACATCGGATGGTTTGGCATGCGCTTAATTTTTTCCCTTTGAACAAGCACTCTTTCTTCTCTTCTGTCATCCAGTGGGCGGATGTTTACATTTTTTTCCATTGCATGGATTGGAGTGGTTTTCATCCCTCCAGAGATAAGTCGAAGTCCTGCATTTTGTACATTAGATAGGCGATTAGTATTTGTTTTTGATGCTGATGCCCAGTCTGTCATTCCATATTCTACTACAGGTCTGACTGTACCCATGTAGACTTTTCAGAGAATATTTCCATTTGCTCCCCAACTTGTTCCTGCAAGTTTCTTCATCAAGGATAAGCCTCCTGGTTGCTTTTTGCTCAGTAGTTATTAGGTGTGGTTTCCAGGTGAGTCGCTTGTCTAGTGTGACCCCTAGATATGTAGGGTTCTCCACATGTGCTAGCTCACTTCCATTTATTTTAAGATTTGCTTTTTCTTGGTGGTTTGAAAGTGAGAAGATGGTTGTCACAGTTTTGGAGAGGTTGATCTGGACTTCCCAGTCAGATGCCCATTTACTTAAGGTGTCAAGTGCTGTCTGTATTCTGTTTTTTGCAGTGGATAGGTTACCTGCGACACTCCAGGCAGCAAAGTCATCTGCATGAAGGGCCTTTGAAATATGATGTGACAGTTTCTCTCCCATATCATTGATGAATACTAGGAAAAGAGTAGGAGAGATCACTCCTCCTTGAGGTACTCCTTGTTGGAGAGTAACACTTTTGCTTAGTTTATCATCTACTTTTACTCTTGCAGTGCGGTAGCAGAGGAAATCTTTTAACCAGCTAAACATTCTGCCTTCAATTTTGTTTTGGAGAAGCTTGAAGAGGACTACCTCTTTCCACACCTTATCGAAGGCCTTACTTAAGTCCATAAAAGTAGCCAGCACTTTTTCCTTCTTTTGAAAAGCATTTTTGATTTCCTGTGCTAGGTATGTAAGCTGGTCTACTGTGCTTCGATTTTTCCTATAGGCCGACTGTGTCTTGGTGAGCTTTTGGTTTTCTTCTAGGTATTTCATCAGTCTAGAGTTGACCATTCTCTCCATTTTTTTCCCTATGCAACTTAAGAGGCTGACTGGTCAGTAACTTGACTTGCTTGTTTTTCCTTTTTGTTTTTTCCCAATTGGGATGATGACAGCTTCATGCCACAAGTCTGGAATTTTACCAGTTTTCCATGATTGGTTGAAGATGGTAAGGAGCTTGTTTCTGCTGATTCGCCCTTGGTTCCTGATCATATCATTGGTTATGCCGTCTTTTCCTGGGGCCTTTTTGGTTTTTAGTTTTCCTATGGCACCATTTAGTTCTGCGATGGTGAAGGGTGTCTTCATGCAGGGCTCTGGATTTTGATTCTTCAGTTTTCTTTTAATTTCTTTTTTGACTTCTTTGATACGTGTATGAGAGAGTGTTGTTGTGCTTTCTTCCTTGTAGAAGTCAGCTAAAATGTTTGCTGCCATTTTCCCTGTGTGGAATTTTCCCTCTTCTTCGATGACAGTCTTGTAGTGTGAATTCTTTGTTTCTTCATTTAGAGTTCTTGTAAGGTTCCATAGTTTACTTGTGTCTTTTGTCATGTTTAGACTGCTTGTCTTTTCATGCCAGCTCTTTTGTATCTCTGTTCTTTTCTGCTCATTGAACATGTGTTTGATTTCATTGTATTTCTTTGTGTTTTCTGCTGTAGGGTTTTGCTCCATTGTATGTCTTGCATCATTCAGCTCGTTATGCAATTTTTCTAGTCTCACTCCAATAAGACTTGTATTTTCTTCGTCTGCCCCTTGGGATTGCCTTCTGTGCGGATTGTAGTATCACTTTGTTTATTAGTGAGATGTTATGGTTTATGTTGTTAGTGAGGGTGATATTCTGGCAAAGCTGGTCTGTTTGTTTACTGAAGAGGGTCCAATTTGCTTTTTTGAAGTTCCAGCTAGGGGACATGCTATGATGTCCTGTACTTCCTGACTTGGCAATTTGAAGGATGTCTGGTACATGGTCACTTCCTCCCAGTTGACTTTCTACTGTTCTTGTAATATGTCTATCTATGTCATCTGTTGCCATGGCAAGGTCTGGTGAGCTAGTTTTCCAGACTCTGGAGTAGAATGTTGGTGTATCATCTGGCTGGTTTATTAGAATTAGTTTATTTTCCATTATCCATTCTTCAATCTCTTCACCCCTTTGATCCATATCCTCGTAGCCCCAGCTTGGTGAATGGCCATTGACGTCAACCACTATTATGTGACTTGATTCCTCTATCTTTAGTTTACAAAGTTCCATTTTGGTGGCAGGAGGGCTTTAGCAGTTTGTTATTGATATTTCTCCACCAGGTAGCAACAATTTTACTGTTATATGTTCCAGTTCTCCTTCTCCGGATCTTTTAACTTCTGCTGCTGGTATTGATGTTTTTACTAACGTCAGTATAACACCTTTGACTCTTTTGAGTCTATCTTGGCGGAAGGACTCATAGCCTCGAACAAAGAATCTCTGTGTGTCCTTTAGGTGTGTCTCTTGTATGCACATTATGTCAATCTGGTTTTTCCTCAGGAATTCCTGTAGCTCAGGCTTTTTGTTTCGCACTCCTTCCGCATTCCACTGAGCAACTCTGAGGCATTTGGTTTTGTCAGTAGCACTACTCTGCTTTCCCCTGACCTCCAGGTTAGCAGAGGCACCGGTCGCTTGGGTAGGCCCTTTCGAGGCAAGGGGCCCGGCTCCGCTCCTCCCCAGTTTTCGCTGATAGGAGCGACACCATGATGACAGGGTTGATTGTCGCATGACTACATTTCTGTAAAAGCGTGTGTAGTGGTTATTATAAAAATGGTAATGTGGTACTGATCATGGATGAGGGGTATCTATGTGCTATATTTATATTTCCAGCCAGATATGAATTAAGAAAAATAGATATTTATGTCTCCAGCCAGATGTGAATGAAGGAAAATAGATATTTATGTTTCCAACCAGATATGAATTAAGAACAATTGATATGTATATTTCCAGTCAGATGTAAATGAAGAAAAATAGATATTTATGTTTTCAGCAACATGTGAATGAAGAACCATTTATATGTTTCCATCTAGATGTGAATGAAGGAAAATTGATATTTATGTTTCCAGCCAGATATGAATTAAGAACAATTGATATGTATATTTCCAGTCAGATGTAAATGAAGAAAAATAGATATTTATGTTTCCAGCCAGATGTTAATAAAGGAAAATTGATATTTATGTTTCCAGCCAGATGTGAATAAAGGAAAATTGATATTTATGTTTCCAGCCAGATGTTAATAAAAGAAAATAGATATTTATGTTTCCAGCCAGATGTTAATAAAAGAAAATAGATATTTATGTTTCCAGCCAGATGTTAATAAAAGAAAATTGATATTTATGTTTCCAGCCAGATGTTAATAAAAGAAAATTGATATTTATGTTTCCAGCCAGATGTTAATAAAAGAAAATTGATATTTATGTTTCCAGCCAGATGTTAATAAAAGAAAATTGATATTTATGTTTCCAGCCAGATGTTAATAAAAGAAAATTGATATTTATGTTTCCAGCCAGATGTTAATAAAAGAAAATTGATATTTATGTTTCCAGCCAGATGTGAATAAAGGAAAATAGATATTTATGTTTCCAGCCAGATGCAAATGAAGACAAAGTGAGAGATCTGCAGAAGAAGAAGACTGTCCTGAGCCTTAGGTTGAAATTGTTACAGCTTGATGAGCAGATGCTAAATGCAAGCATTATCAAGTTCACCAAGTAAGTACATAGTAATGTGTGAACAATAGTGTAGTAAGTACATAGTAATGTGTGAACAATAGTGTAGTAAGTACATGAGTAATGTGTGAACAATAGTGTAGTAAGTACATGAGTAATGTGTGAACAATAGTGTAGTAAGTACATGAGTAATGTGTGAACAATAGTGTAGTAAGTACATGAGTAATGTGTGAACAATAGTGTAGTAAGTACATGAGTAATGTGTGAACAATAGTGTAGTAAGTACATAGTAATGTGTGAACAATAGTGTAGTAAGTACATAGTAATGTGTGAACAATAGTGTAGTAAGTACATGAGTAATGTGTGAACAATAGTGTAGTAAGTACATAGTAATGTGTGAGCAATAGTGTAGTAAGTGCATGAGTAATGTGTGAACAATAGTGTAGTAATAACATGAGTAATGTGTAAACAATATTGTAGTAATAACATGAGTAATGTGTGAACAATAGTGTAGTAAGTACATGAGTAATGTGTGAACAATAGTGTAGTAAGTACATGAGTAATGTGTGAACAATATTCTAGTAAGTACATGAGTAATGTGTGAACAATATCCTAGTAAGTACATGAGTAATGTGTGAACAATAGTGTAGTAAGTACATGAGTAATGTGTGAGCAATAGTGTAGTAAGTACATGAGTAATGTGTGAGCAATAGTGTAGTAATAACATGAATGATGTGTGAACAATAGTGTAGTAATAACATGAATGATGTGTGAACAATAGTGTAGTAATAACATGAGTAATGTGTGAACAATATTGTAGTAAGTACATGAGTAATGTGTGAGCAATATTGTAGTAAGTACATGAGTAATGTGTGAGCAATAGTGTAGTAAGTACATGAGTAATGTGTGAGCAATAGTGTAGTAAGTACATGAGTAATGTGTGAACAATAGTGTAGTAAGTACATGAGTAATGTGTGAGCAATAGTGTAGTAATAACATGAATGATGTGTGAACAATAGTGTAGTAATAACATGAATGATGTGTGAACAATAGTGTAGTAATAACATGAGTAATGTGTAAACAATATTTTAGTAATTACATGAGTAATGTGTGAGCAATATTGTAGTAAGTACATGAGTAATGTGTGAACAATAGTGTAGTAAGTACATGAGTAATGTGTGAACAATAGTGTAGTAAGTACATGAGTAATGTGTAAACAATAGTGTAGTAATAACATGAATGATGTGTGAACAATAGTGTAGTAATAACATGAGTAATGTGTGAGCAATAGTGTAGTAAGTACATGAGTAATGTGTGAACAATAGTGTAGTAAGTACATGAGTAATGTGTGAGCAATAGTGTAGTAAGTACATGAGTAATGTGTGAACAATAGTGTAGTAAGTACATGAGTAATGTGTGAGCAATAGTGTAGTAAGTACATGAGTAATGTGTGAACAATATTGTAGTAAGTACATGAGTAATGTGTGAGCAATAGTGTAGTAAGTACATGAGTAATGTGTGAACAATAGTGTAGTAAGTACATGAGTAATGTGTGAGCAATAGTGTAGTAATAACATGAATGATGTGTAAACAATAGTGTAGTAATAACATGAGTAATGTGTGAACAATAGTGTAGTAATAACATGAGTAATGTGTGAACAATAGTGTAGTAAGTACATGAGTAATGTGTGAGCAATAGTGTAGTAATAACATGAGTAATGTGTGAGCAATAGTGTAGTAAGTACATGAGTAATGTGTGAGCAATAGTGTAGTAATAACATGAGTGATGTGTGAACAATAGTGTAGTAATAACATGAGTAATGTGTGAGCAATAGTTTAGTAATAACATGAGTGATGTGTGAACAATAGTGTAGTAATAACATGAGTAATGTGTGAACAATAGTGTAGTAAGTACATGAGTAATGTGTGATTAATATTTAATCTAAAATATATGACTTTTTCGATTTCTTGATGATACATTATGATATTTAGTTAGGCTTTCACTTTATATGTTGTCATATATAAATACTGCCCATGTATTGCCAGGGCCCAAAAGGGGAGAAAAGAATAGCAACACTGTTTATCTTCCATGCATGTTGTAAAAGTCAACTAAGGCAGTTATGGGTTGGAGTTGGCTGTCACATCTCACATAAGGAATTTACTCAGAAGCCATGCTGAAGTTGGATGTGTCAGGCTGAAAGGCACAGATTTTGCATCTAATCTGTAAACCATAACACAAAGCACTCCGTTCTCTGGGTTACATCTTGCTGATCTGCAGGAGCTTGAGAACAACTGCAGAAGGAGAATAAATATATAAGCATTATTCCATATGCTACAAATTACAAATAATCCACATTGTCAATGTTACTCACTAAAGTGTTCTCAATGTGTCCCCGAGCAGATGGCTTGGTAGCTTTATAAAATTCTATCAAACCCACCAGTCAAATTGGGTCAGTACAGAAGTACTTTAGGCTAAGGGGGCAAACCCTAACAGAAAACCCCCACTGCCTTGCGGGTTAGCACAGGAGTGCCCACGGCTAAGGGGAGTAAACCCTCATTTAAAAATCCAAAGGTTATAAAAATTATGGTTGCATCCAACCAACCTCTGGCATCTCCTGCAGTTCTGCTTGATTCCAGGCTTTGCCTTTCCCATAGACTTAATCAATGGAATCGAGAGGGGGTTAGTGCAAACTGGGCAGGGCACTTTCTCTATACAAGCCCCCCCCCCCCCCCCAGGCTTATCAATCCTTCATCTAAGATGTATCAGCAAGATCGTAAACATTAAATGGCACAACAAATCACCAACATGGAAGTGTTGCCTCAGCTACTATCTGCCATGGAAACACTCAATATAAATAGATTGCATTGGCTGGGCCATGTCGACAGAATGTCAAATTGCCGCATCCCAAAACTAGTACTATTCGGGAATTGACTGAAGGCCATTGATCCCACGGTAGACCAATGCTGAGATATAAAGACATCTGTAAATCCTCAATGAAAGGCTTCCACATAGAATCCAAAAACTGGGAAAACATGGCCAAAACTCTGGAGGTAGAACCAGCATGCAGGAGCAGTATTGTTAAAAAATAATATGTTTAAAGATATGGAAGAAAAAAAGAAAGACACAAACAAAAATCTTCCGTTGCTATGATATGATTGCTAGAAAAGTCACATTCCTGAGAAAAATATTCAACAGATTGCTTCTTCTTATTGCTAAATTGCTTCTTCTTATTGCTAAATTGCTTCTTCGTATTGCTAAATTGCTTCTTCTTATTGCTAAATTGCTTCTTATTGCTAAATTGCTTCTTCTTATTGCTAAATGACTGTCTGCGAGACACAAAAGGCCATACAATTTTATTTTGCATAAGCATTACACAATATCCATGTTTGTCAATGTTATTCTGCACTAGTATTACACATTATCCATGTTTGTCAATGTTTTTCTGCACTAGTATTACACATTATCCATGTTTGTCAATGTTTTTCTGCACTAGTATTACACAATATCCATGTTTGTCAATGTTATTCTGCACTAGTATTACACATTATCCATGTTTGTCAATGTTATTCTGCACTAGTATTACACATTATCCATGTTTGTCAATGTTATTCTGCACTAGTATTACACATTATCCATGTTTGTCCATGTTATTTTGCACTAGTATTACACAATATCCATGTTTGTCAATGTTATTCTGCACTAGTATTACACATTATCCATGTTTGTCAATGTTATTCTGCACTAGTATTACACATTATCCATGTTTGTCAATGTTATTCTGCACTAGTATTACACATTATCCATGTTTGTCCATGTTATTCTGCACTAGTATTACACAATATCCATGTTTGTCAATGTTATTCTGCACTAGTATTACACATTATCCATGTTTGTCAATGTTATTCTGCACTAGTATTACACATTATCCATGTTTGTCAATGTTATTCTGCACTAGTATTACACATTATCCATGTTTGTCCATGTTATTCTGCACTAGTATTACACAATATCCATGTTTGTCAATGTTATTCTGCACTAGTATTACACATTATCCATGTTTGTCAATGTTATTCTGCACTAGTATTACACAATATCCATGTTTGCCAATGTTATTCTGCACTAGTATTACACATTATCCATGTTTGTCAATGTTATTCTGCACTAGTATTACAATTTATTGCTAGTTTCCAACATGTGCAAGTATGGTTTCCTGCATAAGTATTATCCACCATATGTCCATATGAACTCTGAAGTCCTGTGGTGGCCAAGGTACCGGGTTCAAATTCTGCAGCAGGCAAATGTGCATCTGCACCATTAAAAAAACAATAGCAAATTACTGAGCATATTTATATTCTTTTTATTTTTACCAGGTATATATTATTTATATATAATTTATATTTCCCAAAAATACTGAGTTGATGGATTTTTTCCCTAAATAAGATATTATGGCATATCTATACATGTAGAAATGTATGGATGTCTTACCAGTTGCCTTCCAGACCAACTACCATGCAACAGTGAACTTCCAGTAGATGACATGTCAACATAGTGAAGCTTTCTTCTTGTGGAATCCTCTTAGCACGTCATCTGCACAACTACATTTCCCTCTGTTATGTGACATTCAGAGAACCCAGTATTTCACATCATGCTAAGAGAAACAGATGAGCTCTAGTCCTGACTACGGTCCTAGTTGTCAGCATGTACTGCCTCAGCTATGGCATGTGACATTTGCTTCAGAGAAGCTATATGCAGGACATGACAGTTTCCTAGAAGTGCTTGCTGAGGTAAATATGTTATTAGAGATCCCATATTATGTTTGAGGGAAATGCATAACTAGTTGCCCTACAAATCCTAGTGACCATGGTCAGAGCTGGGGTACTTTGGACACTCCTGACAGGAAGGGATGCTCAACAAGAGAGCTTATGATTCCAATTGTATATTGCAGAAAGATTTAAAATGCCACAAAAACTCCTAGAATTTCCCCCCTGAGTAGGAGGCTTGTTCTCAAAGAATTGTGGCACCATGAAATAAAGCTCTGAAACTTTCCTTTTTCACAAAAGGGTACCAGAGAAATATTACTCCTAATTCCTGGGGATTAAAATGTAAAAAAAAACATATACAAGGATTATAACATTGTTCCCAGTATTTTCTAAATGTTATACTATGGAAATCTTATTATTTTGTGTTCTGCAGAGATCTACGTTTAAACCCAAAGGTTGTAAATGGTGAGGTTACAGTCCTTCAACTGGTAACTGGTCCAGATAAACACAGTCCATTAGAGTATATCCGTTATTATGGTGAGTAGCAAGCATTGTAGACACTGTTTAGTAGGTTGGTCAACTGTCAAAACAAAACAATAAAAAAAAACTGTCAGTACTGCATTTTACCAGTTCAGGTGTTGCGTGGAGGGGATTGAATAGCTGTGTGATAAAGGCTGCATGCTCTTGCTGTCACCACATCATGTGCAAGGTAAGTTTTTTAATTTACCCTCCGACAGAAAAAAACCCAGTCCTTACCGGGGGATCAAACTCTAGACCTCACTCGTGTGAGACTCGTGTTGGTCAACTAGACAGTAAATTAGTTACCTCTGTCTTGCGGTATCTTGCCTGGTCTCTTCCACTGCTAGTGCTCCAGTTCTCATACCCCTATGGCATTAATAAATGCTATGGGTTACTTTACTTTACTTTTACATTATACTGTAGGTTAAATGATGCAAACACTCTATTGTGGTTGTTGTTTTGTCTGCTGTTACTCACCTGTCATCGTGAATCATTTCTGCACTCTCTGCGACGCTGCGTCTGTTGTAATTTCAACAGGATGCCCAGATTGTACTTCATCAGAAAGTTATATGCATCCTTGGGAAAATTAATTTCTCATTTATGCGCAGCTTTACATGATAAATATATCTCAGAGTAAACAGGAACAATCTTCTTATGAATATCATTAACAGAAAGCCCTTTAGTCTCCCAAAAAAGCACAACAACATGCTGTTCATTCCTTGTATACTCTTAAGCACGGTCACATTTCACATGTACACTGAGCGTGTGTGTGCAACTGTCATCTGCCACACACATTGTGGACATAACTAGATGTTGTAACCTCATAATCCAACATTTGAAAATCACATATTACATTTCTATTATTTTCCACATCATTTTGTGATTTAATTATTGACTTCCCTGCGCATGTCACTTTATATGGCCAAAAAGTGTCAGCTTTCTTATTATAGCATTATTATAATTTAGGGGCCATCCTTCCTTCACACTGACAAGTTTGTGAGTTGGGCAGGATTACTCAGCATGCCTTTTAGGAACTTAAAAACAATGGATCAATATATTTTTACAAAAATAGTACCTGCCCATCACAGATGATGAGGACAGCATGGTTCATCAGACTAACCACCATGAAAGTCTCACCAGTGTCCCATCAGACTAACCACCATGAAAGTCTCATCAGTGTCCCATCAGACTAACCACCATAAAAGTCTCACCAGTGTCCCATCAGACTAACCACTATAAAAGTCTCACCAGTGTCCCATCAAATCAACCACTAAGTTTCACCAGTGTCCCATCAGACTAACCACTATAAAAGTCTCACCAGTGTCCCATCAAATCAACCACTAAGTTTCACCAGTGTCCCATCAGACTAACCACTATAAAAGTCTCACCAGTGTCCCATCAAATCAACCACTAAGTTTCACCAGTGTCCCATCAGACCACCCACCATAAAGTCTCACCAGTGTCCCATCAGACTAACCACCATAAAAGTCTCACCAGTGTCCCATCAAATCAACCACTAAGTCTCACCAGTGTCCCATCAGACTAACCACTATGAAAGTCTCACCAGTGTCCCATCAAATCAACCACTAAGTCTCACCAGTGTCCCATCAGACTAACCACCATAAAAGTCTCACCAGTGTCCCATCAAATCAACCACTAAGTCTCACCAGTGTCCCATCAGACCACCCACCATAAAGTCTCACCAGTGTCCCATCAGACTAACCACTATGAAAGTCTCACCAGTGTCCCATCAAATCAACCACTAAGTCTCACCAGTGTCCCATCAGACTAACCACTATAAAAGTCTCACCAGTGTCCCATCAAATCAACCACTAAGTCTCACCAGTGTCCCATCAGACCACCCACCATAAAGTCTCACCAGTGTCCCATCAGACTAACCACTATGAAAGTCTCACCAGTGTCCCATCAAATCAACCACTAAGTCTCACCAGTGTCCCATCAGACTAACCACTATAAAAGTCTCACCAGTGTCCCATCAAATCAACCACTAAGTCTCACCAGTGTCCCATCAGACTAACCACTATAAAAGTCTCACCAGTGTCCCATCAAATCAACCACTAAGTTTCACCAGTGTCCCATCAGACTAACCACTATAAAAGTCTCACCAGTGTCCCATCAAATCAACCACTAAGTCTCACCAGTGTCCCATCAGACTAACCACTATAAAAGTCTCACCAGTGTCCCATCAAATCAACCACTAAGTTTCACCAGTGTCCCATCAGACCACCCACCATAAAGTCTCACCAGTGTCCCATCAGACTAACCACCATAAAAGTCTCACCAGTGTCCCATCAGACTAACCACCATAAAAGTCTCACCAGTGTCCCATCAAATCAACCACTAAGTCTCACCAGTGTCCCATCAGACCACCCACCATAAAGTCTCACCAGTGTCCCATCAGACTAACCACTATGAAAGTCTCACCAGTGTCCCATCAAATCAACCACTAAGTCTCACCAGTGTCCCATCAGACTAACCACTATAAAAGTCTCACCAGTGTCCCATCAAATCAACCACTAAATCTCACCAGTGTCCCATCAGACCACCCACCATAAAGTCTCACCAGTGTCCCATCAGACTAACCACTATGAAAGTCTCACCAGTGTCCCATCAAATCAACCACTAAGTCTCACCAGTGTCCCATCAGACTAACCACTATAAAAGTCTCACCAGTGTCCCATCAAATCAACCACTAAGTCTCACCAGTGTCCCATCAGACTAACCACTATAAAAGTCTCACCAGTGTCCCATCAAATCAACCACTAAGTTTCACCAGTGTCCCATCAGACTAACCACTATAAAAGTCTCACCAGTGTCCCATCAAATCAACCACTAAGTCTCACCAGTGTCCCATCAGACTAACCACTATAAAAGTCTCACCAGTGTCCCATCAAATCAACCACTAAGTTTCACCAGTGTCCCATCAGACCACCCACCATAAAGTCTCACCAGTGTCCCATCAGACTAACCACCATAAAAGTCTCACCAGTGTCCCATCAGACTAACCACCATAAAAGTCTCACCAGTGTCCCATCAAATCAACCACTAAGTCTCACCAGTGTCCCATCAGACTAACCACCATGAAAGTCTCACCAGTTGCTCATCATACCACCATGCAGCACCAAAACTCTAGTAGATAAAATATATAGTGAAACATTCTTCTCGTGAAAGCCTCACTGCAATATCTATAGAAATATGCTTTTACCATATCTGAACAGGAAGCTTGTTCTAAAAACATTGCATGCCACTTTAAGTTGGAGTTTCTGGAAATAATATAAAGCATTTGAAAAACCATGTAACTGCACAAAAGTATGTGAAATCTAAATTGTTCATAATTCCAGGGAATCAAAACTAACAGACAAACAGTACATATATCCAATCTGATCTTCTTTATTTGTGTTTTCAGGAAGTGACTACCTGTTTGAAAATGGCTGCCGAGCACCACCATGGAGACAGATGCATGGAGACATTTGTTATCTTGAGATTAAATGCCATGATTCTGATGAAGTTTTTTATGTCACAGCCAGCACCGCTGGATATTTCCTCAATATGGTACAGTTAATCTTCATAAGAATTATAATACAGATCAAGAAGAAAGTGGATGAGCTTCACACCTGGTCCAATCAGCAGTCACTAATTCATTAATATTGGTGTCTGCTGTATGGACAGCATTCACAATTCTGCTACCCTTTTGAGTAATTTTTTTTCAGTAATTCCTGGAAACTTCCCATTACAAATAAATCAAAAACTTTTGGCTTCTTTGTCTTCTTCTTTGTTAACCCTATTCATTCAAGTACTATATATTTCTGAATATAAACCAATCTGTATATAAATAAAGGATGTAATTTTCATGTGTAAAATGTGTCAAAAATCAAAACCTGTGTATAGACCGAAGTATACAAAAATAATACTGGTAATAATACTGTTGAATCCCGTTATTATGAGAATGAAGGGACAAGTGAATTATTGCTAAAAGGAAAATAACATAAAACCCGTTATTATGAAAATTGAGGGTTAAGTGAAATATTGCTAAAAGGAAAATAACATAAAACCCGTTATTATGAGAATGAAGGGACAGGTGAAATATTGCTTAAAAGTAAAATAACATAAAACCCGTTATTATGAGAATGAAGGGTTAAGTGAAATATTGCTAAAAGGAAAATAACATAAACTTTAGTATGATAAGATGCAAGGTCATTTCTTCCATTTGCCTCACGCTACTGGTATTCACATAAAATACAGCATCAAGAATAATACTGTGTGCCCTCTGTCCAGAGAAACATCAACTATTACATTTAAAGCACATTCCCGAATTGACCAGTGAAGAGCCATTAAAATGTATTTATAGTCTTACCTCAACAAACCTATATATCTTCCTTCATTAGACAAAGGCGATGGACTTACATCGGCCATGCTCTCAGAATGAGCAGCCTAAGAATTCTCCAGCAGTCACTAAATTGGGTGTCACCGGGAGTAAGAAGAAGAGGGAGACCTAGAGAAACTCTATGAAGAACTATTAATAGAGAAGGCATATCAATGAATCTAAACAACATCCAAGAACTGAAAGACCTGGCAACACAAAGACAGAAATGGGAAGCTATGGTTTCTGTCCTATTCGCTGCCTATGGCCCTGGAGGAACATAACATAACATAACATAACATAACATAGTCGTACCAGCTCTAGTTATAAGTGGATCTGGTATGGTGGTACACAAAATAACATCTTGCTGTAAAATATGAATGAGACCTCTGCTTTGATTTGCCATCAAATGGAAGGACGGAAAGAAAAAGATGTGAAGACAATTTCTATAAAGATGACTGGATATGAGAAGACCTTTTTATCATTGTTTCAGGTTGCATGGCAGATGAGACACATTTGCCCTCTCTCCAGAAATTATTTTAAACACAGGACAGCCTAAGGGGACGAAATTTTCAAGTGGTGTTTTTGTGTGTGCCCACACGAAAGGCTGGTTGGACAAAATTTGCACTCTGGAATGACTGGATAAGTGTGGGGGGAGAGAAAAGGGTCCAATTGAAAATTATATTCATGCTAATGTGGAATTCATTTCAGGAATATCTCACAGAGAAAGTGGGAAAACAATTCTGTGAGATGGGGCTGTCTGTATATTAATTTCTGGGGGCCGTGCCTCCTTCCTGCAGCCACTAGATGTCTCATTTAACAAACCACTTAAGAACAGATTTCAAGCAAAATGGAATTAATTGATGATGTCCTCCGATTTAGCTGTGAAGTCTGGTTTTTCAAAAAGTGTTCCATCAGTAACACAATGGATGGAGGTGAGGGCGACGCTATCTTTGAGGACAATACCGACAATGACAATGTACCTGTAGAGAGTGATGTCTGTATGCCAGATAAGCGCCTTTCAAAGAGATTATTCTATGGGGAGCTGTGCGAAGGTAAACGTTCAAGTGGAGGGCAGAAAAAGCGCTTCAAGGATCACCTAAAAAGCTCTCTCACGCACTGCAGCATTTATCCTAACTCCTGGGAGACTATAGCACTTGATCTCTCAGCCTGGTACACCCAGATCACTGCTGGCATCACGAAATTTGAAAAAGAAAGAACACTGCAGGCAATCCACAAGCACAAGAAGCGGAAGGACAAATCCGTAAATTCTCCTACCCTGAACCTTCGGCACTCCTGCGTGCACTGCAATAGAACTTTATGTGCATGAATTGGACTCATCGGGCATCTACGAACTCACAAACCAAATTAGTTAACTACCAATTTTAATTATTATATATATATATTTTTTTAAAATCTTCATCATATTTAATGTTTTTAATGCCATGCTCATCTTCGCTTGCGAAGGAGGAACATCATTAGGGAGTGATGATATCCACCCTGATGTTCCCATGACAGAGTATGAAATTTATGAACTGCTTCGTAATTCAGACAGTGGTTGCAACCTTGAAGGATTTGAATGACTTTCCATACCTGTATATTTTTTTCTTGTTAATGGTATTTGACATTATTCTGTATTATCATTTTTATGTTTCTACTGCTAATTTTTACATTTTGATTTTATTGCGCACGAATATAAGTCAATAACATCCCCTACGTCAATAACACAAATAATTAAAACATTCACAGCTTATATTAGGAAATATACAGTAACATCTTTCGAAACATAGTCTCATTTATGGATTCTTTGAACTCCTCACAATTCTGGACAAGATGACCTACAGCAGCCGTTCAAATATTCTATGATGTCTTATGTAAATATCATACTGTGCAGTCCTTTGTTCTGTTACCAGCAAGTATGCCTTTCATTAGTAGTTTTTTTTCATTCTGATGTCGCTTTATATCTCACAAACAAAGTCTCAGTTTTATAATGCTCTCTCTTTATATGGACAATAAAGTCTTCGTTTTATAATGTTGTTTATGAGCTAAAACTCTTCTACTTTCAATGTTCTTAATTCATCTATTTTGCTGTCCATGACATTCTCAATATTCTTCTATAGCATCTCATCTCGAAAAATGCAATATCCCTCTTTTATGATACTGCTTTATTAAGTGTCCATGTTTCATAGCCATACATTGTCACTGGAAATATGATTGCTCTAATCAGATTTAATTTAGCTTTACTGATGATGCCTTGCCAAAGAATGTATATTGGTGTTAATTTGGATGTTTATATAACTTGTGCATTGCCAGGGATCAAAATGGGAAAAAAGAATAACAATACTTTAACATGCCCTGTTTGCCATAAGAAATGACTAAGGAGGAATGAGGGTGTAGTTGACTGTCTCACCCAGTAGCTTAAAATGACTCAAATGCCATATTTAAGTCAAATTGATAAGTCCAAGAGACACAGATATCATGGGCAAGCTTTAAACAATGACATAACGCATTATGTTCTTGATTAGAAACTGGCCTCACAGCACATGGGGCATTCCCATAAGTGCTACACCCTCTGTTCCAGCAGACATCCGACTCGATGGTGTTTCGAGTCTAATGTCGCAGAAACAGACGTCGACATCAGGGCACAACTCTGGCACTTGCAACAGGTTTCTTTGTTGTTCCATCCACCAACGCCATGCCAGTAACTAGTTCAAGCACAACGTCAGCCTGTTGGAACAACATGGTAACTGTTATCGAAGGTTACGACTACGGGATTGTATAGATGACATGCCATGAAGCTTCTATAAGAAGATAACCTCAATATAAAGGCATGTCATCTACTAAGGTTTTCTGTTGCATGGTTGGTTTGTCTAGTGAGCCATTGGTGTGAGACCCACAGACACAACCTCATGTTCTCTAGACCACATCCTGCTAACTAATAAGAATTTGAGAATGAACACAAAGGGACAAAACTGCTTCTCTTAGACATTTAATTTCACACATGACAAGTTTCCCCTCATGTTCTTTAGTTCCTGTTCTTTGTCTAACATTAGTAACATACCAGCAACGCTGGCACACTATACCGCACAAATTGAGTGCATCGTGGAACTATTGGGGTAGCTGGACAGGCTGGCGAATTGGTGTAGAGATATGGGAGCAGTGGTAAATTGTTTTACGGCATTTGTAACTTGGTTTTCCTTGAACAATCACATGGTAAAGACACCCATACCAAATGTTTCGTTTACCCGGAACAGGTTAGAAAGAACAAGCACAATGAGATATCTGGGTGTGTTTGTGAAAGAAGTCAGAGTTTCATGGAACATGTTGACCACGTTATCATGAGGGCAGGCACAAGCTTAGCAGCAATGAAGGTTATGGCTGCTGCGCAGTGTGAGCAGAGATTGTTATTTCATTTGTACCAGGGTTTGGTGGTGGCTGTCATGGAATATGCACTGGCAATTCTGACTCTTAGTCAAACTCAGATCGAAAGACTGGATAGAAACCAGAATGCAGCAATGCATATTCTTGGGTGCACAAGAGACACATTGAAAAGAGCTATGCGGTACCTACTAAACTGTCTAATGGCAGAGCACAGATTACAGTGTTGCTGTGCTCTGGCATACATTAAAATACATGCAGACAAAGAACACCCAATGCATTCCGAAATACAGAAAGTTAAAGGTAGCAGACTAAAGAGAGGGAAGTCATGGATGGGACGTGCTGAGGATGTCATACAAAGTGTGTGCAGATTGCAAGATCTGACAGTAGGTGCAGAATGGATAAGTCTACTCACAGTTTTCTAAACCTGTTTGAGAGTAGTAATAACACTTAGCAGGGAATGCAGAGAATAGTGTCTCAGGGCTGTGGAGCAAGAGGTGCAGGCTTTGATTAGTGAGAATGCCAAAGATGTGGATGTTATTATATACACTGATGGATCTGTGATTGGACATGTTCGCAGTGCTTGGGCTTTCACAGCTCAGTGCGCAGGTAAAACGATCAAGGAGAAGAGTGGGGCCTTTGCTGTGACTATGAGTAGCATGACCATGGAGATTATGGTGGTGACCAGGGCATTTGAGTGGGTAGGCACACAGAAGGTAACACAGATCTGCATCTTGAGTGACTCTATGAATCGTAAACAGTGGATTCAGGCCTTGAGACAGGCAAGGTTGAAAGTAGTTACATTTATTTTCATGCAGTGACATGTGGGTGTTCAAGGTAATGAAAGAGCAGATCAGCTGGCATCAGGCACGATTGTGGCATGGGGCAATGTATCGAGATGACATTTTGATCTCTGTAAGAGATATAGCACACGAGAGTGAGACTAGTGTGGATGATGATTCCTTTTCAATGGCCAGGATTAAAAATCAGGATTTGAAATTCAGTGTTGCTAGAAGTAAACATTTTGGAGGGTGCAGAAGCATGATGGTCAACCAGCATAGGACTGGTACTGTCAGCAGAAATGTAATGGCGGATACACTCAGGGAGAGTTCTGAGCAACTATGGACGTGTCCAGTTTGCAGTGATGATGATCCAACTACTAACTAACATTGGTAACATAATGTTGCTGTAGATCTATTGAAACATCTAAACATCATACTTTAACTGCCAAGATATGAGCAAATAATAGTGACACTGTTAGCTGCTATGCATGTTGCAGGAGGAGACTAAGGAGGTTTTGGAGGTGGAGTTGGCAATGCCATTCCATAGAGGGTCTAAGTGACACAGAAGCCATGCGGAAGGTTTAGATGTCACAGCTAAATTGTAAACTATGACACAATGTATTCCGTTCTCCTGACTACATCCTGCTAATCTGCAGGAGTTTGAGAATGAACATAGAAGAAATACAATAGTGATGAAGACTCAGAAACACTGGATAGAGAATTGACTGCATTGTACTCAATATATACTCTTTCCCCATCTATCTATTCTTTTTTATCTATAAACCCATATCCTGTCAGGGTTGTAGGGGTACCACATTGAATGTATCAAGACTAAGGTTTCTATCTATTTCTCCAGTGATTTATATCTTCAACGATGGGGACAAGTAAGGAAATAAATTCAATGCAATATTTCAGTGGGTGAAAGATTTAGTTGGTGGTATTCATCTCCTCTATGTGTACTTTCAAAGAAGCAACATGTTATCCACCAAGTGTATCCCCCTTAGCACGTAACTCCTTAGCTTCAAGCAAAAATATTATGGGATCTCTGAAAAAATACCACTTTGTAAACAATATGCCATGAGCTTGATTTGAACTTGCCTGTTATCACCATTATTCAAGTTGAGCTAAATTGGTTTATGTGAACTTCAACAAATGAACAATATTATTTATAATATCTAAGGGACTTATAATATGACTATTCTATGGGAATAGTAGGAACTTTCAGAATTGGATTGTCTGTTGTCTTTCCACAGGTAAATGATAGTTGGTCATATCCACACTTGTCATTAAGCATACGGTGGGGCTGAGGAGTCTGCAGTTTTCATTCCAAAGCCAGATATGTCACCGTAGTTGCATTGAGTCAAAGTTATCTTGATGTTTTCTATCTACTGTTTTCTATCCACTGTTTTCTTGATCTACCTATGGCTCTATATTCAAATATCCTTTTAATATGCTCTTACTGGTATTTAGGGTAAACTAAATGATTCAAGCACGGAATTGAACTACGAGTGCCGGGACAATATCATATACCAGAATATAGTGACTTTTCTAAAAGACAAGTCATCACATTTTGCTGAAATGATTAAAAAACAGGTAAAGATGTTTAGAATAATCTATAGGATATTCATTTATTGAAAGTAGCATACAAAATGGTCTATAGAATAATGATTCACTGAAAGTAGCATACAGAATGTTCTGTAGAATATTCATTCACTGAAAGTAGGATACAGAATTATCTGTAGAATATTCATTTGTTAAAAAGTAGCATAGAAAATGATTTGTTGAATATCATTTACTGAAACTATCATAGGCCTACATAATGATCTGTATAATTAATTTCTTAAAAGTAGCATACAGAATAATCTGTAGATTATTCATTCACTGAAAGTAGCATACAAAATGATCTGTAGAATATTTATTCACTGAAATTTGCATACGTTCTAATCAGGTATTTAATAATTTAAAACAACATCCAATATGAGGATGTGGAGGCTATCACTGCAGCTCTCAAATGATTCTCTGCAACTCCATTTACTAGATCAGTTATTGTGTCAGTCTCCCAGTCCTTGCTTTGAAAGATACTAAATGGAAGGTGCCATTGTAAGTGAATGCCAGCTATAGCTGCATCCAACATCTGATGTATTTACATATCCAAGGACATGTAAGAGTCCACAAAAACAAGAGAGCAGACAGACTTGCATCAAAGACATTGGAGGTTGGCAATGTAGAAGGTGTAACAGGATAAAACTGCTTCATGAGTGCCTGCTTGATACAGATATATTTTTTTCTGTCAGAGGGTAAATTAAAAAACCCCTAGCCTGTACATGAAGTGGTGGCATCAAGGATATGTGAGCTTTATCACACAAGCCACAACAGCAGTCTACCAGAAACTGCCTAGCAACAGGAAAGATGCAGTATTGATAGTTTCATTTACTGATTTCTTTTTTAGTAGTTGTGAGTTGGATCCTGTTTTGAGGTTGTTGTTTTTGGTGTTCGTTCTCAAACTTCCATTAGATCTCTCTTATAACAGAACAAAGGTAGTAGTAGATTTTCAGAAGGATGTAGTTCAGAGAATGAAAATATCACCATTTTATTTGCGCTAATGGCCCAACACATCTGACTTCAGCTCCAACTCCCTAGATATTCATCACAGGACAAGTGTCATGAAATTTCATGAAGATATAGACAATTTACTTTTAAGTTTGTGAGTGGCATTCTGATTGCTGTGGTACACATCTTGGCTGGTTGACTACATATTTAACACCATTACTTGCTAGAACAGACAATGGTTGTGCTCGAGTGCAGGAGTGCTTAGATTTCTGCCATTCACATTGAAGTATCAGTTCTTGATGGGGAGAGTCAGTTTTTTTCTTCTTGTTTTTCCTTTGTTCATTTAGAATATTCCTATATCTGAAGTTTTGTCTCTTCTATAAGTTTGACTGTGTTTTGTAAATGAAAGTTTGTTTAAAGTCTGCCTTTCTTTCTAGTGTAAATAACAAAAGAAACATACCCTAGCTGGTAACTATGAATTAAATAAATATTTATAAATATATATTTAGGATTTCAGTATCAAGCACCAGAAAGAGAGCGACTTAGGTGTGGTTGTAGCTAAGAACAAAAAGGATGATAGTGATGGCCGTGTTGATAGCACAAGCCGATCTGAACACCCCACCCGACAGAACAAGGAACAGTATCAGGAGAAAGACATAAAACAAAAGACACAAACAAAGACCAAGCTTGAGCCATCTTTGAAATGGAAGAACCTAATAATTGAAGAAGAGAACAAAGTGTATGGGTAGCTTGTCTTTTTTTTTTTTGCTTGAGCATACAATTTCACTTAAAATAACACTGAACTCATAGCCTTTCTGCATTCTCTAATGTGTGCGCTGGGCTTTGAATTGCTTTCAATGTATCCACTAAATCAGATATATGTTTGTGCTGGGCTTTGAATTGCTTTCAATGTATCCACTAAATCAGATATATGTTTGTGCTGGGCTTTGAATTGCTTTCAATGTATCCACTAAATCAGATATATGTTTGTGCTGGGCTTTGAATTGCTTTCAATGTATCCACTAAATCAGATATATGTTTGCGCTGGGCTTTGAATTGCTTTCAATGTATCCACTAAATCAGATATATGTTTGTGCTGGGCTTTGAATTGCTTTCAATGTATCCACTAAATCAGATATATGTTTGTGCTGAGCTTTGAATTGCTTTCAATGTATCCACTAAATCAGATATACCGGGTATGTTTGTGCTAGGCTTTGATTAACTTTCAATATATCCACTAAATCAGATAGCCTATATGGCATAGATGCAACAGTTAATATATAAATCATTCAGACTTTCCTGTAACTATTTTTACCAACCAGGGATCCACTGTAAGGATTCCAATAGCTTTTTTTTTCTAGCTCAAGTATACAATTTAGCTCAATATAACACTGAACTCATAACTTTTGAGTGTCCTGTAATCTGTGTGTGCTGAGGCTTTGCTGTGCTTTAAATGTATCCACTAAATCAGATATATAATATAGATACTAACAGTTAATTTCCAACAGTGGCTGCAGAACACAACTTCCATTTCAGTACTGGGAATTTGTGCAACTAGAATTATACTCCATCAAGAAACACACATTTAAGATGACCAATATTCAGTGTCATATATCTTGCCACAAACTGTACTTTCAATTGTGAAATAAAATAGAAGTTCTGTCATAAGGACCAGATCTTAAAATCCTTGCAAAGTTGTTTTTTAAGAAGCTGTAGAAGAAATAAAAATTTTGAGGAGAGCTGTAGCCTTGCTGATGGTGAATTTACATACTATAAGTCTGATTACTGCATGCCAGGTTTGAAACCACAGAGAAAAAAATATTGATCATGATTTCTTGTCTGATATGACCTCTCCTCCAGTCTATCCAGCTGTAAAATGGGTACCTGATGCGTGAGTTAGAGAAGTTACACAACAAGGAAGGAAACTGGCCAACCCACCTAAAAGTTGCTGTTGCTTAATACATGAAGAGTTATCTTCATCCCCAACAGCAGGTTGCTGTCATGGGACCTACCTTTACCTTTAGAAGAAAAAATATAGCAGAAATGGATAGAAAAAGAGGATGAGTGGTTAAATATTCCCAGATATCTGTGAAGATCTTCTGTGTTTGTTCTCAAACTCCTGCATATTAGCAGGATATAATTATGAGAACAGAATGCCAATATCATATCTGTGAAGATGATATTCAAAAGTAGTTCACAAGGCTCAGTTACTTTCTTTGCATTTGTTCTAAAACTCCCACTGGATATCTCTTGCAGAACATTGATATGCTGTGTCACCATTTTATTTGTGCTAATATCCAAACATCTAGCGTATGTGATACAAGCCTCAGTGAAGATGATATTCAAAAGTAGTGCACAGGTCACATTAAAGATGATATTCAAAAGTAGTGCACAAGTCACATTAAAGATGATATTCAAAAGTAGTGCACAGGCTTCAGTGAAGATGATATTCAAAAGTAGTGCAAAGGCTTAGTGAAGATGATATTCAAAAGTAGTGCACAGGCCACAGTGAAGATGATATTTATGGTCATTTCTGGCTGCAAGATTTAGAGCGAACAAACCAGAGCTTGCAAGAACTGGTCTACCTCATTATAGTGATATTTGAAAGCTGGAAAAAATAGAGCAGTCTGGTCAAGAAGTATTGATCAAAGAGGGATTGCAACACGATACCCATAAATCATGTGGTTGAAGTAGAACGGCATATACATCACAGACAAACTGTAGTCTAGTACTCAATTTATTCCATCTTCCAGACCTCATCCTATGAACAGAAAATGGCTTGAGCTTGCATATAGATGTTCCTCCCTTATATAGTCATAAATATAACATTCTTTTTTTCATCACAATGTGTTAAGTTATTCTCCATTTCTTGTCTAATCGTATTTAAATAAGGACATTAAAGACATTCTCTTAAGAGAAGGGATTGCTATTGATTCTTTGGAGACAAGAATGCCGCATTTTCGACGCCATCAATGGAAGTATATACCTTTCTTTTATTTACAACCCATAATACAGGGTGAGCCACTGAAAAGCAGGACAAATTCAACTTTGGGTGAACATTTGGACAGCAAATTTTTTGTTGACAAGTGCATTTTGTTGGATTTGTTTGGATTTTAAAAATGTTTAACATTCATTCTCAAACTCCAGCAGGATCTCTCTTGTAGCAGGATTATGGCGCTACTAGATACCCACCAGGATGTGGTCCAGAGAATAGAGTGTGTTGTGCCACCTTTTTTATTTGTACCAATGACCCGACACATCCTAACTTTGGCAGGCCTTGGGATTATCACTTACACTATGAAGTTAATGCTTTGTGTGATATTCTCATCAAGCAGTGTGCTGCTCTGTTGAGAAGGACAGAACACATATTTGGATACCTGAGTACATTGAAGTCAATTCTCTGTTGAGAGGGACAGAACACATATTTGGATACCTGAGTACATTGAAGTCAATTCTCAATCTATTTTCTCCGCCGAAGACGGAAGTGTCGGGCTATTGATGCAAATAAACAGCAACACAACGCATTTCCATTCTCTAGACTACATCCAACTGGAAACCTTGTATGATCATTGTCTTGTTACAAGAGAAATCCAGTGGGAGTTTGAGAATGAACGCTGAAGAAGAAGAATCTAGTTTCAGCTGTTTTTTAAAAGTGGCTCACATTGTATCACTTCCTGTTACTGATTTATTGCATGTGTTTAATTTGTGCTTTGTTCTGATTCCCCATAAATTAGAAACAATGATACTCCTGTATCCATTTGTAACAGGAGATGGTTTCTTCAGAACTTTATTTAATACCCAGAAGACAAACTTTCAGAGGTGCGCAATTCTTTGAGAAGAAGCTTTCCACTCAGAGGAAATAGAAATGTAATAATATAGATGAATTGTTGTGAAGTCCCAAAATGAGGAAAAACTCATTATATAAACATGCCATCTATTTGAAATTTATTGTTTGATTAGTGGTTACTGCCGAAGACTGATGTGTTGGGTCATTAGCGCAAATAAAATGGTGACACTGCATTTCCATTCTCTGGACTATATCCTGCTAGAAATAAAGTAGGGCCACTGTCCTGCTACAAGAGAGATCCAGTGGGAATTTTAGAATGAATGTCAAAAAAACCCAGCTTAAATAATAATCTAAATATGTCTCTGCTCTTCTTCTTCTGCATTCATTCTCAAACTCCCACTGGATCTCTCTTGTCACAGGATAATGGTCCTGCTTAATTTTCGCAGGATGTAGTCCAGAGAATGAAAATGCGGTATGCCACTATTTTTTGTGCGCCAGTGGCCTGATACATCTGTCTTCAGCATGGCTATGTCTCTGCTCATACTCCATACTTACGAAATTATTATTTCTCATAGAGTAATATTCTGTTATTTTTCAGAATTTGTTGTTAGTTTTTACACAATATTGTTACGTATTTCTGCTTTGAGAATCTTTATGACATAGTGGTTTATTCTTTATAGGTTTATTTTATTATGTATATAAAGGACAGACAGTTTACATATAAAGGGCAGTTTTACTATGTAGGCCTATATAAAGGGCAGACAGTATACAGATAAGGGGTATTTTTACTAGATGTATAAATGACAGACAGTCTGCATATAAAGGTAGTTTTACTACATGTGTAAAGGGCAGACAGTATACATATAAAGGGTAGTTTTACTAGATGTAGAGGACATGACAAAGGACATGAGTCCATGGATCACTGAATCAGCAACCAACCAACCAATCAACTAGATGTAGGCCTATAAATGGCAGACAGTAGGCATAGGCCTTATAAAGGTTAGTTTTACTGGATGTATAAAGGACAGACAGTGTGCATATAAAGGGACGTTTTACTAGATATATAAAGACAGACAATATACATATAAAGTGCAGTTTTACTATGTAGACCTATATAAAGGGCAGACAGTATGCAATGCATATAAAGGGTAGTTCTAGTTCATCCCGAAATATTTATGGGTAATTTTTATCATTTACATTGCATGCTCATTTGTACATAAATTATTGCATCATATAGGCCTACTTTATGCAATGTTAATGTTGTAACTTAGATTTCTATAATATTAACTATCATGCCACATTAACTTTTGTGTCACATCAACTTTTGTGTCACATCAACTTTTGTGTCACATCAACTTTTGTGTCACATCAACTTTTGTGCCACATTAGCTTTTGTGTCACATCAACTTTTGTGCCACATCAATTTTTGTGTCACATCAACTTTTGTGCCACATCAACTTTTGTGCCACATCAACTTTTGTGTCACATCAACTTTCATGTCACATTAACTTTGTATAATAAAATAAGGAAGTATGAAGATTAATGTAAAGTATGAAGCAATTTAAAAAAATCACAAGACAGCATACAGGATTTGACATCTCCAGTTGCAAGACAAATGGGGGCCAGCTGAATGAACCTGGTTCAAATCTCATCTGCCACCTTATGATTTTAACTTTGTATAACATTAGCTTTTGTGTCACATTAACTTTGTAGACATCATAAAAAAAAAGCAATCTGCCATCGGGGTATGAAGATAACTCTTTATGTACTAAGCTGCAACAACTGTTAAGTGGGGTGGCCAGTTGCCTTCCTTGCTGTGTTTACCTTTCCTAACCCATGTGTCAGGTACTCATTTACAGCTGGGTCGATTGGAGGAATGGTCCTGTCATGCGAGAAATTTCTACTAGGATTGTTTTTGCCCTGATTTGGTTTCAAACCTGGCACACTGTAACCCCGTGATAGTAAACAAGCTCACTATCAACTAGGCTACCATGCTCCTCAAGCTCTAGCATTTTATATAATCTAATTTTATTTTTAGCACACTCTATTGATTGCTTTTGGTGCTCCTGCTCTGGACAAGTTGTACCTAACTTGTTTCAGCATTGTCTGTAGGACATTGACATTGTGTATTGTCAACTTTTTGTTACTTCAATAGACCCGTCGACCCAGCTGTAAATGGGTACCGGATGCATGACTTAGGGGAGGTAAAGATAGCATGGAAGGGAACTGGCCACCTACCTAATAGTTGTTGCAACTTAGTACTTGAAGACTTATCTTCACCTCCTCCAGCAGGTTGCTACATAGGACCTACCTTTACCTTTACTTTAATATGTTACATTAATTGTAGGTTACTTTGAATTTGTAGCGCATGATTTGTTTTGTTGTTATGATTGTTATTATATTATTATTTTTAATAACAGTATTTATAGAGAGGAAACAGAGATGTGGTTTTATAGAAGAATGCTGAGTACCATAGATAGCTAGAGAAACTAATGAGGAGGTGCTGATAGGATCGAATACAAGATGAGGCTCTTACTTTAAAAAAACTTTTTACTTTTACTTTTCTTACTTCTTAAAAAAAAACAAAAAGGATAAAAAAAAACAAAAAGAAATTAGAAAAAACAAAGGAGAAGGGGTCAGAAAAAATAAAAGGGATCAGAAAAACAGAAGAAAAGAGGTCAGAAAAAAACCAAAAAAAGGGATCAGAAAAAACAACGGAGAAGAGGTCCAAAAAACAAAAAAAAAGGCATCATAAAAAACAGAAGAAAAAGTGTCCACAAAAACAGAAGAAAAGGGATCAGAAAAAACAAAATAAAAGGGATCAGAAAAAAAATAAAAGGGATCAGAAAAAAAAACAGAAGAAAAGGGTCTGAAAAAAGTCAAGAAAAAAGTGTCAAAAAAGAGAAAAATAAAAGGAGATCTCCCTGGCATAGTAGATAATCCATTTGCTTTGTGTTCAAGAAGTGCGGTTTAACAGTGGGAATTTTTTCTGAGATTCCTGGGGATTATTGCTTGGGACTATAAAGTTACATGCTATGGGCGTTACTCTTGACAGATGGCATGCCGCTTCATTGAGAAGGTCTGAGTAGATTGGTTGGTGGTTGGTTGCTCATCCAGTAGTCCATTGGCTTCATGCCTTTTGACCCAATGTCATTGTATAATATATGCATGTGTTTGTGAGCTGTTATTTTGTTCCATATAAGGTTTTCCATTTATCTGATCTAGAGGGTCTGAGTACATATGGGAAAACCCAAGTACAATGAAGTCAATCCTCTGCCTTTTTAACAGAAAAATAGGAATTCTACAATATGTTTTGAAGGAAAAGTAGTCTTCTTCTTCATTCATTCTCCTCAAACTCCTACAAGTTAACAGGATGTAGCCCAGAGAACAGAGTACTTTATATCATAGTTTACAGCTTTGCTGAGATATTTGTGCCCTTTGACCTGACTCAGAAAGCATTACTATACAGACATGATGGATACAAAGCCAGAGTCAGACCTTGCAAACAACGGATTACAGAAATGAAGGAGTCAATAAAAACAAACATATATGAAGCACACAAAAAAAAGCCATCTCCAGAGAATTCTTCTACATTTGATGCTGCAAGGCATAAAGTGGTATAAAGCAAAAGAAGACCTGATTCAATCAATTTCATCATGACTTCTGAGTCACTTTGACCCTGTATGAGATGGGACAGTCAACTGCACCGCATAACCTCTTTAGTTGCCTCTTATTGCATACATGCAAAATAAACAGTTATTCTTTGCTCTCCTTTCAAACCTAGATAACAGGCGGGCGGAAAAGTAACTAAAACTCTAATTTTATTCCACCATTGCTCTGTCCCATTGCTCTAAATATCCTTAAGTACCTTTGTATGTTCATATATCATCCATGCACATATTGTATGTTCTAATGTCATCCATGCAACTATTGAGTGTTCTAATATCATCCATGCACATATTTAGTGTTCTAATATTATCCATGCACATATTGAGTGTTCTAATATATTCGTCCATGCACATATTGTATGTTTATGTATAGTAGTCTGTTACCTTTTATACATAGTTTACCTTACATAGAAATAAAAAGAGGGGTAAGACAAGGATGCATTTTATCACCAAGCCTATTTAATATATACACAGAGAACATATTTAAAAATATAGAAGAAATGCCAGGACTCAAGATCAATGGAAAAATAATAAACAACCTGAGATATGCAGATGACACTGTTCTTTTAGCAGAAAGTGAACATGAGCTACAAAGACAAATATATCAAGTCAATAAATAAAGTAATGAATATGGACTAGAAAATATCCAAAAAACAAAAACCATGATAATCAGCAAAGACAGAAGAACAAGAGGTAAACATAAACATACATGGAGAGAAACTACAACAAGTAAAACATTATAAATATCTTGGACACATAGTCACAAATGACAGCAGATGTGAAACAAAAGTTCAAAGGAGAATAGAAATGACTAAAAGTACCTTAAATGACATGACGAAAATATTATCATCTAAACAAATTACAAACAAGTTAACAATGAGAATTATAAAATGCTACATCCATTCTATATTAATGTATGGTTCAGAAACATGGACATTAAACAAACAATTAGAAGACAGAATTGATGCCTTTGAGATATGGGTATATAGAAGAATAGGGAGAACATCATGGAAAGAGAATAAAACAAATAAAGAGGTTCTAAAAACACTTATTATGAAGAAAGAATTATTAAAATAAAGATCAGGCAAATAAAATATTCTTGCTTGAGGGTAAAGTCAAAGGGAAGTGAGCAAGAGGTAGATACAAGTGGGAGAGTAGCATCACAAATTGGACAGATTTTAGTCTGACAGAGTGCACTACCACAACAAGAGACAGGGGATGTTGGAGATCTGTTGCAGCTAACCTTCGTTGCGGAGATGACACTTGATGATGATGACCTTTTATACAATTTATCATTGTTGATTTGCCGAATATTTTTCTTAAATATCTTCTTTTTTTATGTTCTCAAGAGTTATCTTCACTGATAATGTTTTGCATACTTCTTTCTGCATTATCAATAACATTATATTTTTGCCTTCTCCAGACTGGCACAGTCACAAAATAAGCAGTCACATACATCAATTTTGACAGATCGGTAAGTAAACAATTTGTCTGTGTTCTTGCACCTGGACTTTTAGTTAAGGGTGCAAGGAATAAAGCCACTGTCTTTTTTCCAGGCATGTTTTCCAGACTGAACTATGCCTCGCATTCCCCAGAGTCTACAAAACTGTTGCTACACAGTTCCCAGGCTGGCAGGGATAGCCAGGTTGTCGTGTTGTTTCATAACCCATGATAGTGAACAAGCCTCCAATTAAGTGAACATTAAGACTCATTTTTGAGTACAGTGTCTATAGTGAAGACAGTCTTTAGTGATAGATTAGTGTAGTTGACCCAAGTTCAACTTCTTGTTTACCATTTCCACCCCAGAAACTGTCACCTAAGTATATATTTCCCTCTAAAGCCTAAAGCACAGTGTTAAACAATCATGGAATATAGCTGATCACTCACTAAGCCTGTTGACAGATTTGAAGCATGCCTACAGGTTATTTATTCAGCCCACCTGAATCAAATATAGGCTGAAATATGATGAACCTACATAGTGCAATTTATACATGCAAAATATGTTCATGCTCTCCCTCGTCTTCTTCATTGTTCTTCAGTCAGTTATCAGGTTACAGCTTCAATCATCTGTAAGACTTCACGTCATTCATGGAACCCCCAGGTTCGGACATCGGGCAATCTCAGTAGGCTATATTTTCTCTCTTTCTTCTTGGCAGAGTTATTCTTCATCATTCTTCAGTCAACTATCAAGTTACAGCGCCAATAGCTTGAACTTAGTTAGTTCCTTTCGTGCCGCAAGCGACATATAGGGCAGATGTTTTGGTTCTCCATATGATGCGGTTCGCTGCCTGCAGCTTTAGTTCCTGGATGGTCTTACAGCCTATTAATTCCCCTTCTTTAAGTATGTAATTTGTTTTAAGTTATCCATAGAATCTCTCAGGTTTAGAAGTAATGCTGTCTCAGTAGGCCAATTTTTTTCCCTCTCTTCTTGGTAGAGTTGACATGCATGAAAAGTGTAGTCTATGGTCTTTGCTCACAGTTGCAGGATATGAATCTCACATTTTCAGCTTTCTGAACATGTTACTTCTCAGTCTGTGTAGTGATTTCATAGTCTGAAGGTAATAGTTTGTGTGACCTTCAGAAGACAGTCAAAGAGAGATCAGTGTTATGAAGGTTATGATGACTTTCAAAATGCAGCAATGGGTACTGTTTCTACTTCTACAAGTGATGGTGCCATCTGTCATAAATTATGTTCGCTGCCTATTAACACTGTCACAGATACAAGTCGATAGATTGGAAAAAGTCTAAAATGAGGCATTGAGAACTGTACTGGGATGTACTAGGGATACACCCATCTCTGCTATGAGATTTCTACTTGATCTCCCCAGTATTAGCCTGCAACATTAGGTCATACCTTAAAGTGGCAGAATGCAACCACCATCCATTGCACCAATATCTAGATGAGTCAAAGGGAAAATTAATCAAGCATGGCAGATCATGGATGGCAGAGGCTGAAGACACATTGCAAAGAGTATGTTAATTTTTTTTTAAATATATTTTTTTAAATTGAAAAGGCAGTGAATGGGTGAATTGACATTGAGAAGAAATCAGTCTAAAGTAAAAAGTAATAATATAACTAGATAAAGCATGTTGAAAATGGACGGGTGTCAGGGGCCCAGATTACAGTGCATGAACTCTTCCAGCTACACTCGAAACCACAAGACATAATTATATACACAGATGGCACTTCTCATTTGACACTTCTTTCTTTAACCCATCAAGTTCATCTGTCCAGTATTGCTTTTATTTTGTTCTATCACCAAGTATGGCGTACTTGGTTGCTTGTTGATATGCAGAAGCCAAGAGTTGTGAAGCCAAGAGAAGCCAAGCTTTGTTCATGTTTTTAATCCTTGGATTTAAGATTTTGGTGAATTGTGTCTGTTAGTTCAGTGTACTTATTCCAGTTTTCTTTCTTTAAGTTTCATCTAGGTGTGGTTGTGAGGCCAGCAGGAGTGTGGTTAATGCCAATTATGAGTTTGATGGGCAATGGTCATTTCCACTGCTCCAGAACTTCCCCTGTATGTTAGCTAAAGCATCTATTGCAATGGCTAGATCTGAGGTTGAGGTAGTGTGCCATCTTCAAGAGTAGAAAGTTGGGGAGGGGGGGGGGGTCTTCCGGTTCATTCAGCAGTTGAAGTTTCACCTCGCACTGTCAGTCTCCTTGTCTTCATCTCATCTAGTATCTTTTTCTGCATATTCCCAACTCTGTGATTGGTTATTAAAGTCTCCAATCACAAGACAGTTATCTTGTTCTTCATATCCCCAGCTCTGTGATTGGCTCTTAAAATCTCCAATTCATCCTCAAACTCCTGCAGGTTAACAGAAAGTAGTCTGGAGAACGAAATGTGTTGTGCCTTGGTTTAAAGCTTAGCTGTAATATCTGCACTTTTCTGCCTGACACATTTGACTTCAGCATGTATTCTGTATCATTCTGACCCTTTATAGGATGTGATAGCCAACTCCACCCTAAAACCTCTTTAGTCGCTTCTTAGGACATGTGTAGAAGGTAAATAGTGTTGCTATTCTTTGCACACTTTCAGACCTGGCAACAGATGAGTGGAATTGTGTGGTCAAAAGTGGTCAACATTGATGTTTTCAAAGGCTTTAATTTGATTGATACAAAAATTAGTGGTACGTGCCTTCTACATACCAGGTACACACATTTATCCCCTTTGAGTAGAAAGCTTCTCATAACACTACTGTACTGCAAAGAGTTGGGATTTTCTTGGTATGTAAGAAAGCTTTGGATGACCTCCTTCCCCTCTCACCATTGGGGAGCATAGTATTCTATTTGATAATGTACTTGCTTAACAAATGCAATACTGGTGATGATTTCTCACCTAACATGACCATTCCTTCAGCTGACCCAGCTGTAAATGGGTACCTGTCACATGGGTTGGGGAAGGTAAACACAACAAGGAAGGGAACTCGCCATGCCACCTAATAATTTCTACAGTTTGGTACATGAAGACCTATCTTCATCGCCATTGGCAGGTTGCTGCCTTGGGATCTATCTTTACTTTAGTACATGAAGAGTTGTCTTCATCACCAATGGAAGGTTTCTGCCATGGTACCTACCTTTACCTCTCTCCATTGCATATAGGACCCAAGAGCTTCTTCACTCAAACTCTTGGGGATTGAAGCAAATAAATATGAGCTGATAAAAAGTGATTTTTCTTTCAGTCATCACAAGAAGTTGAAGTCATTACCATCAGAACAAGATGATCATTTTAGCGAGAGCTCTACTGAGAGTGATGAGGAGGAGGAAGCTTTGGAAAGAAGACCAGAGGGAAATGCAGACCTACCAACTGAATACTGGCAAATACAGAAGCTTGTTAAGTACTTGAAGGTGAGAGAATATTGGATACCGGTCAGAATATTGGTTAAATGTGAGAATATTTATTGTCTGTTGTCTTTCCCCAGGTGAATGATTGTTGATCGCATTCACACTTGCTGTTAAGCATAGGGGTGGGAGCTTAAGCTGTCATTCCAAGGCCAGATGTGTCACAGAGGTTGCATTTAGTCTATGTTTGTTCAAGGCTATCTTGATGTTTTCTATCCACCGTTTTCTTGGTCTACCTTTGGCCTTACGCCCGGATATTCTTGTGTTATATGCTCTTATTGGTTGAATATTTATTAAAGTTACAATATTGATTTATGAGAGAGTATTGGTTTTGCTGCAAAATATTTTTCAGTCATGTTTTGCTTACTGCCATGTTAATTTTGGGCAGGATGAGTTTTGCAGATTTTAATTTTAAGCAATCATTAAAAATCATGCATTTAAAGTTAGGAGGTCGAAACTTTCTGAAAATGTTCAGATGGACATGAACAAACTTGACAAATTACAGTCTGCAATACAGTGGTTCTCTAGCTTGGATATCTAGAATGCACAGTCATGACAAGGGTAGCCAATGTCAACCCCCCCCCCCCCCCCCGAAATGATGACAGTAAAGTTTAGTACACAAGTGTCTCTAGATCAAGCAACATAAATACACAAGATTGCAGCGTTGTTTAAGGGAAAAGATACTGTAGCAACAACGTCTCAAATGTCCAGTATTAATTCCACCAAAACATAGATGTCAACTTATTTTTTCCTAAATCTGTATTACCAACAATTTGTGTCCGTATATCAATAAGAACGTCTGTAATTAGCACCAACCCACCCCCCCTACCCCCCACATAAAACCTCTATTTTGTATTTATTTTTTCCATCAATATTTGTGTCAGATATAAAAATACATCTGTATTAGTAATGATTACTTGAAAATTTAACACCAAATGACCTCTTTTATTAAAAAAAAGTGGTTTTTTTTTATTTTAAAAATAAAATTGGGGTTTTTTTGGTCCCGAAATTCATATCAATACGGAAAATCCATACTAGTTGACAGCTATGCCAAAGTTCTGTTCACGGTCATGAGCACACAACAATAAAAATACAAATGTCTGATAGTAAACATCCAACTGCAACAGTCCCCATTCTTATTCTTCAGCGTTCATTCTCAAACTCCCATTGAATCTCTCTTGTAGCAGTACAATAGTCTTGCTAGATTTCCAGCAGGATGTAGTCCAGAGAATGGAAATGTGTTGTGTTGTCGTTTTATTTGTATCAATGGCCCAACACTCCCATCTTTGGTGGTAGACCCCATTCAGACTAGGATCTATGCTTCAGATACTGAATATATATGAGAGTAGGCACTAATGGGTAAGAAAAACTATTTGAATTCAGTTCCCCATTGCACAAGGTATAGCTCTCCATTGCACAATGATACAAATCCCCATTGCACAAGGGTACAGATCCCCATTGCACAGGGGTACAGCTCTCCATTGCACAAGGGTACAGCTTCCCATTACACAAGGGTACAGCTTCCCATTGCACAAGGGTACAGCTTCCCATTGCACAAGGGTACAGCTCCTCATTGCACAAGGGAAAAGCACCTAATTTTTGGTGAACACATTTATTCAAAATACTCATACAAAAATCCTTTTTGAAAATAGTACAGTACATTATATAAATTCCCCCTTAAAATATATTGGTCGTGTCAGGAGAAGCTCTTATCTGAAAATTATGAGAAAAGTTACATCAATCATGTAGAAAATTATGAGAAAAGTTACACATCAATCATGTAGAAAATTATGAGAAAAGTTACATCAATCATGTAGAAAATTATGAGAAAAGTTACATCAATCATGTAGAAAATTATGAGAAAAGTTAATCAATCATGTAGAAAATTATGAGAAAAGTTACACATCAATCATGTAGGAAATTATGAGAAAAGTTACATCAATCATGTAGAAAATTATGAGAAAAGTTACACATCAATCATGTAGAAAATTATGAGAAAAGTTACATCAATCATGTAGAAAATTATGAGAAAAGTTACATCAATCATGTAGAAAATTATGAGAAAAGTTACATCAATCATGTAGAAAATTATGAGAAAAGTTACATCAATCATGTAGAAAATTATGAGAAAAGTTACATCAATCATGTAGAAAATTATGAGAAAAGTTACATCAATAATGTAGAAAATTATGAGAAAAGTTACATCAATCATGTAGAAAATTATGAGAAAAGTTACATCAATCATGTAGAAAATTATGAGAAAAGTTACATCAATCATGTAGAAAATTATGAGAAAAGTTACATCAATCATGTAGAAAATTATGAGAAAAGTTACATCAATCATGTAGAAAATTATGAGAAAAGTTACATCAATCATGTAGAAAATTATGAGAAAAGTTACATCAATCATGTAGAAAATTATGAGAAAAGTTACATCAATCATGCAGAAAATTATGAGAAAAGTTACATCAATCATGTAGAAAATTATGAGAAAAGTTACATCAATCATGTAGAAAATTATGAGAAAAGTTACATCAATCATGTAGAAAATTATGAGAAAAGTGACATCAATCATGTAGAAAATTATGAGAAAAGTTACATCAATCATGTAGAAAATTATGAGAAAAGTTACATCAATCATGTAGAAAATTATGAGAAAAGTTACATCAATCATGTAGAAAATTATGAGAAAAGTTACATCAATCATGTAGAAAATTATGAGAAAAGTTACATCAATCATGTAAAAAATTATGAGAAAAGTTACATCAATCATGTAGAAAATTATGAGAAAAGTTACATCAATCATGTAGAAAATTATGAGAAAAGTTACATCAATCATGTAGAAAATTATGAGAAAAGTTACATCAATCATGTAGAAAATGAAGTTAAAAAACTGCAATAAAACCATGCACTGTATGGTAAGTAAATATTGAAATACAAAAAATTGATTAAATAGCAGTTTTATGTTGAACAATACATAGGATCCACGTTTTGACTGAAAGGTCTTTATTAAGAAAAAAATAAAGTTAATAAATGTTATAGAGGTGTGAGATTTTAGCGATCTCACATTTCAGTGGTTCTGCTATATGAGGGAGGTAGCCATCTCCTCTCCATCGCAGTCTAGTTTCCGGATTAATCCGGAACCCAATTAAGGGTGGGTCAACCTAGAAGCCATTGCAATCTGAAAAACATTTTTGCCTCAACTGGGGAATGAACCCAGGACCACTCATATGCGAAATAAGTGCACTAACTACTGCTCTATGTGGCTCAGAGCAAACAAACACAAAATTTAACCACAAAATCAAATGGAGACTACATGCAACACTAAAACAATGTCATAATGTACAGTATGCAGGTTTACAAATGGAAAAATAGAGAGATGAAGATAGCTACAGACATATTGTTTGTTTGTTGTTTGTTTTGCGTTCGCTCCATTGTAACCATCACGGATATCCGTGCGATTTCCACCGGGAGCGTGATTACGTTGTGCCACCGTTATGCACCTTGTAAGCCTAGCACATCCGATTTTGGCATGCCTTGATAATTCGGGTGGGCTACCCTTAGCCTGTGACAGCCTCTATATCTGTCTCCAGGCACGCATAGTGGTGACTCTTTGCCCAGACGATTTTTGCTCTCGTCTGACTCGCACAAGGTGTTCCACACTCTATGAACTTGCCTCGTGTAATTGGACGTGCTGTGCCTGTGCCCATTGGGTACTGAACCATTTCTCATCCGTGAGCCTGGTTCCTTAAGGGGAAGAACTCAACAGAGTAGTTGGACCATGGCTCTTTCGCCCTCTTAGCCGAGGTGTCGTTCACCGACATCGTGTACCCCTTGTCCAAGTTCGAGTCTCACACCACGCGTTTGAGAGCAAGGCGTTCTCGAGCTGAACGTCCTTGTCCCAATAGCGCCTGAGCCCATCAGGTACTGAACCATTTCTCTCTTCAAGTGTATTTCCGGTGTAGGAAAACCTGACAATAGAGTTGGGCCAGGGCTAAATCGTTGTCCCTTTTGTGACTGAGCCCATCGGGTACGGAACCCTTTCTCTCTGCAAGTGTACTTCCGGTATAGGAAACCTTGACAGTAGAGTTGGGCCAGGACTACCATCATTGTCCCTTTCTTGCCTAAGCCCATCGGGTACAGAACCCTTTCTCTTCACGAGCATATTTCCGGTTTAGGAAGGCTCGACATTAGAGTTGGATTAGGTCTTCTTGCTTTACCAAACGCCAATGAATGGGTCTGGGGCTCTGTCTGTAAGGAACACAGGTAACTAGAAGCTCGTCTCGAGCTGACGGAGCTTGTAGTTCCCCTTTCCTAGGGACTTTTCACTTTCTATTTGCAGTTCGCGCTGCCCTCTAGCGCTGTTCTGCCCTTTCATTGTTTCATTGTACTTGGTATGAAATCTTTTTTGTCTCTCGCCATGCATCTACCTTTACGTGCATTTTACATTGGCCGCCCCTCCAATGTTCGGACTGGACTGACTAGCTTCACTGTATGTCGACAGTGTCGCTATATGTGGTGATGCTGGTGGTGTCGGAGATATTGTCTGTCTCTTGTGCAGTCAAATCTCTTTCCATCTGCTACCTCCACATTCTCGGACACTATCCCCAAATGATTTGGCCAGAATCAGCTCGAGCTGCTGTATTTCTGTTTCCAGGGTGCACCACGTGGAGGTACATTTGGGATCTTGGTTATCTGCTAACCCTGGGTCCGCCTAGAGCAATGCGTTCCCTTTGCACCCCTACAGACATATGATTATGTGACAAGAAAGTACAAAAGACTGCAAATAAAATGCAAAATTTAAAACACAAGTATTTTATATTATAGCGTTGCTTTAGTGTTGCATGTAAGTGTATGCAGTATCTGTTTGATTTTGTTGTTCCATTCTGTTTTTATTTATCCCTTCCTTGATAAAAAACCTTTTTTGTCGAAACATCAATTTCTGTTCAACATAAAACTGCTATTTAATCCCTTTTTATATATTTGTTTTCAATATTTACTTATTAATCATGTACAGGTTACATTGCTAAATAAGGATGTAATGGCTACTCTGTAAGAAATAGATGCATATAAGTGAAATTCTTGCTATCAATGTTTACATTAGACTAGAACTGTATTTACAATGATTCTCATACTATTTTCAGGGTGGGAACCAAACAGCAACTATCATTGCATTGTGCTCTCTGAGGGATTTTAACTTGGCACAAGAAACATGTCAACTGGCAATAAGAGACGTCGGTGGCCTTGAGGTCCTTATTAATTTGTTAGATACTGAGGAGGTCAAGTGTAAGGTCAGTAGGAGGGTCAAGGGCACTGCAAAAAGCACCAGGTCTATAATATAAATATTTGCAGAAGTTTACTTTGTGATCATTAATTTTCTTTAAAAAACATTTCCTTATTATAAGCTTGCCAAGTGAAGTTCACTGGAGACAACCGAGATTTGGTTTTAAAGGAAGAATGATGATATAAAACCATGGACAGTGTCTTTTTCTTGTTTGACTTGCATGGTATCATAGTTGCTGGTCCACCTCTCAGCCTCGTATCTGACTTCAGCACCTGTATTTGCTTGTGGTCCTGCTCATTATAAGGACTGGCCTGATCAGTCTTAGATTCCACCATATGTTGGCTAGACTAAGCACCCATCTCCATGCCAAGCAGCTGGCCTCAATAGTCGTAACCTCTAAGAAAAATAATGTACATGGTTTCTGAGATGGTGAAGTAAAGAGAAAAATTATAATGAAAATTCAAGATAAAGTCAAGATTTATAAGGTATGATGAGAAGAGCAAATCTTGAACAGTTAGTAACCACTGGAACGATCAAGGGGAGAACAGAGAGAAAGGATGAGTTGCTGGATGAGTTGTTACTGTGGCATGGGCGAATGTCACCGACTAAACTTATTAACAACACAGGAGACAGAGAATTCTGGAGAAACATGATCATATATATCACTCAGCAGGATACTTGATTTTATTGTATCAGTGATTATCAATCTACAATGAAAATATTGTAATCTACAAATTATCAGCTACAATATCACTTATTTCATGTTTCTCTTACATATATCTTTTAATCTGACATATCATTTATAACCATTTATCACCTTATAAATGAGAATTATAAAATTCTACATCTATTCTATATTAATTTATGGATCAGAAACATGGACACTAAATAAACAAAGAAGACAGAATTGATGCCTTTGAGATGTGGGTATATAGGAGAATAAGAAGAACAACATAGAAAGAAAACAAATAAAGAGGTTATAAAAACAGTTAATATGAACAAAGAATTACTAAGAGAAATAAAAATCATGCACATAAAATATTTTGGACACATTAAAAGACATGACACCTTATTGAAGATCTTACTTCAAAAGTCAAAGGGTAAAGTCAAAGGGAAGTGAACAAGAGGTAGACAGAGATACAAGTGGGAGAGTAACTCATAAGATGGACAGGTTACAATCTAGTAGAGTGCACCACCAAAATAAGAGATAGGGGATGTTGGAGATCTGTTGCAGCCAACCTTCATTGCGGAGATGGCACTTGATGATGATATCTTTATCCCTTCTCCATACGTCAGACATACCTTAGCAATATAAAAAAGCATTGAAATAGAAGATAGTATATACTGGTCAATGAAGAATATATAAAGTAGTTGGACTTTTTCTCTGCATTTTTCTTGGATCTGTCATAACAACAGCAGAATTCCACACATTAAATGATGACATCATCATGGGATGAAATTGTCAGCTGCATGTGTTCTGTTTTGTGTTAGGTTTAGATCTTAGAGGTAGGGTTAGTGGCTAGGGTTAGGATTTGAATTTAGGTTTAGGGATTTGGTTAGGTGTTAGTGTTTAGTATTAAGGTTTGGGTTAAAATTAGGGCTGTTTCTTAAATTTTTCTGGAGGTCAATATTTTGTAATGTCATAGAGAATGAATTCAAAAGCACTTGTGTGGGCCGGCAGTCTAGAGCCAAACTGTAACACCTAATCCAAACCCTAACACTAACCCCTAATCCTAATCCCTAATTCTAACTCTAAAATCTAACACAAGATGGGACACATGTGTTTGACAATTTTATCCCACGATGACATCCTCATTTAGTGTGTGGAATTCGGCTTGAACAATGTTCTCTGCCTTTTTTTCATTTGTTTACATTTTGTTATAGTGTTCATTAATAATGTGTTATGGCTACTAAATGGTGCGACAACAATTTCCGCTCAAATTTGTCCCATAAAATATTGGGGGTTGATCTGCATTCATTGTACCCACTCTTCTATTGTAGTCTTACTAGATCATCAGACCAGTTGCCAGGACTGCTACTTCTTTTTTCATTCACTAGTTATCTGCAGAATTGTCTCTCCTATAAATTGGATGATTTTCCCCATTTTTGTTTTATACCACAGAGCTTAACATTCATAGATAGTCCTATATCAGAAGCGCAGTATGTACACCTTAATAATGTGTCATAGTATGCATACTCTTCAAGAAAATGTTCCACAATTAGTTGCCAGGATGAAGCTCCCAGTCTTCTCCAGGTCATAGTGGCTTGCCCAAAAGTTTTTGCTTTAGTTTAGTCCAATGTAGATATATCTTGCCATAAATTTAACTTGATATATCAAATCATCCGCCTCATATATTCAGAACTCATCAACATCAAATCATCCGCCTCATATATTCAGCACTCATCAACATCAAATCATCCGCCTCATATATTCAGCACTCATCAACATCAAATCATCCGCCTCATATATTCAGCACTCATCAACATCAAATCATCCGCCTCATATATTCAGCACTCATCAACATCAAATCATCCGCCTCATATATTCAGCACTCATCAATATCAAATTATTATTGAATAACTTTTTCTAGATTGGTTCACTCAAAATTTTGAAGGAGATTTCTCACAACACCCAAATCCGTCGAGCAATTGCTGATTTGGGAGGCCTACAAACCATGGTAAAAATCCTTCGTGACCAGGACAAAGACTTAAAGTGTCTTGCAGCAGAAACTATTGCAAATGTTGCAAAATTCCGCAGAGCAAGACGCACAGTTAGACAACATGGTGGAATCAAGAGATTGGTCAGTATATATATATTCTTCAGTCCATTCTTCAGAAAAAAAAGTTGATAGTAGTAAAGCTGTGATCTAATTGGTAGAAAGAGGAAACTCAGGGTAATAAAGTTTTATGAAACCCTGATAACACAAATTATGTGTTTTTATTTTCAACAACAGTGAATTAGAAAGAATCAATAGGTTTCAATACCTTGGTCTCTTATCAACAGTAATGATGATTGCTATGAAGAAGTCAGAAAGAGGTTAATTATCGTATCAAAGAAGCTGATATAAATGAAAAACATTTGGCTGAGCTGCTGCAAAACAACAAAGCTAACGTTCCCAAGAGCTTGCATATTCCCAGTGGCAATATATGGGTGTGAATCCTGGACAATCACCAAAAAAGGGAAGAATAAATTAGCAGCATTTAAAATAAAATGTTACAGAAAAGTCCTCAGAATACCATGGACCAAAACTATATAACCAATATAGCCATCCTGAGAAAAATGAATGTAAAAAAACTGGCTAAACAGCATGGTTCTTTCCAGAAAACTACAATATTTTGGCCATATCAAACGTCATGACAGCCTAGAGAAGATCATAATGGAAGGGATAATGCCAGGGAGATGAACAAGAGGCAGACGAAGAAGAAGATGGTGCAAGATATCAAAGACCACCTGAACATGAAACTAACAGAAGCAGGAAGACTGGCTCAAGATCAACAGGTGTTTCGAAAAGCTGTAATGACTGCTACATCGTGTTCAGGATAATGATGATGATGATGATGATTTTCAGTTTTGGCTAGCTGATTAGCTGTCTTCATCTTGTCATTCGAAGTTTGACATGTCTACACAGCAAGTCCGTTTTTCTTAATAAATGCTGCTGTATTTTAAAGCTCCTCAGTGCTCCATACATCTTTCTGTGGATATCCATCTCTGTGAGCCAGTGTTCCTCCCTTAAATGGTTTACTGTAATGTATTCTTGCAAGATATGTTCCGCTGCCTGTGCTGCCTGCCCACATGGACACAGAGGTGATGGAACTAGTCTTAGTCTATTTAAGTAGCTGTTTAGTCAGTAAATTCAAGTAGGAAGCATGATGATAAATGAAAATAATTCTTACAGCTGATGGGAATTAAACCAGGTCTGTTCTAGCAGCACCGAATCACTTTGCAACACAAGTAAACAGGTTTTCCATACTTGACCAACCACTTCCACAACCACATCACATGTTTAGTCTGTTTTGTTCTGTTCTGATGCAGAAAACAATAACCTGCTGAGCTCTTTCAAGATAGCGATAGTTGTCTTATGGGCGGTCGACTTTCCAAATAGCTTTAAGGAGTGTTTTCTTTTCCTGATAGGTTTTTAAAAATCTTTTTATTTACATGTAGCTCCATCTTTTGCCAGCATACCTGCCTCTTAATTTCCTGGTATGCCACAGTTAGATGGTATCCACTGTAGTACTACCCTTCTTTGGATGCTCCCTTCTTGTATGGCTTCCTTCAGGTCTAGCAGTTTCTTTTTATCAAGGGTTTTTAGGGCAGACATTGTATCAGAAGAAACACCACTTTTTGACATTGGAAAACTAATCGGTGATGTAATTTCCTCTTGTTTTGAAAAGACCTGGAATCCATTGAAAAATTAATTCTTTTTATTGGTTGTTTAGTTGTGGTGGGAGTAATTTTAAAGGCATCAGGTTTTAATTAGAATAAATTAAACATTCTGTGTTTAATTCAAATTGTTTTGGACATGTATGCAGACATGATTCTTGTCAAAAACAATACTGCAGGGAACTGTCCAAGGGGAAAGAGGCAGAGGAGGGCAAATGAAGGCATGGACAACAACAGCAAGGAATGGACTGGACAAGATATTTCCACACTCATCCACATCGCTGAGGATAGAATTCACTGGAGAACTCTGTGTGCTGAAGCAACCAATGTGGTACACCTGCGACCTGAAGGGTTACAGGTTGATTGATTGATTTTGAATTTGTATACACCACTAATACATCCAATCACATCGTCAGTACAATTTGGATGGCCTGTTTTCAAATAGCGAGCAAGTTCAACTGAGTTGTATGAGAGCAGACTAACCACTCTACCACTTAACCAAGCCATGTAAGATTATAAAGTTAATATTTTATGCTTCTATTTCAGGACTTGACACAACACAGATTCATCGTTAGTAATTTTATATGAAGGTTTATTCTCTCAGTTATTAATTGTATGTGAAAATGTATTCTCTTTATTAGTAATTTCATGTGAAGGTTTATTCTCTCAGTTATTAATTGTATAAAATGTATTCTCTTTATTAGTAATTTCATGCGAAGGTTGATTCTCTCAGTTATTAATTGTATGTGAAAATGTATTCTCTTTGTTAGTAATTTTTGCAGAAGGTTGATTCTCTTCCTATTTGATTTCAGGTAAACTTGTTAGATTGTGTCAAACTAAATATTGCTACTATGACCCCTGAGATGGAGATGAGTGTGGAGGTGGCCAGATGTGGAGCCCTGGCATTGTGGAGTTGTTCAAAAAGCAAAAAGAACAAGGATGCCATGAGAAAAGCTGGAGCAATTCCTCTCTTGGCCAGACTTTTGAAATCAGAACATGAGAATATGTTGATACCTGTTGTTGGAACATTACAAGAGTGTGCTTCAGAGGTAGGTATGTGGTTGTTGTGATAGTATGTGGAGGACTAATTATGTGGGTGATGGTGTTGGTACTGATGATGATGATAGTGTTGGTAGTGTACCTCCATACTTCTTCAAACAAAACTATCACAGTGTAATCCAACATTATATTATTTATCCAGTTAACAGAGGAAATGAAAGCAGACATAATTACTAAATTAGCGTCCGTTTCCCCTAGTGTTCACAACTAAATAGAACGCTTTAGTAATCGTTAGAAATCAGTTGTGACTGTGTACAACTGCCGATATAAGCCATCAAAATATTTCAAAATTACAACCATTTCCTATGACTTTTTTTCCTAAATTCAGATTTCTTTTCTGTATCCACTAGTGTTTAGCGGTGGAGTAATCTATGCCTAGTAAGCAGCATTCTGTCCCTGATTGAATGTATCCGAAGTTTTCACCGAAATTCTAGGCCTAGTTGATAATGTTAGTTCTATAACATATATATCTCATATATATCTCTATAACATATATATAACATATAACTATATATCTCATACACCAACACAAATTACATTCAGTGACTATTCATTTATTTCCACAAACAACAAATATACATGTAGTTTTAAACACAAACAAGTTATTGCATGTTCCAAATACTTTTCATAAACAAATCGCGTAAGTAAAGACTAGGGCAAAAGAGAATGCAGTGGCAGTTGGAAATTAATCAATTTTAATGTACAGTGGTGATGGTTAACAGTCATGCCCTTGCTTACCATGACCGTAGTAAGTCATGTTTCCTGTGTCTCTTTTTGCTTCAGGGCACACTCATTGTAATAATGATATTTTTTATTGGAGCCGAATTATCAATCAGAGCCCAATTACAGCAGACATTGTGTAACTGGGAATACAGCAGTTGAAATTACTACAAAATAAGGATCAACGCAGATTTATTAAAACATGTGATGTAGGTCCGATAACTGGGAAAGGACCATATTATTATTAGGTACTGGTATGTTGATTATCCTCTTTGCTCCCCGGACATGACCATGGGTCTCTGCTTCCGTAAATCTCTAAATCCTCTTATCATACAGGCTAACAAATAGCATTGAGCATATCTGGTGGGTCCACAGGCTGTCCATCTGTTATGGTGGCAAAACTAGCTAATTTGTCAGCTCATTCATTTCCCTCCATATCTGCATCTTTGTAAACAAAATAATTTTTTAGTACTTCTTGCGACCAAGTATCCATCTAAATTTCACAGCTGTGCTGCCATTCGCCATGACAGAGGACTCCGCAGATGAGATTTAATTATCTGTGCAGAAATATAGATCTGGGAACCTAAAAAATAAAGTGTTACTTTTGAAGGGTTATACAAATGTTGTTTAGAATTTGCCAAAACCACCTCTGGTCTGTGCACATTGATACATTTTTTGGGGGACATAGATTGCAGTAACGTTTACTTCACTTTTTACCCCCTCTGAGTAGGAGGCTTCTCAAAGCATTGTACACAGCTGAGAGTTAGTCTTCTGAGTATGAAATAAAGCTTTGAAGAAACAACCCAAGTGCACCCAGGAAGTAAGAGCTATTTGTTCATAATTCCTGGGAATTTAAACAACTTTTTCACTTTTTTCAGCCACATTTTTTCACCAGAATTTTTATTTCTTCCAGCCAAGTTATGGCTTAGCCATAAGAACTGAAAGGATGATTGAGGACCTTGTGAAGAACCTCAAAAGTTCAAATACGGAGTTACAGATGCACTGTGCATCAGCAATCTTTAAGGTGAGTCCATTTTTTAGTTTTGCAGAATTTGAGCAAGATAACATTGTTTGTTTTGATCAAGCTAAAATTTGCATTTTGCAAATGGAGATTTTCTGGGAACAGTAATCACAGAGCATAACCACCTATTACTTCCTGTTCACAGTTTTTAAGAATTTTGTGCCCGTAAAAATGTTTTTGTTTTGGAATGCCACTGAGTGTTAGGGGAAGTAATAAATGACCATAGCGACATGTACTAGCATAATATTTATTGTAAACACTATACCTAACCCTGCCACTCTCCCATCCCAAGGTTGTAAAATCTAACAGTATTCTGCAGTTGTACTAACGTCTGAAAGTGATGTAAATAACGTTAGACCATGCAATAAAATGAAAACAATGCACAAACCATCATACACTACCAATGAACATGTGCATGAATCTTGTTTCATTCATATCCTACTATAATAATAAGGTATAGGGGAGGGAGTATGCTATGCCAATATAAAACTATTTTCTGTAATATATCACTAACATTTCTCATGCCGAAATCGGATGTGCTAGGCCTACAAGGCGCATAACGGTGGCACAACGTAATCACGCTCCCGGCGGAAATCGCACGGATATCCGTGATGGTTACAATGGAACGAACGAAAAACAAAACAAACATACTAACATTTCTGTCTCGTCTAGAACAGTGGTGCAATATGTAAGCTATATAGTTCCATGGTACTACAGTGATTTTTCAGGGATGGGGGGAGTCAGGGGAGGGCTGCAGAAAGATAACTATTTTTCTTCTTCTTCAGCGTTCATTCTCAAACTATCGCTGGATTTCTCTTGTAACAAGACAATGGTCCTACAAGATTTTCATTTGAATGTAGTCCAGAGAATGGAAATGCGTTGTGTTGCCGTTTTATTTGTGCCTATGTCCCAACACATCCGACTTCGATATTGGTAACTAATAATTGCAGTGTTTTTACCACTTCCACTGAAGCGATAGACATCTGTAATCGTATCAATCGAAGTAGGCAAGCCGTATGACAGAAATAGTTCTTGCACCTGCATGCTGGTTACCATGCTCAAAGCCCACCATGGCCAAGCGTGCTTGATACTTCTGCTGCTGTCTTTATTGCTATCGATGTGGCTACAGACACTCAAATATAGTAATGAGCCTTAAAAAAAGTCAACACGTTATTTTTGTATATGGGAGAAAAGGGAGAGGGCAAGGAATAAAAAAATGTTGAGAACCATTGATCTAGATCAGTTCTGAAATCATGCTCCCATCAAATGTTGGTTACAATGGATCCCCAACATTTTTTGAAGCATGCATTGTGCCATCTTGACTTCATCTTTCTTGTCATTATATTTTATTGCAAGATAGTTGCTATAGATCAGAGATTGGCAAATTACTGTCATGGACCAATCTGGCCCACCAATCCATTTTTACTGGCCCATCAGGCTTATTTAAAATACTACACACATTGGCCCTTGAACTAAATAAAAACACCGATTGGAATTTTAAAAAGGGCTCAAAAGGCGAAGATGATTGGCTTCATCATACTCTAGTTTTTGTGTATGTACTCTGTCCCTCTCAATGAGATGACACACCACCTGCCAAGAGTACCACTCATAGCACATAATAGTTTCAAGCAATAATCCTCAGGGATCTCTGGAAAACATCTGCTGTGTGCACTAGATGTAAAGTAGGATTCGAATTCACACCCTTTAAGCACAAGACGAATAGCTTAGCCACTACAGAGATCTCCACTATTTGTAGCTCAAATGGTATTTTTTGTTAAAAATCCTTTGATGCCATAGCTTATGAGAAAAGATCAAACCAGCCATTTGATCTAAAAAATGGTTGCCCATTTATACTATAGTATATGATTCAGCTCAACACAACCTGGCCAGACCTATTATCTAGATTCTTTATAGCTGCGCAGGTCTGAAGGGCTCATGGGACGGAATTCATGCTTTGCGTGTATGCTTATGAAACAATAAGTCAGTAGAAATTACCCAGTAATCTTAACAGTGTATTCCCAGTTGAAGCAGGGTGATTTTCTGGTGCCTACCATATTGGTGATTCTACTTTGAAAAATAAAACAAGTGTCAGCTGCAATAAAATAACAACTTTATTATCCCCAGTGGCAATATACGGATGTGAATCACCAATAAAGTGAGAAACAAAACTGCAGCATTTGAAACAAAATATTGCAGAAGAATCACCAGAATACCATGGACCGAAAATGTCACCAATAAGGGATCTATTGAGAGAATTGAATGTAAAAGAAACCTAGCTAAACAATAATGTTTTCTAGAGAAAAATTACAATATTTTGACCACCATCACATGATGAAATAACCTGGACAACACCATAATAAAGGGGATATTGACAAGGCAATGAAAAAGAGGCAGACCACAAAGAAGATGTTAAAAACCAACTGATCATGATACTCACTAAATGAAAAAATATTAACTCAAGATCAACAAGAGTTTTAAAGGTTGTGATGACTGAAACACATGTCCAGGATATGCTACATGATAGTGATGACTTCAGGAAGTTGTCCACTAAAAGGCAACAGTGGGGATTTAAAAAAAAGATTTGCTGTGCACCTGACGTATTCTTTGATGCAACACATATTTTATTATCTGTGTGAATACTGCTGAAGATGGATGTTTCAGGTCATTGATGCAAATAAAACGATGACACAACGCATTTCTAACTTCTGGACTACATCCTGCTGTAAATCTAGTTGGACCATTGTCCTGCTACAAGGAGTGTGGGAGTTTGTGGAACCAGTGGGAGTGTGAGAATGAACATTGAAGAAGAAGAAGATTTGTGTGTATACAATTTATCCTTTGGTGCATTTATATTGGCAGACTCTTTGGCGGCGTGGTACAGAGCACATGTGTGATGGCCTAGGTACCGGATTCAAATCCTGCCATGCATCAAGACCATTCAGAAAGCAATAGTAAACAACTGAACATATTTATTCTGCCAAAGATGGATTTATCGGGTCATTGGTGCAAATAGAATGGCGGCACAATGCATTTTAATTCTATGGACTACATCCTGCTGGAAATCTAGTAGAACTTCGATCCTGCTTCAAGAGAGATCCAGTGGGAGTTTGAGAGAACAATGAAGAAGGAAAAGAAGAACATTTAAATTGCCTATAAAATCACTACAGCCAAAAAATGTTTGGTTGATGGCTCCATCCTGAATAGGATCAGCCAAAAAATGTTTGGTTGATGGCTCCATCCTGAATAGGATCAGCCAAAAAATGCTTGGTTGATGGCTGCATCCTGAATAGGATATGCTATGAAATGTTTTAAAACACATGTATATTCCCCAGTGTGCAGAGGAGAAGGAAACTCGTGACCTTGTGAGACAATATGGTGGCCTTGATCCCCTCATGGGTCTGTTGAATAGTGGGTCAGATGATAAATACTTGCTGTCAGCCGTCACTGGTGCCATCTGGAAATGCTCTATAAGTCCTGAGAATGTTCAGAGATTCCAAGAACTAAGAGCCATTGAACTACTTGTTGGGCTACTTAACAACCAGCCTGAAGAGGTCAGTATGTCTGATTTAAAAACTTGCTTTATGAATGTTGGTTTCTTATTTTTCATCTTAGGTGCTTATCTCTTGTACTGTTCTCCTATTTTTGTATTGTTGTATTGATTGTTGTTTCCAATTAGTGCCTACCGCCAAGGGAAATAGTTTGATAGGTAGGCACTACTTCCAAACCAGTTCCACAAAGGTTAAATATAAATATATTTATGGTTGCGGTTAAGATTAGTTGTGTCATCATCATCATCAGGTGCCATACCAACTGGCATAGGTGATCATGGCTCTCCACAGCTCTCTATCTCCAGCATTATGTTGTTTATCTGCTGTGCGAGACTGTCAAACTGTCTAATATTTTCTCACGTTGTCGCCCTCTGTCTCTGTTGCCTTCAATCTTGTCTGTTGTGACTATGTTCTCCAAACCACCCTGTCTCATGAAGTGGCCAAGCATAAAGTGTAAAACATAACTAACCCATAACCCGAACTCTAAAATATGAATATTTAAATTAATTATTGATATGGTATTTAGATTAATTAACCATAAAATACATCAGTAGGCACTAATTGGAAACAAGAACTCATGTCTTTCTTTGCTATATCCTTTTATATCATTAAAGATAATAAAGATTAATCTATTCAGATTGCTAGTGCTAAGTATAGTTTTATACGGATGTAAACACTTGGTACTCAGTGAAGACACGGAAAGAAGGATGGCTTTTGAATATAAGTGTTCTGCCGAAGACGGATGTGTTGGGCCACTGGCGCAAATAAAACGACAACACAATGCATTTCCATTCTCTGGACTATATTCAACTGGAAATCTTGTAGGACCATTGTCTTGTTACAAGAGAAATCCAGCGGGAGTTTGAGAATGAACGCTGAAGAAGAAGAAGAATACAAGTGTTTGCAGATGTCTGCGGTTGTTCATCTTTCTTTCCATGATATTCTTAGGACCTTTCTATAACATTACATTTCAAATGCCAATATTTTCTCTTTCATTGTGAATGTGATTACCCATGTCTCACAACCATATGTTGCCACTGGAAAAATATAGTTTCTTAATAGTTGTAACTGTTTTTGTTTGCCTCTGCTTGCCATAGATTTCTCATATGCAATGTTTTTTGTTGGGACATTGCCAATCTCGTTCTGATCGTTTCCGAGCAATCTCCTGTGGTGATAATGGTTGACCAGTGATATTCAAAATTGTAAACATTTTCTTGTTGTTCTTTGTCATTGACTATTGTAAGTGTAAGTTAATCTCTGTTTATATGCACTATTTTTATATATTTTTGCATTGAGGAAAAGATTTTGTGCCTTGCTATGTCTGACTGACATAATCATATGTTCTAAATCTGTGGGACTCCTTGATATTAGGATTGTGTCATCTGCAGACCTAATTTCTGAAATCTCATGCCCTCCAATATTAAGGAGATCATGGGGATATGTTATTTAATACATCATATTTTGTTATTATCTCTCTACCTTTCTATTTTATTTTTTTTGTTGACTTTTCTATTGCTTTTGTTGACTGCTTTTGTTGACTGCTATTTTTGACTGTTTCTAGAGAAGAGACATCTTTCTTAACTTGATTTTTACAGCTGTTTTAATTCATTCTTAGTGATCAGATTTCATCTGCTTATTGTGAATCAAATTGTGTGAACTCAGTCATCAGAATTATTAGATAAAAAATATATGCGGTTATTTCCCTTGCATTAGATAGCAAGAGAGATAGAACTCCGGTTGTTGTGTAGATCATACATACACTTACAAGACCAATGGAAAACATTGAAAGACAGGTATTGTTCTGGAACCCACATGGAAAAATAGAAGACATCATTTATCTATGTGACGTGTTCTTTATAGAATGTTGTTCTCACTACCATTCTTTAAGCCTCGTGGTTCTGTGCGAGCTGTCCAGTCTCCTCCAGTGTCATGTTCAGAAGGTCTTCTATATCATGTATCCATCATATTCTTGGTCTGCCTCTTGTTCTCTTTCCTAGAATTTTTGACCAAAAAAATACCTGAGGAACAAAGTTGAATACATATACACAAAGAGTGGAGAAAACATTGAAAGAAATGGAAACTACTTTTTCTGCAATCAATTGTTAAATATCCAGTCTCATTTTAGTCATATATAGAGCGGTTTGTTTTAGGTAATCTTGGGTTCCTGATACTATACAACTTCTGCAATCAATTGTTAAATATACAGTTCAATATTGGTCATAAATAGAGTATAATATTGAACTTCGGTCAAAATGGCGAGTGAGAATGTATGTGCTTTCCTCGGTATCAGTTTAAATTAGATGTACCTCTTTAAAGCAACAGCAAACTACTGGAGTATAGTGCCAAGAGATTTTTTATAGATATGGTGAATAATTCGTGTTGGAATTAGTGAGTGTTATTTCAGTATTACCATCATGTCAGATCACAATCTAGCAAAGCGGGTTGCAACCAACAAAAGCAGCCATGACAATAGTAGTAGTAGTAACACAAGTAACATAGTGTCATGTGACGTATTCCTTCCAGAACGTTGTCTTCCCAATGAACTCTCTGAACCTCTCTCTGTCTTGGGCGATGTGGCTTGCATTTTCTAGCGATGTATTCATATTATCTTTAATGTCGTCAGTCCATCGTCTTCTTGGTCTGCCCCTTCTCCTCTTCCCAGGTACTCTTCCCTCCATTATTTGTCTTTCTAAACAGTTATGTCTCTTTATATGACCAAACAGGCGTAGTTTTCTTTTTGTTATTGTGTTTAGTAACCAACACTCTGGAATATTCAGTGTGTTTATAATATCTGAGTTTCTGATTTTATCCTTCCATGATATTCTAAGTATCTTTCTGTAGCATTTCAGCTCGAAGGCGTTGATCTTCTTTGCTGCTGTTTTACTTAGAGTCCATGTTTCACAGCCGTATGTTGCAACCGGAAAAATAAAAGTTAGTAACATCAGCACTTTCGTTTCTATTTTGTTGTTTTTCCATATGTTTTTCAGCCGTGTTATTTTGCAATATGCCATTGCCAATCTCTTCCTTATTTCTGCCATGCAGTCTCCTGCACCGTTGCAGGAGTAACATAGTAGGCCTAAATAAAAACAAAAGCAGTGTCAAGTTAGGAACATGGAATGTGAGAAGCATGTATCACAAAAAAATACACATTATAGTGAAAGAAATGAAAGGTTTACAAATCGAAATACTTGGCATATCTAAACATCGATGGTCAGGAATAGGCCATCTTAACCTAACAACCGGTGAAATGTTAATATTCTCAGGAAGTGAGAAAGCAGGTCATAGTGGGGTAGGCTTTATAATTGCTAGGACATTGAGTTTGTCCATTTTAGGATATAATCCAATCAGTGATTGCATCATCAATATCAGAGTACAATCACACAAGAGAAACATTACAATTATACAGGTTTATGCACAAACTTCAACGGCAGATATTCATGAAATTGATACTTTTATGATCACCTACAAGCAGCAATTGATAAAACTAACATGTACGACATACTGATAATTATGGGAAATTATAACGCCAAAGTTGGAGAAAGTAGACAGGCAATGCGGTGATAGTCGGCATAATGCTGAGAGATAAAGCAGACTTTATCAAAGCAGTAATAAATTCATTCCAAGATGAAGATGATGTCAATGAGGCTGAGAACATACACATACAGAGAATGTCAGAAATGGGAGTGTCTAGAAGGAAGGAAAAATAATTTTTTGGAAAGTGCCGAAGATCATGCAATCAACACCTGACTCTGAATCTACATACACTGTGATGACTGCTGGAAAGTAGAACGGTACACTAATGGGAGTGCCCCACATGCTGCGATGCTAGTTTTTAATCACGAATCAAATGCTATGAGTGGTACTCTTTGCATAGGACATACTGCTCCGGCGAGAGGGACTGAGTACATATGGGAGTAACATGAGTACAATAAGGTAAACCCTGTACTCTTTTCCAACCTTTTATTTTCAACTGTGACATATCCCTAGTTATAATTCTTTCACTACTTCTGGGTGATTGTCTGCTAGGTATTGATCAATGTTGTTGGAGCATTAGGAGAACTAGCCAAGGATCTCCCAAACAGGATGGCCATTCGAAAAGCGGGTGGCATATCACCATTGGTGAATTTACTGACTGGTACTAATCAGGCATTACTGGTTAATGTGACATTTGCAATTGGTCATGTCGCAGAAGAACCAGATAGTATGCTGTAAGTATAATTTTTCAGTTGTTTGTTAGTTGTACATATTTGTTAGTTGTACATATTTGTTAGTTGTACATATTTGTTAGTTGTATATATTTATTAGTTGTACATATTATTAGTTGTACATATTTGTTAGTTGTACATATTATTATTATTATACAACATATTAATTGTACCTATTTGTTAGTTGTACATATTATTAGTTGTACATATTTGTTAGCTGTACATATTATTAGTTGTACATATTTGTTAGTTGTACATATTGTTAGTTGTACATATTTGTTAATAAAAAAGTTGTACATATTTGTTAGTTGTACATATTTGTTAGTTGTACATATTTGTTAGTTGTACATATTTGTTAGTTGTACATAGTTGTTAGTTGTATTTATAGTTAGTTGTACTTATTGGTTTTTATTTCACTGCTAATTGTATAAATAGTTTGTGAGTGTGTGAATAGGTTTGATAGTGAGTGTGAAAACAGGTTTGTTGTTGAGAGTGGTGTTAGGTCTGTTTATGAGTGGGGGAAATAGGGCTATTGTTGAGTGGTAGTGGCTTTGTTGCTGAGTGTGGAGATAGGGATGGAGCTGTGTGTGGTTGTAGGTTTGTTGGTGAGTGTGTACATTAATCTGTATATAAATATGTCGGCCTGTGAGTAGGTAGAATTTCTATCCTCACATTGTGTCACTGTTAACATTCTGACTTCATATCCTCACATTGTGTCACTGTTAACATTCTGATTTCATATCCTCACATTGTGTCACTGTTAACATTCTGACTTCATATCCTCACATTGTGTCACTGTTAACATTCTGACTTCATATCCTCACATTGTGTCACTGTTAACATTCTGACTTCATATCCTCACATTGTGTCACTGTTAACATTCTGACTTCATATCCTCACATTGTGTCACTGTTAACATTCTGACTTCATATCCTCACATTGTGTCACTGTTAAAATTCTGACTTCATATCCTCACATTGTGTCACTGTTAACATTCTGACTTCATATTCATATCCTAACATTGTGTCACTGTTAACATTCTGACTTCATATCCTAACATTGTGTCAATGTTAACATTCTGACTTCATATTCATATCCTCACATTGTGTCACTGTTAACATTCTGACTTCATATCCTAACATTGTGTCAATGTTAACATTCTGACTTCATATTAATATCCTCACATTGTGTCACTGTTAACATTCTGACTTCATATCCTCACATTGTGTCAATGTTAACATTCTGACTTCATATCCTAACATTGTGTCACTGTTAACATTCTGACTTCATATCCTCACATTGTGTCACTGTTAACATTCTGACTTCATATTCATATCCTAACATTGTGTCACTGTTAACATTCTGACTTCATATCCTCACATTGTGTCACTGTTAACATTCTGACTTCATATCCTCACATTGTGTCACTGTTAACATTCTGACTTCATATCCTCACATTGTGTCACTGTTAACATTCTGACTTCATATTCATATCCTCACAATGATATCCTCACCTCACAATGCTATCCACACCTCACAATACTATCCTCACCTCACAATGCTATCCACACCTCACAATGATATCCTCACCTCACAATGATATCCTCAACTCACAATGCTATCCTCACCTCACAATGCTATCCTCAACTCACAATGCTATCCTCACCTCACAATGATATCCTCAACTCACAATGCTATCCTCACCTCACAATGATATCCTCACCTCACAATGATATCCTCACCTCAAAATGCTATCCTCAACTCACAATGCTATCCTCAACTCACAATGATATCCTGACAGCATTAATAATCCCCTCAACCTTCATTTAATCGCATTAACCCTTTATCTACCGTTCTCTGTTCAGTATCATTGACAGGCTAGATGGTGTCAGGTTATTGTGGTCTCTTCTCAAGAACCCAAACAAGGATGTTCAAGCCAGCGCTGCATGGGCCATTTGTCCTTGCATAGAAAATGCTAAGGTATGTTTCTTTTTTTGGGTGACACAGAATAAATCTATGCACATTGTGCTGGAAACTAAGGCTCCAGAAGAAGAATATCTTCAGTTCTATAAGAATTTTCAAACGCATGTGGTTGCGTTTGTGTGTCTCACCAATGGCCCACTAGACATACCACCAATGCAACAGAAAACCTTAGTGGATGACATGCCGTTATATTGAGGTTATCTTCTCCGTGGCACGTCGTCTATACAAAAATGCTTTTATTTTGTTGTTAAAATGTGTTTCATGTTTACCTGAATATATATGTATGCACTCTATGTGGTTGGGAGGGAGCCAGAGATGTACTGTGCAGCACTGGGGAGGAGGAAACTGACAGAACTGTTTTTTCATATGGCTGAAACCCATAATAGAGGCGCAGTAACTCAGGACGTGACAATCCTTTTGACTTGAACATTTGGATGCATGCCTAGAGTAAAAGAGAAGTTCGGCATAACCAGTAGTCAATTGGTGGCGGGGAATGAGCACAGTGAACCCTATCTTGGCTGAAGTGGCTAGGAGCAGTTCATAGGTTGAAACCTACCTTCCTGTAGGTGTGATAGTTATTCTCTGGCACTGTCCCGGGGCGGGATGAAAATCCACAGACTCCCCAGCAATATAATGCCATTTAACGGCATTAGGTCAAAGGGCATGAGTCCATGGACCGCTGGATCAGCAACCATCCAAACAACCATAAGAATTTTCATATGAGCATACAATGAAGAAGTTACTATATATTTTAGTTCATATGTCTATCACAGATAAAAAAAGTTTCTATATGTTCATACATCTGTCATGGGTAAAGAACTTCCTACATTTTCATACATCTATTGTGGATAAAGAAGTTCCTATATGTTCATACATCTGTCACGAATAAAGAAGGTTCTATATATTCATACATATAGGCCTATTACTGATAAAGAAGTTCCAATATGTTTATACATCTGTCATGGATAAAGAACTTCCAATATGTGCATAGCCTACATCTGTCATGGTTAAAGAAGTTCCTATATGTGCATAGCCTACATATGTCATGGTTAAAGAAGTTCCTATATGTGCATAGCCTACATCTGTCATGGTTAAAGAAGTTCCTATATGTGCATAGCCTACATCTGTCATGGTTAAAGAAGTTCCTATATGTGCATAGCCTACATCTGTCATGGTTAAAGAAGTTCCTATATGTTTTAGCACATATGTCTATCATGTGTGATCATATCATTACCAAGCTCAGAGATCATAGATCAGAACATGAATTTTATTACTGGAAATTTAGCAAGAAGGCTGGTTAAACCTTCTTCCCCACCTGCTCTTATTGATTTTTCAGAACAAAAGTCACCAAAATTCACATGAAAATTATGAAGGAAGTACATATGAAAATGAGTGAATTGGCTTGATTTTTTAAAAATTCATTCATTCATTCTTTTTCCTTTTGCGCTGGAGTTAGCGCATAGGGCAGAGATCAGATCTCTCCAATTCTATCTGTTCAAAGCTATTCTGTGCAGTTCTTGAATAGTATGGATATTGATTGTTTTTCTTTCTCTAAGTATTGTTCTTCTGAGTGTTTCTTTTGGTCTACCCCTTGCTCTTTTATCTGTAGGTATCCATTCAAGAGATTGGTGGTGTATTCTGTTGGTGTCTGCACGTAGGACATGCCCGATGTAGGACCAACAGCTTTTCTGATAACATCTGTGATGAAATTTTGATGTCTCTTTTCTGATTTTATCATTCGATTTGAATTCACTCCAATGGGTATTAGTTATCCTACGAAGACATTTTTTCTCAAAACTCAGTAATTGGAATGAACTGACTTTTGTTACACAAATCGGCCTTGACTTTACGATGTTAGTTGATTAATCCAACAATCGACGAAGTGACCCATACTTGATTAGAGAAACACCCTCCATCAACAGACATCACTATCACATCTTGTTAATGATTTACGTAAAATACACCCCCCCCACTCCTTACTGAAGATATATATACAGCCCTGGCCATTACCTCGTTCTCAAACTGCCTGCTAGAGAGCAGTCTATGACTAACAAAACAACTATATTGTACCTAAGAAGAGATGTTTATTTTGTACTTTTACCACTTCCGTTGTTAATATAGATTGACACAACTCTCTCATGGGGATAAGTCTGTACTTTGAACTTCCTACCAATCTCTTGAAACTCTTTATAGTTATCTATCTGACTTGAATTGCTTTGTTTGTTATCTGAACTGTTGATTTGTGTAGTAAAGTTTATGTGTCATCTTAATTATCTTGACACATACATTACTTGGAGACATTGTTCTGATTTCTAAAGTGCTGTTCTGATTTCCACTTTTTGTGTCAATTATATTTTCTATGTTGTTATTGAGTGTTTATTGTTGAGAAGGTTAAGAGTAGTGCATACTGGATTTACTCAACAGTTGAGAAGGTTAAGAGTAGTGCATACTGGATTTACTCAACAGTTGAGAAAGTTAAGAGTAGTGCATACTGGATCTACTCATCAGTTGAGAAGGTTAACGGTAGTGCATACTGGATTTATTCATCAGTTGAGAAGGTTAAGAGTAGTGCATACTGGATTTACTCAACAGTTGAGAAAGTTAAGAGTAGTGCATACTGGATCTACTCATCAGTTGAGAAGGTTAAGAGTAGTGCATACTGGATTTATTCAACAGTTGAGAAAGTTAAGAGTAGTGCATACTGGATTTACTCAACAGTTGAGAAGGTTAAGAGTAGTGCATACTGGATTTACTCAACAGTTGAGAAGGTTAAGAGTAGTGCATACTGGATTTACTCAACAGTTGAGAAAGTTAAGAGTAGTGCATACTGGATTTACTCATCAGTTGAGAAGGTTAAGAGTAGTGCATACTGGATTTACTCATCAGTTGAGAAGGTTAAGAGTAGTGCATACTGGATTTACTCATCAGTTGAGAAAGTTAAGAGTAGTGCATACTGGATCTACTCATCAGTTGAGAAGGTTAAGGGTAGTGCATACTGGATTTATTCATCAGTTGAGAAGGTTAAGAGTAGTGCATACTGGATTTACTCAACAGTTGAGAAAGTTAAGAGTAGTGCATACTGGATTTACTCAACAGTTGAGAAGGTTAAGAGTAGTGCATACTGGATTTACTCAACAGTTGAGAAAGTTAAGAGTAGTGCATACTGGATTTACTCAACAGTTGAGAAAGTTAAGAGTAGTGCATACTGGATTTACTCATCAGTTGAGAAAGTTAAGAGTAGTGCATACTGGATCTACTCATCAGTTGAGAAGGTTAAGGGTAGTGCATACTGGATTTATTCATCAGTTGAGAAGGTTAAGAGTAGTGCATACTGGATTTATTCAACAGTTGAGAAAGTTAAGAGTAGTGCATACTGGATTTACTCAACAGTTGAGAAGGTTAAGAGTAGTGCATACTGGATTTACTCAACAGTTGAGAAAGTTAAGAGTAGTGCATACTGGATTTACTCAACAGTTGAGATGGTTAAGAGTAGTGCATACTGGATTTACTCATCAGTTGAGAAAGTTAAGAGTAGTGCATACTGGATCTACTCATCAGTTGAGAAGGTTAAGGGTAGTGCATACTGGATTTATTCATCAGTTGAGAAGGTTAAGAGTAGTGCATACTGGATTTATTCAACAGTTGAGAAAGTTAAGAGTAGTGCATACTGGATTTACTCAACAGTTGAGAAGCACAAAGGTAGAGTACATGGAGCCGACTCATAAAATTAGAAGAACAAGGGTAACATACATTGAAAAGACTCATCTGTTAAGAGACACACGGTAGAGTACATTTGACCAACTCAACTGTTGAGAAGCACATTGGTAGTAGAGTACATTTGACCGACTCAACTGTTGAGATGCACATTGGTAGTAGAGTACATTTGACCGACTCAACTGTTGAGATGAACATTGGTAGTAGAGTACATTTGACCGACTCAACTGTTGAGATGCACATTGGTAGTAGAGTACATTTGACCGACTCAACTGTTGAGATGCACATTGGTAGTAGAGTACATTTGACCGACTCAACTGTTGAGATGCACATTGGTAGTAGAGTACATTTGACCGACTCAACTGTTGAGATGCACATTGGTAGTAGAGTACATTTGACCGACTCAACTGTTGAGATGCACATTGGTAGTAGAGTACATTTGACCGACTCAACTGTTGAGATGCACATTGGTAGTAGAGTACATTTGACCGACTCAACTGTTGAGATGCACATTGGTAGTAGAGTACATTTGACCGACTCAACTGTTGAGATGCACATTGGTAGTAGAGTACATTTGACCGACTCAACTGTTGAGAAGCACATTGGTAGTAGAGTACATTTGACCGACTCAACTGTTGAGATGCACATTGGTAGTAGAGTACATTTGACCGACTCAACTGTTGAGATGCACATTGGTAGTAGAGTACATTTGACCGACTCAACTGTTGAGATGCACATTGGTAGTAGAGTACATTTGACCGACTCAACTGTTGAGATGCACATTGGTAGTAGAGTACATTTGACCGACTCAACTGTTGAGATGCACATTGGTAGTAGAGTACATTGAATTGACTCATCTGTTGATGGTGGTTTCAGTGTTGACATATGTGGGCAATCTTTTTTAAATATATGGAAAAAAGTTTGAACAAATGTAGAAGATATTTTCATTATCAGGAATAGCTTAACTTTCAGATTGTTATATAACCGTTCCACGTGTTGACGGAGCCTGAAAGGGAAGCAAATAGCTTGACTCTGAGATTGTTACATTTGACTCTGCATGTCAACGGGCCTGCAAGAGAAGCAAAGATTATCAGCAGTGTGATCTACTATGTCTTAAAAAAGAAATGATTAAGGAGCTGTGGTGTGAAGTCGGTTGTCCATCTCCTGGTTAAAAAAGACTCAAAAGGGCACACTGAAATCGGATGTATCATGCTGACAGATGAAGATGTTGCAGCCAAACTACAAACCATTCTTCTTTTTCTGTGTTTGTTCTCAAACTCTAGCAGATTTGCAGGATGTAGTTTGCTTGATACATATGAATTCAACATGGCTTCTATATCACTTTGAACATATATAAGGGATGGGACGGCCAACTCGACCTCATAACCTCCTTAATTGCCTCTTATTACTTGCATGGACGGTAAACAGTTGTTATCCATGCCCCCTCCCCCTTTTGGGCCCTGACAACACAAGGGCAACTGTAAACCATGGAACAACACATTATATAAACCATGACACAAACCTATTATGTAAACCATGACACAGCTCATTCTGTAAACCATGACACAAACCTATTATGTAAACCATGACACAACCCATTCCATAAACCATGACACAAATCAATCTGTAAACTATGACACAAATCCATTCCATAAACCATGACACAACTCAATCTGTAAATCATGACACGACCCACTATGTAAACCATGACATAACCCATTCTGTAGTCCATGACAGAACCCATTCTGTAGTCCATGACACAACCCATTCTGTAGTCCATGACATAACCCATTCTGTAGTCCATGACATATCCCATTCTGTAGTCCATGACACATCCCATTCTGTAGTCCATGACACAACCCATTCTGTAGTCCATGACATATCCCATTATGTAGGCCATGACATAACCCATTCTGTAGTCAACGACACAACCCATTCTGTAGTCCATGAAAGAACCTATTCTATAGTCCATGACATAACCCATTCTGTAGTCAACGACACAACCCATTCTGTAGTCCATGATATAACCCATTCTGTAGTCCATGACACAACCCATTCTGTAGTCCATGACACAACCCATTCTGTAGTCCATGACAGAACCCATTCTGTAGTCCATGACATAACCCATTCTGTAGTCCATAACATAACCCACTCCGTTCTCCAGACTGGATCCTGCTAATCATTAGGAACTTGAGAGAACATGCAGAACTGTAACCTTATGAAATCTTTTCCACCTTATAAGCGACCACAAAAAGAGAACAAAGAGAGAGAGAGAAAGAGAGAACAGTCATTCCACAATAGCTAAATGTCATGTGACGTATTCTTTCCATAACATAGTCTTCCTTATAAATCTTCTGAAATCTCCATGTTCTCTGGCAAGTTGTCCCACTTTCTCTGGCAAGTTGTCCCACTTTCTCTAGCGACATGTGCATGCATTCCTGAATATCTCGTCTTGCGTCGTCTTGGTCGGCTTCTGCCTCGACTTGCTTTCTGTCGCCCTCTCAAACAAAACTCTTTCCATGCCATCGTGTCTCCTCAAATGGCCGAAAAAAATCCTTACCTCCTTCTTAATATGGTGTTTAAAAGCCAGCCTTCTTGAATTTTGATTTTTCTTCCAAACGAAAATTTCAAGATATAACTAAATACAATGTGGGGTATTTGTAATACAAATACAATGTTTCATCTAGGATGCAGGTGAAATGGTTCGGTCTTTTGTCGGAGGTTTGGAACTCATTGTTAGCCTTCTGAGGTCAGACAACAAATCAGTTCTTGCAGCAGTTTGTGCAGCGATAGCTAACATTGCCAAGGATGAGGAGAACTTGGCGGTCATCACTGATCACGGAGTGGTGCCCATGTTAGCAAAGTTAACTAATACGGTGAGTTATCTTGTGTGTGGGTTGTGTTTATGCTGTATGTGTGCTTACGTGTGAGAATTTGAGAGTAAACCACACAGTAAGTGTACTTGGGCATGTGTCTGAGAAATTATCTCAATTTGATTATGTAGGACTGATCGGAACTGGAGAATTATCAAAATGAGGGTGTGTAGGATGTGCATGGATTTGAAAATTATTAGCATTAAGAAGGTGCAGAATATAGTTGGGCTAGGAAGGTATTTTTTAATATGTGGTTATATTACAAACGTGACCATCATAAATTATACTGTAGTTGTCCTGCCTTAACTTAACAACATACAAAGTTTATTCATAACACAGTAGCCAATTATTTGCTCGGCAGTTAAGTAAACTGACCTCCTCATGTGTTGTTGATGCAGAACAATTGCTAGCTGTTATTTTTAGAAACACTGTGTGTTGTATCGTTGAAATATAATGTAGAGCATGCTGACCAAACGTGTGCATTTTAAAATTATTAGTAGGTCTATTTATCGAGAATTGCTGTAGAATTTGTAAAATAGTGGGGTTTCTTTCTATAGTAGGAGTAATTAAATCACACTTTAGACCAGTGATTCTCAATGTCCCTTTATGAGACACGACAACCAATTCAATTTTCAAACATATTCTAAGTCACATCATACCACATTGCAGAAATGGTTACAGTGTGGCTATGTTTTACTTCCCTTTCGATCCCGGCAACTAAATAATAACAAAGAAAGGATTAATATTGTTGGATTTTTCTTCTGACTTCTTTCAGTTGGTTTTAAAAAAATTAATTGTGATTGCTTGTTTGGTCTGCCTGAGTAAAGCTGCAATGGTTACTAAATGCTTGAAATGTAAATGCTCAAATGTAGTGAATTCAATTGTTACTAAACTAGATAAAATAAGAAATTAATAAAAGAGTTGGTATAATATTGGACACGTTGAAAAGCAGCAAGTTGTTTGTTTGAGAACCTCAGCAATCGCGGGCGATTAGCTCTTACTTCCTATGTGCAGTGGGGTGGTTTTTCTGAGCTTTCTTTCATACACAGGAGACTTCAGCTTTCGGCTTAGTGCAATCCTTATACTCAGAAGATGTCCATAATTGTATCGATGACATGCTACGAAGCTTCCATAAGAGAGCCTCAATATAACGGCTTGTCATCTACTAAGGTTTTTCTGTTGCATGGGTGGTTTGTCTAGTGGGCCATTGGTGAGACCCACATATGTAACTGTATGCGTAAGATAGCAAGTAAAATGGTTCGGTCACCTTATTAGAATAAACCCAAACCAAATACCAATAAGAGCATATAACAAGAATATCCGGATATAAGGCCAAAAGTAGATCAAGAAAACGGTGGATAGGAAACATAAAGATGACCTTGAACAAACATGGACTTAATGCATCCACGGCGACATATCTGGCCTTGGAACGACAGACGACACTCCCACCCCTACTCTTAACGGCAAGTATGAATACAATCAACTATCATTCACCTAGGGACAGACAATAGACACATTGTTTTGTCCTGTGGCTTTTTTGTACTTTTTTGTCTTTTTTCTTTGTGACTTTTTTCATGTGCTTTTTTTTTTTACAAATCTACAATCGTCCTTCAATCACAAGAACACGAAATCAAACAGGAAATTTGGGCTCCCTATCGCAGTCGTTAAGCTTCTCGCCTTGTGTTCAAGAGGTCGTGGGTTCGAATCTGACTCGTGTCATCTTGTTTACAAATGGATTTTTTTCTAACAGCCTGTGCATTACCTTTGAAGCTACGGAGTTACGTGCTATGAGTGGTACTCTAGGTAGGTGGCGTGTCGCTTAGTTGCGAGTAACGGAGTACATATGGGAAATCGAGTACATTTAAAAGTCAATTATCTTCGACTTTTGAGCCCTTTTTGTTAAGGAAATTTGGGAATTTTTTTTTTACATGCGTGTCCTATAACGCCATTTAATCAAACATTTGCAAATGTTGCACCACGACGGAGACCTATCATGTCAACATATATATAGTATCAACCACCAGCCGAAGACTACTGTTGCTGACCACTTCAACGGGGCAGGCATTCGGAGTCCACGTGATATCCAGGGGACTTCAAATAAATCTTGCCGTGCGTCCGACAATTCGGTACAATACGGCCTTTTGAGATTAACACCCACCATTCATATACGCCTAAGTAATGTCTTGTAATGTTATGCCATTTTTCTGTGTTTTTCTATCTACATCCATCTAGTCTTCATATCATTCACAATCTACTGGACATCTAGTCATCATGTGAACGTAGACGGTGCCTTTCCCTATTCGTCGTGTGTTATGTGGTGCTCTTGATAACGGTATATTGATCGAAACGTTGATCTTTGTGTGTTATCATGTACGTAACTCTACCACTGAATAGCAGAACTTCAACCTTTTCCAGGTTTCACATGTTGACATTTCGGTGGGCACGTTTCAGTCTCCATCTTGAGTCCCTGGTTAATACACAGTCATGTAAACTTTTGAGTTCTCCTGCAAAAGTGACGCGATTTGACTTTTGCTTTTATTTTCATTAGCTGACGAGACAAATTATACACAGGGAAACAAATGAAAAAAATCGAAAACTGTTAGTCACTTCTGAAGAATAGCAAGGCTGACTCCACAGGACTATAAATACGAGGGACTGCCTAAACTTCATTTGAAAATGCTTAACCTTTTCGCCATAATGACCCGCCAAGCTGACTGTCTCTATTCCCGCGAAAACAACCGCCCTTTACTGTCGTATTGTTTTAATTTCCGGCTACTGTAGCTACAGGGAGAGGGGGATATTAAAGCGTGTCTCTCGTCAATTACAATCCTGTGGCGCGGTCATCAATATTAGTGATTCTCAAACTATTCCAGAATAAAAAAATAATGCATCAAACGGGAATTGAACCAGGTTCGCACAGATGACATCCACTCGCGTCACATCTTGAGTCAACATGTTTTTCCGTCTTCGACCAAACCGCATCCCTAAACAATTGCGAGATTTTTGTTAAGACTTTCAACATGTATAGGCCTATTCCTTATTCACTATGCGTCTGAATCGGTCGAAAACAGAGACAGCTACACCACAAACACATTGCACGTGTATGTAAATTCCTCGAGAATCACAATCACTATACTCATCATCATCAAGTGCCGTGCCGAATATCGTTGGCGATCATATTCCTCCATGTATGTCGACCCCTCATATATGTCATCATCTCTGTTAGTGTCGTCAATCGAAGCCATTTAGTCAAACTGTCCAATATCTTTTCTCTGGGTCTTCCCCTTGATCTTTTCCCTTCTATCTTTCCTGTTTTCACTATATTCTCAATGCCTCTTCTATTTTGTGCACAATAAATCTTACTGTCTTTGTCTTATATTATCAATAATGCATCTTTTCACATCCATCCTTCCAAGACATTCTTCATTAGTAATCTTTGCTGTCCAAGGAATGCGTAACATTCTTCGAATAGACCACTTTTCCGCTGTCTCCAATGATTTTTGTGATGTCTTATTTATTGCCCATGCTCCAATTCCATAGAGTATCACTGGTTCAATGTAGCATTTGAGGACACGTTTTCTAGTATCTATCGATATGGACTTGTTGCATATGATATTTTTCATTTTATGAAATGCTGCTTTTGCTTGTCCTATTCTGCTTATAATTTTGGTCTTGCATTATTATCTGAAGTTGTTCATGTTCCCTAAATACTAATCACTATACTTTGTTCACTTTAAGAATGAAGTGGGTCAGTGCTTCTGATTGGTTGTTGGACGCAGAACGCAATAATCGGCTAAGTGCCCAATAATACTGTTTCAAAATTTCGTTTTTAAACGTTGTTTAAATATTGTTTAATTGTTTTTAAATGTTTTAAATAATATTGTTTAAAAATCAACTGTTGTCGCGGAGTAATATGGGTATGTGTTGTGACCCACTTCATTTTTAAATTGAACAGAGTTATACACCAGCTAACAAAACATAAACTATTTCACCTGACTCTCCCCTTCTAAACAATTTGCAATGAACGGCCTTACGCCCCCCGCCCCCTTACTTTTAAGCCCCAATTTTTCACTTCGGTTACTTTTGTAACCACATAATTCCAAGAGCAATTCAGGTAACATAGAGCACGCAAAGTGACCTACGTTGTTTTGTTAAAAATAAGAAACTTTGCTCTTTTCGCCAGTACGAAATTTTGATAAGGACGAAGTCAAATTAAACTGCAATTATACAAATTAGTTCGATTCTGTGGCGGGGGGTACAGAACGCGTCTGTGATAGCCAAGGTATAGGGTTCGAATCCTGGGGGTTTTACCGAAACAACTTTTTTGAATGTTTTCGTGCAGTAAAGTTCACTATTTTCCAGGCAATTTGAAGTCCTTTTTTTTTGGTGAAAAATCACAAAGGAAGGGGTTTTTACAGAACTTTTGCCAATTTACTAATTGGAGGGGCTTGAACCCATACCTCCCTAACCCCTCCCTTATCTACGGGTCTGCATCTTATCTATCTATGTATTGTCATTTCTACTTGTGTTGTTAAGCGTCATGGGAAAACGTTGGAGTTGTCTGTCTTTGGCCATTTGGGTCGCATTGGCCATGGTCAGCTTGTGCCTTTTTTACGGTTCATTTTATTGTCTCCACCCATCTAGTTTTTGGTCTTCCTCGTGCCTTGTAACTTGATCTTCTGATGTTGTATGCACGAAGGGCTGGTTGCATTGATTTCATTATCTTGAGGTGGCTAAACCACCAAGTTCTCTGTCTTGGATATAGTCTTGACTTGAGATGGTCTTTGTGTCTTTGCTGATATCTTCATTTCTCCGCCGGTCTTTTCTGGTGACATTTATCTATCTAATGTCCTTCCGCGGTGAACACGGCGCATAGGGCAGAAACCAGAGCTTTCCAGTTCGAGCGATGTGATGCTACTGTGTGTAATTTTTGCATGTTGTTGAGACCCATAGGTGACATCTGAGCGAACATAGTTCAAATCCCGTTTTGCTCTCTTTGCTTAGTGTTTTGAGAATAGTCTTTCTTGGTCTTTATCTGTTTCTTTTGCTATCTGGTACCAATTTCAATTCTTGCAGTGGCAAATCTGTTTTCATTCATTCTAAGTACGTCCGATATAAATCCACCGTTTTCATCTTATAAAGCTGTTTGATGTCTTCTCCTGCTTGCTTGTTTTAATTTATTATTTCCAACCAATATTTAAGAATTTATAAATGCATATATAGCTTTCATCAAACACCTCATTTCACACGTTGTGATCTTTTTCGCTAATCAATGGCATTGTTTGACATTGGTAACAGAGTTAGTTTAAAATACTGTTTATCACGCCTTTCATGCACTAAATTCGCAAATCGCTCCGATTTCGTGGGATTACCCCACGTCCCCTAGGCGGAAACGCCCCCCCCCCGCCAATCCACTTTGGGAAGCACTGGACTACAGTATAACGTATAACCGTGACCAGGGACGGTGCTATAAGCCATCTGACCAAAAAGTAAACGTGACCTGAAATATTGAGTTTTTATTACTTCCGTGCATTTCGTTGATCTGTCTTGCTTTTTTGTCATGCGACTCCAAGTATATAAATAGTGACCAACGAACAGCACCGAAATAATTAAAAAACCCATCAAGAATGAAGTCTTATTTACTTTCTGTTCAGAGGCCTATACTGGAGCCCGTTCATGGTATAAGGCCTATTGGCAAATATAGACGGTCATTGCTGGAAACTATATGAGCCACGTTTATACCAAGTCATTCTTCAACATAGTTCTGCTTGCTGATCTCACGCAGCGTCACTTATCTGTGCTTTTCATTGGCTAGCAATAGAAAGTATACGCACATGCAACTCACATCGGCCAGGATGAGTAACTCTGCGTGAGATCAGTCACATCGGATAACGTTAGAACGGACCTGTTTCAATTCCCCTTTTTTACATATAGTCTCAAGAATGTGTAATTTATCCTCTTGCTTCCTACTTGAATTTACTTGTATAAACTATTAACTGAAGCAACATTGTTCTGTCTCTATGTTATTTATGTTTACATGAAGACTCTTTGGCCCTTGTAGAACGAATACGGATGTTATATGTTTGTTTTACTGAGGATACTTCAATACTCGTACCGGATGTTCTTTGTTGTTGTAATAGTCCTTATCTTGATTGGTCCGTTATCAGTGACTTGAATAAATAGTTTGAATGTATTGACAAATCGCAACTTTTTGGGAGATATGGTTGGTTAAGTACGGAAACCCCCGTTTACTCGAGTTGCAAGGTGATTCGGTGCCGTTAGAACGGAATTGGATAAATTCCCGTTAGTCTCAAGAATTTTTAATTTAACCTCTTGCTTCCTACTTGAATTTACTTGGGCTCCAATCGTACAATTGTTCTTCCTCTGCGTTCACTCTCTGTTAACCAAAACAAGAGTTCGTGTGATTCCCTCTGGGGAGCGTGAAGTACGTTGTGCTGCTGGTTTCACAACGGAGCTGCGTTATATAGCGCATTCGGGCCCAGCATATCAATTTTCGGAATGTGCAATTGCGTAGGCTAGTCTCACAAATTTCAAGTTTTCTGTGTAATCTGTACATTGACAAAGTAGGAGGCAAGCCAATGCTAACCATACAATTACACAGAGAGAGAGATGTGGAGCAATGATTTATACAGCCAATTCTCATTATAAAAACGTGGTTCGAACAGACAAAATATGTATGTAATAACAGAAATTCACTATATACAATATAAATAATAAAGAGTAAATTTTGAAAAGTGTTGTTACATAGAGATTTATGTTATAAAAGGGTTCGCTATAGAGGGATTCCTCTGTATTATTAAATTATTTCCATCACACCATTTAAGGTTTCTCATATTACAAATATATTTACTGAGTATTTCAAGTATTAGGTTCAGATATACATTATATATAATAAAAATTCGGGAAATGTGTAGGCCTATGTTAATATTTATATGGCTGTGTTTCCCATTTCTCTATATTGTGGGATTTGGGAGGAGTTTCTTTTTTCCACCGGAACTGAAGGAAAAAAGTAAACTACAGTGTTATCAAGACTGAATATTTCATTTTATTCAATTCACTGGAATAGAAATAATTACCGCCCGTTTGTTGTCGGGGCCCGAAAGGAGAGCAAAGAATAGCAACACTGTTTACCTTCCATGCATGTCGTACGAGGCGACTAAGGAGGTTATGGGATGGAGGTGGCTGTCCCATCCCATTTAGCGTAAGTGACCCAAAGCCATGCTGAAGTCAGATGTTGTCAGGCTGAAAGGCGCAGATATCGCGGCAATGCTGTAAACCATGACACAACGCATTCCGTTCTCCGGACTATATCCTGATGATCTGCGGGAGTTTGAGAACGAACGCAGAAGAAGAAGAAGAACTAATTACAAGTCTCCGATATCTGCTCATTTCTTGATTAAGGACTGTTTTCTCGAAACCCATGTATTTTTTTTAATAATTACATTGATTCGCTAATCCACACTAACCCGCGTTTCCAATTTTCACATGTCATCGCCAAATGGAGAAGGCCCTGAATTTCCAACCACTAATGCCAACTGACGATACATTAAAACTTCACACACCTACTGCTTGGCGTGTTACAGGAGTACCTTTGCTGTTATATCTTATTACTTTTTATGGTCATGCAGTTATTCAGGTTTGAACTATTTCCACCACGTTCATCACTGTACGCCGTGTAAGCAATCAACACAGCTATTCACCAATCAAACATGCCGATGTACATTTCATAGGCGTGGCCGCCCACATGGTGGGGTGCGGTGCTGACATTTCGTACCGAATGCTCGTTTTGCTTAATCCATGATGTGACTTTTGACTTCAGGTATTTACTGCGATGTAGTGGTTAGTGCACTTTATCACAAATGATGGTAGTTGTGAAACAGAAGTTATAAGGAGAATGGGAATGGCTTAAAATACTTTCAGTGACACCAGGAAAAATATTGACATCTAAACCTAAACAAATTACAAAGACACTAAAAATGAGAATTATAAAATGCTACATCTATTCTATATATAATTATAGCAAACATGAGAAATACAAGACTTTTAGGGCACGTGATGAAAAAAAGTAAAACTTGAACATTTAGTAACCACCGGAAAGATCAAGGGTAGAAAAGACAAAGGAAGACGAAGACAAAAATTTCTGAATGGGTTTACATTGTGGCACAAAAAGAAGTCACCAACTGAACTTATTAACAACACAAGAAACAGAGAGTTGTGGAGAAACATGATTATTAACGCCTATGTCACTCGTCATGATTTTTGATTGATTGATTCTATATTGATGTAGAGTTCAGAAACATGGACAATGAACAAATAACTATAATACAGGATTGATGTATTTGAGATATGGATATATAGAAGAATAGGGAGAACTTCAGCTAAATAGTTGATTCCAAATTGTCATCGTCGACCACAACGAGCTAACAACACGTTCCTAAAACCCCAACGATATCATAACGGTCTTTACTCACAAATATCAACTCTAAGACGTTGACTTATACAATTTTTTCAACGGAAAGTACTCAGATGTATTATGAAAGGATAGAATGGATAGACCGGGAAAAGGCGAAATGACACCGGACAAGGAAAATACAAAAATGACAGCAAACATGTGACACGAAACAAACAGAAACTATGGATCGACTAAAGTCATATATGAGACAGGCGATTATTAATGATGTCGGGTTTAAGAGTGCCAAAGCGTATCCAAAGCGTTCTTCCGGTCAATCCATACTACTCATGCCAATGTGACCGTCGATGCCATTACTGTTCGTGTTATATGTTTTAATTTTGTTTCAATTGTTTATCTTGATAAAGGCCTTTTAATCGAAACGTCGATTTGTGTGTCATTATGTGTGTTATTAAATATTAGCAAAACTTTATTACCCTATCCCTGGAGCTACCTGTTGGATTTCAGTTTTGCGCATTAAGTACATATTATCGAATCTCTAAAATGATAAGGTTTGAAATGATTGGAAGTCCTGAAATGACTTGAAGCTCTGAATTGACTTGAAGCTCTAAAATGACTTGAAGCTCTGAATTGACTTGAAGCCATGAAAGTATTGAAATGGAAGTGTAGAAGATAAGTAGAAAAGCAAACAAATAACACAAGAAGGAGAACAAACACAATATAAGATATCGTAGTTTGTACTCATGTCAAACATCTTACTAAACCTACAAGTAAAACTTTCTGGGATCTCTCTGGTGGAGTGGTTAAGCCGTCAGTTTTGTGCTCAAGAGGTCACGGGTTCAAAGTGGATTTTTGGTCAGAGAATATCGTTTGAAGCTACGGAGTTACGTGCTATGAGTGGTACTTTCGGCAGGCGCGTGCCGTTTCGTTGAGAGGGTCGGAGTACATATGCGGCAATCCGAGTAGAGTACGGCAATCCTCTACGCCGTGTCAACATTTCAACGTTTATGTCAACAATGTCTTTGTCAATTTTTAACCTCTTCCCTACTTCTTTAATTATTAAAATATTATACCTTTTCCCTTTCCAATTTTGCAAATAATTTTTTTTAACTACACGATTGTTTTCCATATCTTCTTCTTCTGTGTTCGTTCTCAAACTCATGCAGATCAGCAAGATGTAGTCCGAATAACGGAATGCGTTGTGACATGGTTTACATCATTGCTGCGATATCTGCGCCTTTCGGCGTGACACATCCGATATCAGCATGGCTTTGGGTCACTGACCCTATATGGGATGGGACAGCCAACTCCATCTCATAACCTCCTTAGTCGTCTCGTACGACATGCATGGAAGGTAAACAGTGTTGCTATTCGTTGCTCCCCTTTCGGGCCCCGACAACACACGGGCGGTTTCCCATATTATTAAAGAAGAAAAATATATTTCGAATTCAAACAGTTTAATAGGGATATAAAAACACTATTGTTGAAGTCAACTTTTGTCAACACCCCCCCCCCCAATCATTCACCCTAATTGTTGACGCAATTTATGGAAAAACCCCACCCCTAATTTTCTCAGTCTCCTCTATGTTTACCTCTGCCCTCGTTTTCAAATGATATAAATGTAACTTAGGTTAAAATAAAAACAGAATTAGAATAAAAACAAAACAAAGTAAGAAAGCATAAATAACCCACAATGAAAGATTGTTTATGTCTGTATGTAATTGATCTGTAACTGAAATCAATACACGTGACAGCTTCGCTCATTTTCTCACCTGAGACTTGGGGAAATCGCCGATATATGTTCAGAAACTGCGTACAACGATATGTAATAAAAGGAGTGGGTACATCCACTGTGTAGGTGTTTATATATGTATACATCTGTGTATGTATGTATGTATGTATGTATGTATGTATGTATGTGTGTGTGTGTGTGTGCGTGCGTGCGTGCGTGCGTGCGTGCGTGTGTGTGTGTGTGTATGTATGTATGTATGTGTGTGTGTACGTATGTATGTTTGTATGTTTATATACATGTATGTGTGTACACGTATGCATAGCAAGTTGAGACTAGAAAAGCTATCAGATTTCAAGGCAGAGGGTGGCACCATAAGACAGTCAGAGTACGCTTTATTGTGTAGTCCGCTGGCCAAATTCAGGAATGCTTTACTTGGTATAGTCACATCTGCTAACTGAAAGATTTGAAAAGCTTTAGTTTTATTCAGTCATTGTATCCTTTCACCGCGTGTTAACGAGGCTCGAGAGGGGAGCACATAATCGCACTAATGTTTACCTTCCATGCATATTGTTAGAGGCAACTAAGGGGGTTTGGGGTGAAGTTGGCTGTCACATCGCATTTAGGGTCAAAGTGATGTAAGCTGAAGTCGTTTGTGTCAGGCCGAAAGATGCAGATATTACAGCACATGATACATCGTTCTCTGGTCTACATCCTGCTAATCCGCAGGAGTTTGAGAACGAAAGAATAAGAAAAGTCATTTTAGAAATAGACTTTCTCTAATCAGAGTCAATGCTCATGTCATCTCCTATTTTCATTATCAAAAGATGCAGAAATGCATTAACGCCTCAAGTTTCGTTTATTAGTTCGAAACACGTAATCAATTTCCAACATCAAATATTTGACGTAATGTATGTACGTATGGGACTTACGGTAGTGACGTCCGTTGATGGAGGGTGTTTCTCTAATCAAGTCTGGGTCATTCCGTCGATCGTTGGATTAATCAACTAACATCGTAAAGTCCAGACCGATTTGTGTAATAGAAGTCAGTTCATTCCAATTCTTTTTCATTCAAATGAATTATTTTGTGACAAACTGTGTAATACAATATCAGATATTTAAGAATTCACCAATCTCTTGAATGGATACCTACAGGCAAAAGAGCCAGGGGTAGACCAAAAGAAACACTCAGAAGAACAATACTTAGAGAAAGTAAAACAATCAATATCCATACTATCCAAGAGCTGCATAGAATAGCTTTGAACAGACAGAATTGGAGAGATCTGACCTCTGCCCTATGCGCTAACTTCAGCGCAAAAGGAAAATGAATGAATGAATGTATGGGGCCTTTTGCGTCTTGTAGACGACCATTTAGCAATAAGAAGAAGCAATCAGTTGAATATCTTCTCAGAAATATGACTTTTCAAGCGATCAGATCACAGCAACGGTAGATTTTTCTTTGTGTCTTTCTCTTTTTTTTTCCTTCCAAATCTTTAAACATATTCTTTCTGAACAGTGCTGATCACTTACGCAGGTTCTGCATCCAGACATCTCGAGTTTCGGCCTTGTTTTCCCAGTTTTTGGATTCTATGTTGAAACCTTTCATTTAGAATCTACAGATGTCTTTATACCTCAACAGTGGCCTACCGTGGGCTCGATGACTTTCATCCAGTTCCCATAATATAATTTGTTTTGAGATGCGGAAGTTTGGCATTCTGCGGACCATGAACCAGCCAACGCAATCTATTTATATTGAATGTTTCCATGGCAGATGGTAGATGAGTGCGTCTCAACACTTCCATGTTGAGTGTGCCCTTGGCAGATGGTAGATGAGTGCGTCTCAACACTTCGATGTTGAGTGTGCCCTTGGCAGATGGTAGATGAGTGCGTCTCAACACTTCGATGTTGAGTTAGCCCTCGGCAGATGGTAGCTGAGTGCGTCTCAACACTTCCATGTTGAGTGTGTCCTTGGCAGATGGTAGCTGAGTGCGTCTCAACACTTCCATGTTGGTGATTTTGACGTGCCATGTTATATTTAAGATCTTGCGGAGACATCTTAGATGAAATATTTTAAGTCTCCTCTCATGTTTGGTGTAGGTAGTCCATGTTTCAGATCCGTAGTATAGTGTACTGAGCACGCATGTTTGATAGATCTGTATCTTTGTTTTCAATTTTAACTTATGGTTTTTTCCAAGCTCCATTTGACAGTCCGCCAAAAATGGTAGCCGCTTTTCCTTTATGTGCATTTATTTCATTTTTCAAGGAAAGGGTGAATGTGATTGTGAATCCTAGGTAGAAAAAGGTGTCGACTTGCTTTATATTGGTGTTGTTTAAGGTGATGTTTGTTGGTACTCTATATCCATGAAATATTGCCACAGTTTTAGTAATTCTTATTGTCATAGAGAACATGTTTTTCTTTGCCATGAAGTCAATTTGGGACTGCAAGACGGACTCACTGTGTGCTACTAGAGCAGCAGCAGCATCGGCGAAGAGAAGTTCTCTGATTAGTATTACTGATGTTTTCATCTTCGCTCTGAGACGCGCTAAGTTAAAGAGTGATCCATCGTAACGTGTGCGGATGAAAACGTCACCTGCTGCATCTGCAAGAGCATGTTTCAGAAGCGCTGCGAAGAATATTCCACAAAAAAAAGGGTGAGGACTAGAATAGACCCCTGCTTTACTCCAGTTTTTACTGCAAAGCTATCAGACGTATTACCCTCGAATGATACATTTGGAATGATACATGTCTTCATGAAAGGAAATAACCAAATCCAGTAGTTTTGGTGTACAACCAGTACATTTTAGAATCATATATAAAGCTGGTCTACTAACAGTGTCAAAAGCTTTAGTTAGATCCACGAAAGCCATAAAGAGTGGCTTCCCATGTTCACGACACTTTTCTTGTAGTTGACGAAGGGTAAAAGTCGTGTCGGTAGTGGATCTTTAGGCTTCTGAAACCACACTGTGACTCCGGCAGGACACGTTCTGGAAGCAGTTGGAGTAGCTTTGGAAGGATATGAGCAAAAACCTTCCGTGTGATGCTGAGAAGGGAGATACCTCTGTAGTTGTTACAGTCATCCATGTCACCCTTGTTCTTGTAGAGAGTTTTTGAGTATCTTTAATTTTCGCAAATCTTAGGGGATTTTGCTCCCCCCCCCCCCCCCCCCAGCACGTTATAAGTAGTTGGTACAGGTGGGGTACGAGGTCATCTATTTTGTCCGTTAGGATTTAAGCGGGAATGTTGTCTGCTCCTGTTGCCTTTCCGTGTACTAGTTTATTTATATCCTTAAGGAGGCTGACCTCTGTGGGTTCATCATCTAGCTTTGTCATTTCAGGTTTATTATCAAGTATTTGATTTAGTTGCAAGTCTCGTCTTCGGAGTACAGAGTTGAGTAGTGTTCGACCCATCTTTCAAGTTGTTTGGTTTTGTCTATTATAGGATCTCCTGCTTTTGTCTTTAGTGGGACAATTTTTGAGATCTTTGGCCTTAGAGCTACTTTGATGTTTTCGTACATCAGTTTGGAGTTTCCCATATCAGCTGAAGTTTGTATTTTAGTGTATAGATCTAACCAATATTTGTTTGCAGATTTTCTTGATTCTTGCGGAACTAGTTGTTTTGTATGCCTGAGATAGTCGTGTGCGCTTTTTGGCGGGGGTCTTTTTGAACTTTAAAAATGCTTAATTTTTAATTTCTAAAACGGGAGGAGTGTTTCTTTATTTTCTTTAACCCAGTCTTTGTTAAAGAATGTGTGTGTTCCGTACGACGATACTGCGCTGTCATATATGTGTGTGTTTTCAGGTTGTTCCAGATGGTATTTACGTTTACCTCATTTTCTGTGCATTTTTCTTTTTGTATGTCCAACAGTGTATTGAATTCTTTATAACATAGTTCTTTCCTTTCTGAGTTTCGTTCCCGCGAAACGTTTATTTTGGGTCTTCCTGGTTGACGTGGTGCGTGGAATGTCTTTGGTTTTATATTTACCTTGCTGATGACTAGTGTCTGTATTACAGTCTGCACTATGCAGAGTTCGTGTAATTATTGCTGAGTTAAGATCTTTCCTTCGAGTGAGAATCAGGTCCAGCTGGTACCAATGCCTGATATGAGATGACGCCATGAGATTGTGTGAATGGGCTTGGTGGCAAAGAAACTGTTTGTTACGCACAAGTGGTTTAAGGTGCAGAATTCCAATAATCTCTACCCATTTTCGTTTATGCTACCAGTACCATGATGACCACAGCAGGCCGACCATGCGCGATTGTCAGTACCCACACTGGCGTTTAGATCACACAGTGTAAACAATTTTTCTATGCCGAGATTGAGTTTACGATGTTATGTAAAGTCATATAATTTATCTTTGTCTTCTGCAGTGGCGGTAAAAGTCGGGTGCATAGGCACTGATAATATTGACATGGTCGTTTTGCACTCAGATGTAGTAATATTATGCTCTCTGACACTACTGTTGGTGTAGTGTTGAAATTTATAAGACTATTTTTAACGGCGAAACGGACTCCGTACAGTCTAGGTTGATCTTTGTTTAAACCCTGCCTACAAATGTGTAGTTCCTTTCTGTAATTGATCCTTGATCAGAGTTTCCTGCAAGGCAGCGATGTCGATGTTCAGCCTCATGAGTTATCTATCAATGAGTGCTGTTTTTCTAATGTCAGTTGTTGCTGTGAGGTCTGTGATGTCGGGTCTAGTGCACATGGTTATAAATTTCTAGTGCCAAATTTGAGAGACTGTTGTTTGTGTCTGCCCCTCCCATGACGATTATTGCTAAGCCCGGGCGGCTTGTATGGAGAAAGTACCCTGCCCATTTTGCACTAACACCCTATGTGTTCCGTTGATGAAGTCAAAGAGAAAGGCAAAGCGGATACGTAAGGAATCAAGTAGAACTGCAAAAGATGCCAGAAATTGTTCGGATTCAACCATCAACTGTCATCAACTCCAGATTTTTAAAATGGGGGTATACTCCCCTTAGCCGTAGGCACTCCCGTGCTATCCCGCAAGGCAGTGGGTTTGATGGACGCTTATAATGCCGCTGAGCCAGCTGCTCGGGGACGTATTGAGATGCATTTTTCTCACGGTTTTGCCTCAAGGGTACGACAGCTTGAGGTATGATATTGTGTGCGCTTAGAGCTAGTGTATACAGTTAATTATTAAATTGCCTGGCAGACCAATACAAATGATTTAACGGCCAGGATTTGCACATCGGGCTGTATTTCGCCACGCCAATCCAAGTGTCGCCAACTTTGTAACGCTTCTATTATAAATTAATGAGCGTGTAAATCTATGTGCATGTGTATATTTTTAGAGTGTGGTCGACGCTTTACACATCTCTTCCTCACTTAAAAATAGAAACCCCAGTGCAAGTCACTTTCACATCTACACTAACCTACAGACTAAGCTGAAAATTTACAGAGCAGTAGTACTTCCAATGCTGTTATACACTTGTTGAACATGGACTGTGTATAGAAGTCATGTAGGCAAACTCATTCACATTCACTCAACATGTCTCAGAAATGATACGAACATCATATGACAAAACAAGGTTCCGGATACAACTATCTTTGATAGATCTGGTATCCCTAGCATTAACAGTATTCTGATGCAGAACACATATTCGTTGGGTAGATCATCTGTCACGTATGCCAGATCACCACCTGCTAAAGATACTTCTCTATTGTGAGCTGGAAAAAAGTACAAGGTCTCAAGGTGGATAAAGGAAGCTACAATGACTCGTTAAAGACCTCACTGAAAGCCTTTGAAATAGACCAAGACACGTGGGAAGAACCGGGAACTAGAAGCTTGTTCTCGCGCTGAACACAACTTTAGTTCTGATTTTCTTGTAAAGTTGTCCCGTTTTATTTGCATGTGGGGCTGCACTCTGGCGATGTGCTACCATCTCATTGTATTTAGTAGTTTATCCTTACGGAAACTAAAACACGACTCTCAACATGCGCCATGACATCTACCAATATATATTATTTGGCATTATTGAACCCTTTGAAATCCGTCGTATGCCCGTCAGTCGTATGGGGGATGTAATGTTGTTGCGACATTTCTGTCTTGTTTCACCGATATTTGGGTTTGTTTTGTCTATTTTCTGTTTGTGTTTTTTTTTCACTTATGACCTTTTAGTTTTAACCTTTCCGGGTCATATCCATATTTTGATCTGCCATGTCAACGACAATATTGTCATTCTTACTTGCCGTTTTCTGTTGTGAATGTATTCTTAATAAATACCTTTTTGTAGAAACGTCGATTTGCGTGTGTGTTCTTATGTGTGGTTCCAGTGATTAGCAAAACTTTATTACCATGTTCCTAATTTCGTCATTTCTGTTTTCGCCGAAGATGGATGTGTCGAGCCATTGGCGCAAATAAAACTGCGACACAACGCATTTCCATTCTCTGGACTGCATCTTGCTGGAGATCTAGTAGTACTGCTACAGGAGAAATGAAGCAGGAGTTTGAGAATGAACGCTAAAGAAGAAAAGAAGAAGATTTCGATTTTGCCGCAGTGAGTACATATCTCCAGGGATATGACTACGTGCTGAGTCGTTCATCTTGGCTGAGCCGACTGTTCATTGGTCACTTTGCGTGTACTTTGTGTCGGCAGCCAATGAAAAGTACGGGGAAAAGTTGATTACGTCTACTTCGTCTACGTTCGTTCTCACAATCCTGAATATCAGCCATAATTTAGTCGGGAAAACAGAGTGCGTTACGTCATGGTTGATATCTTAACATGTAACATTATAATGTTTGACATCTTAACCTGTAACGTTGTAACATCTTAAAATTGAGCATTATAACATCTTAAAATATAGCATTATAATAACTTAACATGTAACATTTTTAAAATGTACCATTATAATATATTAGCACATTTGGTTGGTTGGTTGCTGATCCATCGGTTCATGGGCCCATGTCCTTTGACCCAAGTCATTGTGTGACATACGCATGTATGTGAATGGGAGCTATTGTTTTGTTCCATATAATGTGTTCCATTTATCTGGCCTCGGAAGGAGACATCTTAACCTAAGAACAACCAACTTACATATGTCCATATAGCTGTCTATATATTCGTTTTAATATTATATATTATATATTATATATGCTTGTTTATCGACCTGCCTCGTTATCTTATCGATGGTGAAACCAATGTGTGTATCAAATATATCAATAACCTTTCAATTATATGTAATTTTCATATATAACTGCATGCGTCGTTCTGTTAGATTTAGAGATTTGTGTTTACGTTCCTGATTGGCGGATTAGCTTGCGTGTCTATTTATCCACGAGCATGTGTACAAATAGGATTTGGTGATTAAAGTCGCCTTGGTTGTGTTAGAGCTCGACCAATCGCCAAACAAGAACTAACAACAGAATCAGAACAAATCAGAATCAGCCTTCTTACGTGATGTTTTTGTTCATTTTCTGTGATTTTCGCTGGTCACTATTTATATACTTGGTGTTGCCTGCCAATACGGACCAACGAAATTCACGGGAACAATAGAAAACATGATCCAAAAGGCTTGTGTGAATTATGTCGGTAGGTCTTCTATTGACTGAAGTCACGGTTCAGGGCGTATTAGCTATTAAAAAGTTTGGCAAACTGAAGTATTGATCTCTAGATACAAGATCAATGAAGCGCCGTGCCGAGTGGGGCATGCGATCATGCTTTTCCACAACTCCTTTTCTTTTGTGTTGTTATTAAACTCAGTTGGTGACATTCTCGCATGACATAATGATAATCTACCCGATAACGTATCTATGTCTTTCTCTGCCCTGTTGTCTCCCTGTTATTTTTCCGGTGGTTGCTAAATGTTCAATTTGGCTCTTCTCGTCATGCTATAAAAATCTGGAAATTGCTACTCTTATATTAAATTTGTGATGAAGTGAGGAAGACTTCCAAAATTTAATCAATGTAGTAGTCACCGAAAGTAAAGAGAAATGCCTCTTCCTAAATATCAAGAAAACAGAAGTAATGGTTATTTCAAAGAAACAAAATAACACACCTTGCAAAATCAAAGTGAATGATATAGTATTAAAACAGGTACACCAATTCAAATATCTAGGTACAATGATTACAGCAGATGGAAGAAGCTCAACAGAAATAAGATGCAGAATAGGACAGGCAAAAACAACATTCAGAAATATGAAAAATATACTGTGTAATATGACCTTGTCATTAGAGGTGAGAAAGAGAGTTCTGCAGTGCTATATAACTCATATACTACCATATGGATGCGAGTCTTAGACAATAAACAAACTGGAAAGTGGGAGATTGGAGGCAACAGAGATGTGGTTCTACAGAAGAATGCTGAGATTACCATGGACAGCCAGAAAAACTAATGTAGAGATGTTGAAAGAGTCAAATGTGAAACGGACCTTAATCAACAATATAAGAAAAAGGCAATCTTCTTTTTTTGGCCACTTTATGAGACAGGCAGGTTTAGAGAACATAGTCACAACAGGCAAGATTGAAGGCACCAGAGACAGAGGGCGACAACGTGAGAAAATATTAGACAGTTTGACAACCTGGGACAGCAAGGAAACAACAACGACTTTGATACATAATACTATGGATAGAGTGCTGTGGAGAGCCATGACCGCCTACGCCAGCATGGCACCTGATGTTGATGATGATGATGATATTAAATTTAATTTGTCTATTTAATCCAGTCCTGTTTTGTAGCGGCGTAGTACACAGCACATCTGTGACTTCCAAAGTACCAGTTTCAAATCCTGCCGCAGGCAATTGTGCATCCGGACAATTCAAAAAGCAATGGCAAACTTCTGAACGTATTCTATTTTCTAGGAAATCAGTACACAGAAAATGCTGGGTTGATGACTGCATCCTGAATAGGATAATCTACCAATTTTTTCTCTTCATCATATCGGATAAACTCTGCATTTATTTTATTTTTTTGGCTGAGCATGCAATGTTCAACATTCTTCTTAAAAAAAACCGCGTTAGTCTCTAGTTTACTTAGAACTTTTTAATTTAGTCCATACTGAGAGATTTTTATCGTCACTGTTACATTTGGTTGGAAACATCGTCAATGTTTTTTTTACAGTGTTACACTTGTTACAGTTGGTAGAAACGATTTTCTGGGAGTTAATAACAATAAACTACGACGATACTTGGAATTTCGACACCACACACAAGCTTAACATGTGGCATTCTGGCATGGAACATGAAACAACAAATAGAAGACAGAATTGATGCAGTTATATATATATAAAAGAATATGGAGAACTTCTTGGAAAGAGCAGAAAACGAACAAAGAAGTGATGACAGCATTTTGTATGAAAAGAAGGATTATTAAAAGAAATAATGATCAAACAAATACAGTATTTTGATCATATCAAAAGACATGGCACCTTGTTGAAAACCTTACTTGAGGACAGAGTCGAAGGGAGACAACAAGAGTTGGGTAGAGATTGAAATGGGAGGGAAATATCGCAAGATGAACATGTTACAGTCTAGCAGAGTGTACCACTAAGGCAAGAGACAGAGAATGTTGAAGGTCCGTCACAGCCAACCATTGTTGCGAAGATGGTACATTATCACACGCTCTAACTTCGGCGTCCACCTCCTCCTTTATATAAATAAACTCATTTCTGGTGTGGCACGCCCGGTGACTGCTATTGGCGACTCCAGCCGAATCAATCCCCCTGACCGTTTTGGTGTTGACAACAAGCTTATATACATTTCTCTAGCTATACAGGGGAAATTGTCTCAAGATCGTGATAAACAGTTTTCATTTGTATAGTTAAAAAACCAAACTTATAAGAAATCTAATAATATTTTAAGTAATGATTATCAACCCTTTATGTCCGTGGTTCCTCCTTTCAGGACAATTTTCAACCTTTGTCGTCATGGAGCTTAAAAAGCTTGTATCCTTTCTTACGCTAATTAATATATTTTTTTGTTAACAATATTTCAAATTGCCCCCTCGCCTCGCAAACCCAACCCATCCAATTTTGAGGTTTGAACGCGGATGACCTACAGTGTACTGGACAATGCTTCTGTGTTCGTTCTCAAACTCGTGCAGATTAGCAGGATGTAGTCCGGAGAACTGAATGCGTTGTCTCGTGGTTTACAGCCATTTCTGCTATATGTGTGCCTTTCGGACTGACACATCCGACTTTTGCATTGTCCTTGGATCACTTTGACCCTAAATGTGATGTGACATCCAACTCCACGCCATAACATCCTTAATCGCCTCTTGCGACATGCATGGAAGGTAGACAGTGTTGCTATTCTTTGCTCTCCTCTCGAGCCCAGGTAACATACTGGAGATACTGGTGATAAGATTAGATATATTAATGGCGCCACAAAATTCAACAATACTTGAATAGCAATGTCATGTATATGGTTTTTAAAAAAATATATGGTAGCACATCCTATTCAGGATATAGCCATCAACGCAGTAACTATTTGCTGTAGTGATTCTCTCAGGCCATATAAATATGTTCAGTAATTTACCATTGCTTACTGAATGCACAATTTCTTGCGGTGGGATTATAGAAGTATTGCGTCAAGAATGTCCTTATAGGTGTAATGTAATGTTCAGAATTTGTGATGGCATGAAAAGAGTTGTTGGAAAGGGAAGGGGGGGGGTTAGAAGGCAGTAGTGGCAACCGTCGACCAAGACGTCGCTGGACAAGCGATATTCAATAATTGATGCACATGCCGCGGGTCAATTTGCCACTACGATACAAAGCCGGACTCTGTACATTATACTCTTCAATTATTATGATTATTATCGTTATTTATATTTTCACTTGTCACATTACTATTGCCCTCATTACGGTCTTCCCTCCTCCCCCCCCCCTCCTCAACAGTTCATTATAGTTATTTATTTTGTTGCCCCTCTAGATGGTTGTGGCTCCCACGCCCATGGTGAGAACCGTTGCTATAAAAGAACTCATATTTACAACCAACTGTTATCGTGAAGCGTAAAATCCCGCCTACATCCTTGTATACAAAGATCCGTGGATGAAGTAACCCAATAACATTTCATCTATCATCGATCTGTATGCCCTATCTGTGCTCCAATGAAGGAATACAACGGAAATCTGACGACGTGAAAAAGTAGTTCCGGATTAGATTGCGACACTGCGTTGATCAGATTGCTTAGCCTAGACGGAATATTCCTAGAACCTGTGTCCTACTTTTGGCTGATGGGGATAGTTAAAAGCGCTGCCTAAGTTAACTCGCTAGGCCCCAATAATAGAGTGTTTCATACTCAAACACCGCCTTCTGTATATTATTTTTGCTCACAAGTAATTAAGTGAGCTTAAACTTTCATCATAACTGTTATCATCATGTGTCCTGCAGCTTCATAGTACGTAGCACTGGTACTTTATTTTAATATCCACAGACGCCCGTGTGTTGACAGGATTCGAAAGTAAAACAACATATATGTACACTTCACCTGCCATGTATGTTGTAATAGGTGGCTAAAATGTTGTGTGGTGTATGTTACCTCGGTTTTTTTTCGGTCTTAGGAAAAACAACGGTACCAGAGAAGCTATACTGAGTATCCAACTAGTGATAGATAAATATATAGTCCAAAAAAATGTATATTTTCTATATTTTCTTCATAGACTACAACAAGTCCATTGACAGAGTCCAACATGAAAAATTAATAAAATATCTTCAAGAAATAGGCATAGATGGAAAAGACATCAGACTGATTAGAAATATATATTGGGAGCAGACTACACCACTAAGATGTGAAAATAGTTACTCACCCTACATAGAAATAAGAGAAGACAAAGCTGCATTTTAACACCAAGCATATTTAATATCTACACAGAGAATATCTTTAAAAATATAGAAGAAATGCCAGGACTCACACCTTATTGAAGACCTTACTTTAGGGTAAATTAAAAGGGAAGCGAGCAAGAGGTAGGCAGAGTTACAAGTGGGAGAGTAACATCAAAAGATGGACAGGTTACAGTTTAGCAGAGTGCACCACCAAAACAAGAGACAGGGGATGTTGGAGGTCTGTTACAGCCAACCTTCGTTGCGGAGACGGCCTTGCATGATGATGATGAGGTTACCTCGCCCCATGATCTACGCTGTGATGAAGACTCATTCCTGGACTGCTGTTAGAAAACCGTTTCATCTTCTTCTTCTTCTTCGTTCGTTCTCAAACTCCTGCAGATTAGCAGGATGTAGTCCGGAGAACGGAATGCGTTGTGTCATGGTTTACAGCATTACTGCGATATCTGCGCATTTCGGCCTGACACATCCGTCTTCAGCACGGCTTGGGGTCACTGACCCTATATGGGATGGGACAGCCAACTCCATCCCATAACCTCCTTAGTCGCCTTTTACGCCCAGCGTGGAAGGTAAACAGTGTTGCTATTCTTTGCTCCCCTTTCAGGCCCCGACAACACACGGACGAATACGTTTCATGTCTCGAGTCACTCATATCAGAACATGTTGATGACATGTTGTGATTTACAAACTGGTAGGTCATCCACAATCAGCTGTGCGTTACTTGAACCTTCACCGCCAGATCACGTGGAAGAATAGTTTACGAAGTCAGTGACGTCTTAATTAACCGCAAGTAGTCTAACTATGGTGATAGTTCACGTGTTTGCGGTGACATGAGTAGGGTTACCATAATTGTCAGATGGAAAAAGAGGACGTTTTGGCGTGTGCATTTACATCCGGTGCCCCCCTTATTGGCAACAGAGTTATAAGTTCCGCTGCCGCATGTCAAACATTTAGCTTCCCAGTCATATCGGCCTGCACGAAAACCTGGATAGTTGGTCTTCAGTGTGTCTGTAAATAAACACTTCTGTTTCAGCATTTTTTTAAATCTTGTTTTTTAAATTTAAGTTCAATCTTCAATTCAAAAATGTATTAATTAATAATTATCACTAACGAACTCGCGTTACCGTCTGCTAAGCGAAATGCGTTATGTTTACGAAAAATTGAAAATGGCTAACGGAACCGGAAGTTCTGATGGCCAATGTTAACATTGAGCTAAATATAGGTGGCGCACGTATTTATTTCACGATACATAATAGATTAAAGTATATAGCACAGAAAAGTAAGTAAGAAAGTATCGATCGATCGAAGACGGACGGACTGTCGGGGACGGAGATAAACCCGGACAAAAGCCATTTTTTTGGATGAGGACTAGTCATGTCTATATTAAAATTTGAGTGACAAAGACGATGACGACGAGTCATGTCTATATTAAAACATACATATATTTCAAGAATGTTTCCTCTGTTGATTCCCCGAATCCAGAACAAATTCAAACATGACCGTTCCTTTTAAAGACCTTAAAATATAATTGATTAGGCCTCCCTTTGTAACGTTTATAATTATTTGGAGTTTTCCGTTGGTCACTATTTATATACTTTGAGTAGCCTTGGCTATTTTCGGCATGCGATTCCAAGTGTGTAATAGTGATCAACGAAAAACACGAGAATAATCATTAAAAGGAACGAATGAACGCCTAATTAATTCTGCGAAGAGGTCTTCTATATAACCCACGTTCTCGTAAATGAACAAGACGATATGAGTCATTGAGGTGAGGTCCTGAAGTTGGTTTAAAAAACGCGCCTCCTACAGACTTATAGTGTGCTGAACAATAACCCGAATCCTGGCACTGAATAACTTAGGACTGGGATTTACGTCGATTGACGCGGTCTCAAAGTGTCACTTGTGTTTTGATAAAGTTGGAGATTGCAATCACCCTATACAGCGTGGTGCAAGCCCATCACACGGTGTAAGGTCCTGACAGCTGTCACACAGAATACGTCAATCATCTTGACTGATCCAACGTTTCATTAGCTGGCGACATAAAGTGTACTCAACTGCGAATATTGAAAGTTGCATTAGCCAAGATAAGTGACGATATATGTGACTAATTCTTTCTATCTATTTATCTATGTTCCTCCAGCGCTGAATTCGGGTGCACAGGACAGAAACCAGAGCTCTCCAGCTGGAACTTGTGTGTAATTCTTGCATGTTGTTGAGACCCATAATCAATCTCAGTTTTGTTCTGTGAAGAGTCTCTCTTGGTCTTCCTCTTCCTTTTTTGCTTTCTTGTGTGTCATGTGACGTATTCCTTCCAGAACGTTGTCTTCCCAATGAACTCTCTGAACCTCTCTCTGTCGTGGGCGATGTGGCTTGCATTTCCTAGCGATGTATTCATATTATCTTTAATGTCGTCAGTCCATCGTCTTCTTGGTCTGCCCCTTCTCCTCTTTCCAGGTACTCTTCCCTCCATTATTTGTCTTTCTAAACAGTTATGTCTCTTTATATGACCAAACAGGCGTAGTTTTCTTTTTGTTATTGTGTTTAGTAACCAACACTCTGGAATATTCAGTGTGTTTATAATATCTGAGTTTCTGATTTTATCCTTCCATGATATTCTAAGTATCTTTCTGTAGCATTTCAGCTCGAAGGCGTTGATCGTCTTTGCCGCTGTTTTACTTAGAGTCCATGTTTCACAGCCGTATGTTGCAACCGGAAAAATAAAAGTTCGTAACATCAGCACTTTCGTTTCTATTTTGTTGTTTTTCCATATGTTTTTCAGCCGTGTTATTGTGCAATATGCCATTGCCAATCTCTTCCTTATTTCTGCCATGCAGTCTCCTGCACCGTTGATGTTTGCTCCTAAGTACTCAAATTTATCCACACATTCTATCTCGGTATTGTCTATTCTGATTTTTGGTTGTTGTGTTGTTATATCTGTTGACATGATTTTTGTTTTCTGCGTGTTTAAATACAAATTTTGTGTTTCGCTATATTTCTTTGTGTTCTTGATTAGTTGTTCCAATTCCTTTATATCGTTTGAAAGATGTACTGTGTCGTCTGCGTAGCGTAGTTCCGGGATTAGGAATCCACCTATGTTTAAAGCGTGGTAGTCAGTGGTGTGCTTTCTTGTACCCATTTTAATGCTTGTAGTTGCAGTCGTCTTCTCGTTCATAGTTTGACATGTCTACACAGCAAGTCCGGTTTTCTTAATAAATGCTGCTGTATTTGAAAGCTCCGCAGTGCTCTCAAACAGCTTTCAGATGCAAACATCATTCATCTCTATGAGCCAGTGTTTTTCCCTTAACTGGTTTAGTGTTTTCATTTATTCTAAGTACTACTATAATAGGCAAGGCCTATTTTTGAAGAAGGACACGGATGATTTTTGGCACCAGTTTCTCTCCACGACGTTGTTCAATTGCTTTCGTTAATATGTTTCCGTTGCAGTCGAATGTTTCGGGCCATTTACTCGAATAAAACAGTGACATAACTAATTTTCATTCTCTGAACTAAGTCTATCTGAATTGGCTAGATTTTGGATTAGTCCCAGGACTGTTACTGGATTGACTAGTTTGGCTATGCTGCTGGTACCTTGCCAAAGATTTTTCATGTGTGCAAGTTTTAATATCACCATTACAATTCTTCTCTTGATAGTAGTACCATTGTTCTATTACAAAAAAGTTTAGCGGATGTTTGAGAATGAATGCAGTAAAAGTAGAATTCATGTTACCTCTGACTGCATTTAAGTTACATCAGAGATAAACCATAAAGATTCGGAGCCCGGTATGTACGAAACATATGTTAATAGCACCTTTGTTTTAATTGCTTATTTATGATAATTCGTTCTCAGATTCTTCCTTTTAAGCAGGATATATTCCAGAGAACGGAATGTATTGCATCGTTGTTAACAGTTTGGCTGTGATAGTGCGTATGAGCTCATCATGTGACCTATTCTTTCCAGAACGTGGTCTTCCTTATGAATTCTCTGAACATTCCGCGATTCCGTGTGAGTTTACTTGCTGCAGCTAGAGACATGTTTAAACAATCATATATATCACTGCACCATCGTCGTCTTGGGTGCCATCTTCCCCTGTTGTCGTTAACTCTGCCTTCAGCTATTAATCTTTCTATGCTGTTATGTATCTTTATATGACCCACAAAATCCACAGTTTTCTTGTTAAGATGTTGTTAATGAACCAGCTCTCTTCGTGGCTTATTGATCTTAACACTTTTTGATTTGTCTTTTTCATAGTATAAGTAAAATTCTTCTGTAGCATCTCATTTCAAACGCAAGGTTTCTCTTTGCTATTGTTTCATTTAATGACCATGCTTCACGGCCGTATATTGCCACTGGAAATATGCATAGTATGATCATACATAGTTTGGCTATGCTGCTGGTACCTTGCCAAAGATTTTTCATTTGTACGTTTTAATATTGCCATTGCAACTTTTCTCTTGATTTGGACGTCGCAGTCTCCTGAGCTGTTTATGTTTCTGACCAAATACTGGAAATTTGTTTCGTTCTCTAATTTCGAAATTGTCAGTTATTATCTTTGGTAGTACTTTCACTTTATTTGTTATCATAATTTGTGTTTTCTTTATATTTAAGAACATGTATCTTTAGTTCACTTTTACCTTCTACTGGTTGGGATAGCCAGCCAGCCCAATGACGAATCTTCTTGGCTACCTCTTGCGTTATGTATTAGGGAATGTCTATAAATTACGTCAACAGTTAGGTGTGGGGTATCTGGAACAGTTTGACAGTTGTTGACAAGGAAGATATCGTTTGATAAAAGTTGACGCTAACAATATTAATTTTTATGAATTAATCGAGTGCCATGCCGAGTGGCGTAGGCGATCATGTTTCTCCACAACTCTCTGTGTCTTGTATTATTATGTTCAGTTGGTGACATAATTTTGTGCCACTGTGTGTGACAACCCATTCAGAAATTACTCTCTTCCTTTTTATCTCTTCTCACCTTGATATTTCCATTAGTTACTTAATGTTCTAGTTGTACTTTTCCCTACAAATCTTTATTGGCTGCTTCTAATTATTGCTATAATTTGTTTTGTTTTTTTACTCCAGCATTTCTGCGAACTTCTACATTAGTTTTCTTGGCTGTCCGTGGAATTTTCATCATTCTCCTAAAAAACCACATCTCAGTTGCTTCTAGATTATCTTGAGCTCTTTTGTTTACTGTACATACTTCACATCCATAAGGAAGGATTGACTTAATGTAACATCCCTGCACTGTAACTCGCGTATTCATTGATACTGATCCATTGTATAAAATGTTTCTAATCTTTTGAAATGTTGATTTGGCCTCTTTATCTTATAGGAGCGCCGGCCATCTGATGTTAAAATGTTGCCAAGATACTTGACTTTATCCACTTGATTTAATTGTGCATCATTGACAGTAATACTGCATCTTAGCGGTGTGTATTTCCTTGAAACAACAACTACTTCTATTTTCTTCTTGTTTGGACTGAGGCATTTGTTTCACTTTCTTGTACTACCTAGTCTAACAAGAGTTTGAAGTTCTTGTCTCCTCCCATCAATCAGAACTGTATCGTCAGTGTATCTTAGATGATTCCGATTGTAACATCCAACTGATATTGCAATCTTTCTGTTTCGCATAATATTCTCTGTATACAGGGAGAAAAGATCTGGTGACATTACACATCCTTGTCTGACACATCCCTGTCTGACACATCCTTGTCTGACACACCCTTGTCTTGTCTGACTGTTTTTTTTATACACCAATTAAAATGTCTGTATTTGAAATTAAAATTTTTAAAATATGAAACAAAACGTACTTTTATCGTATATTTTTTAATAATTTCTTTTTAAGATGGGGTGGGGGTGCATCTTAACATAATTAAGCACCGGGAGAAGGGGTCCTGAATTCTTGACAGTTGTTGACAAGAAGAGGCGGGATAAATGTTGACAAAAACATGTTGACATAATTTATGGACACTGACACATAAGCTGGCCACTGTGTTATTATTCTGTGCTCCCATCTAGTTTGATGATGATGATGAAGGCGATGAAGAAGAAGCAATGAGTGATCTAATTTTTGAACGCGTGTGACGATTAAATGGGCACATCAATTGGTAGGAGCTCTCCTTCTTCTGTGTTTAGTTCTCAAACTCCTGCAGAATGTAGTCTGGAGAACAGAATGCGTTGTGTCAAGGTTGACATCTTTGCTGCGATATCTGCATCTTTCAGCCTGACAAATCCGACTTCACTATGGCTTATCGGTCACGTGGACGATATATTGGATGGAACAGTCAACTTCACCCCATAACCTCCTTAGTCTAATTTCTACGACATGCATGAAAGGTGGACGTATTAATCCGAGTCTTTCGTTAATGAGACAGTCATCTTGACTCATTGGTTTCATCTTTCAAAAGTAACGCTATTTGACATTTTCGGCGATTTTCATTGACTGGCCACGCAAAAAAGTATACACAAATTAGGAAGATCACTGGATATTGAATCAGGAAACGACAATGTGGTCGGCAAATGGCGCAACTCCATACTTTAAACAAAATTAGTCCATTACTCAAGGACTTATTAGTTACAGTCAGCACATCGCAGACATCATCATCCCAGTTCAGCCTGGTCATGGTCGACTTCGACGCACGAACAGCATACACCAGTCACCAATGAAAATCACGGGAACGGCAAATAGCGTAACTTTCGAAGGGCGAAGCCGACGAATTCACAGGAATGTTTAAATGACAAAAAACGTATTTGAACTAACTACTTCATGTGTCCGCAGTAAGAACGTGAGACACTGAAAGCGATCAGATATTATAGGTCCAGTTCAACACATTTCGCTGTGTATGTTATTTGTTTTGTGTATAGTATTTATTCATAGAAATACGGTATGAGGGCGTGATTTTTCTTCTTGTATTCCTACGCGTTATGTAAATAATGTAGGTTAGCGCTGATTTGTTGCCAGGTCAACAATACGCAAATATGTAGGGAACCAGGGTTGCCATGTTTGCAATTTGTAATACCAAATTCGAGAAATGTGTGGCTGTCAAAAGCCATAAGATTTACATTTTGACAATTTTATGTCATTTTTAAAATGTAGCTTCATTAAACGTTTGCATAAACGTGGCTAAATTGTATTTGGTTAAACTTTAAAAAAAATATATCGACTAAATTATTGATTTTTTTCACTTCTGTTCAGGTATAAATATTGAAGGAAATGGCGATTTTTAAACACATTTCGATTCAAGTGAATAATACGTTACAATATTCAAACAAAGTACAGAAAAAAATGGAAACATACATTTCTGTGCTTGCTAAACACTTTTCACCCTCATTGATTTTCGAAACAAAAATAGCACAATAGTTCTCATGGAAATGATGTAATTGCAATTTGCACACGAAAATTTAGCGAAAGCTTTTTTGGATTTGTTTTTCCTTTTTTTAGGCAAATTCGTCATCCTTGCTGAAAATATACACCAGGACAGGACCGTTATTACGTTATTCTTAAGGGGAAGGGCCATCTTTAAAAAGGCCATTCATGTGTCACGTCTTCCTTTTGGTGATAAAATGGATGCTATTTATTTGTGAAAATCAGACAGGGGGGGGGGGGATTGGCTTTTACCATGCTTTGTGGTCAGATTCCTATTGCTAAAAAGTCATATTCCGATTTGCTAATGTGGAGCGTATGAACCTACTTCCCGCCTTATCTACGGGTATGGGCCTGCCTACGATCTGGCCTTATGTAGATGCATTAGATATTATAGGACGTCTATGTTTTACCCAGCTTGAATGGGTTTATCTCTGAAACGTTAGTGGTAACATTGGTCTAGCGATGAAGTTTCAAAAATGTGCACCTGAATGTAGAGGTTATACGAGAAGAAGCTGACAATGGTAGTTAATGAACAATTGATGTTTTGTGTGAAATGTGTACATATGTATATCGACTAGAACTGCTTCATTAATATTGTTAGGTTCAGGCCTTTGTACGGGACGTGAGCATGACATGAACTAAGTGCTTAAAGCTTAGCCCGGAGATAATTAAACCTCTTCTATGGAAATTAGAAAGTGACTTTTAGTACTAGGAACCTAGCCAAAAGTTAGTACTGGGAACCTAACCAATAGTTAGTACTGGGAACCTAGCCAATAGTTAGTACTGGGAACCTAGCCAATAGTTAATACTAGGAACCTAGCCAACGTGGGTAAAAATTCCCCTCCCCCCCCTTCTTTTCCAACTCTAAACCTAAAAAAATGGTATCATACTCTATTCAGGAATTTGCTTTTTCTGGACAACATCCTGCTAGAAATCTAGTTCGACCATTGTCCTGGTACAAGAGAGATCCAGTGGAAGTTTGAGAATGAATGCCGAAGAAGAAGAAAATACCAAACGTACAGTGGTTGGATCCAGATCGTGTTGATCCTCTGATCCATCGTGATGAAAATAAATGTACAGTGGAATCCCGTTATAACAACTTGGACAGTGGAATCCCGTTATAACAACTTGGCCAGGATCGACAAAATGTTGTAAATAATAGAAATTCGCTATATACATTACAAACAATATAAAATAAATATAATTGGAGATTTCGAAAAGTTTTGTTACATAGGGAAATATGTTATAAAAGAATGCGATGTAGAGGGATTTCACTGTACTACGTGTGAGTTTTTGGAAATTGTGAAATTTTTTTGGGAAACAAATGTTGCCAAATATGCATGGGTTGAGCGCTATAGTTTGCTCAATAATGGTTCTGTGTGTGTATATGGTTGATGTTATTGTACTCGAGTTCCTACTCCGTACCTTTCAACGAAGCACCATACATCATGTTAAGAGCATCACATTGGGCACGCAACTCTGTAGCTGAAACTATAATTCTTAAGGATTCTCGTATCAACAATACATTGTGAGTGACCGGATTTAACACACGAACAACTTCGAAGAAATTTAGTTTGTGAACCTGATCTACTAGCCACTCTACCACAGAAACAGTCCATTGTTTTGTCAGAGCTTACAACATCGCAGTGTTTTAAAACCTACCAATCCCCTATTTAACCTTCCTCTTTCTGTCAGCCCTGACCTACAGCTGTAAGCCGAGACCGTCGACAGTATAAAAGACCCTTGTACAGAATTAATCATTCGTGACGTTTCTTATTATTGTCGTGATTTTCGTTTGTTCCTATTTATATAGTTGGAGTCGCATGCTAAAAATAGCCAAGGCTGACTCCAAGTATATAAATAGTGACCAACTAAAATTACGAGAATGATCAAAAACGTACCGAATGAAGTCCTAATTAATTCTGTACATGGGCATTATATGCCACGTTGAATATCACGAGTAATAACGTGTTTCTTATTCTGTGTGACCTGTCCTTTGCACAACGTTGTCCGTAATGCTGTAAGGTCCCGTTTCTGTGCAAGTTTTCGACGTGCCTCTTCCAGTGTCATATTTAGGTCTTTGATTTTCTACATTCATAACCCTTCCCCCCACCCCACCCCAACCCAAAATTGTTAACTTAATTTATGGACTAACCATTTTCGATATAGTTTTGGGGAGCCAATCTTCTTGTTCTTTGTGGTCATCATGAGTTTCTGGTCACTGAATATGTATCTCTAGTGTTTGACATTGTTTTCTATGTTGGTTCTGATCTGATCGTTTATTTTGCTTCATTTTCTGTGACCAGCCTGACGTTTTCATTTGTTTAAAAATATTGTGTATCCGGGTCAATCTTCATTCAGACGACGGCACTTAAGATGGCTGTGTACATCTTGTTTACTGTGATATGCGTCGTAACCTATAACAAATATACCATCCCTTTGTCGCTGTTACACATATCCGGGTCATAATTTTAGCTGAGGTTTAATGGCCGCTCGCTTATTTTGAGAGTAACACTGGGATTTTGTAAAAAGGAAACTTATGAAGGGTTCTCATTCTTTATTTAACATACGACTCATTAGTCACGACTAATCACGCACACACAAATAAGACAAAACACATAAACATTAGAATCAAAACATAGAAAAATCAGTCTTGTTTAGTGCTGTGTTTATTTATGCTGAGTTTCTCGTTGAGCAATATTTATATACCTTGTGTTGCCTGGTTGGCATCTGCCAACGCCAACAGTGTGGACCTCACTGCAACAAAAAAAAATCACTTTATCTTTGTCCTCGGACACGCAGGTGTGGAGGATAACGAACGTGCCGACACATTAGCTAACCTCGTCACCATAACAGATGGCCAGGTCCGAGCAGACATAATCAGTGGTCTTCGTGAGTCCGCACGATCAGAGGATTTGAGATAAATGAGCATGAGTCAATATCGAGAATGCGTGACTTGAGAGTGAGGATAGACATGGCCTGCAGAGAACACATAACAAAGATTTCAAAAAGAGTACTGAACCAACATAGAACAGGAACCATCAGCCGTTACGCCCTGAGAGATGTACTGCTGCGTAGATCTGAGAACCTATGGACATGTCCGGTGTGCGGAGATGATAATCAATATGACTAATCTAACCTAAACTAATCGAAAAAATGACCCAAAAGGCTTTGTTCTTCTACTGTTCTTCTATCGTGACTCTGACTACAGGAATGTAGAAACATAGGCTAAAACGCGTAACACTGAAGGGATATTTCCTTTGTGATTTCTCATTTTGACCCAATTCTCACTAGTCAAGCTAGAAAACAAGGCCTTCTCCGCGACCCAATTCTCACTAGTCAAGCTAGAAAACAAGGCCTTCTCCGCGACCCAATTCTCACTAGTCAAGCTAGAAAACAATGCCTTCTCCGCGACCCAATTCTCACTAGTCAAGCTAGAAAACAAGGCCTTCTCCGCGACCCAATTCTCACTAGTCAAGCTAGAAAACAAGGCATTCTCCGCGACCCAATTCTCACTAGTCAAGCTAGAAAACAAGGCATTCTCCGCGACCCAATTCTCACTAGTCAAGCTAGAAAACAAGGCATTCTCCGCGACCCAATTCTCACTAGTCAAGCTAGAAAACAAGGCATTCTCCGCGATGGATTTGCTCACTAATCTCATGCCGCGTCACTTATCTTGACATGTCCTACTTTTCCTTGCTTTTCATTGAATAACGATACATAGTATACGCAGTGACACATGATCTATCGTATCAGTCACCATGAATGACGCTGTGTTAGATCAGCACCCGGGACAATTCTGGAAATGGACTTGATAAATTTCTTGTCTGAAATCCCGGATAATTTATGTAACAGCCGACTCTTTCTGTGATGTTTACAAGTCCGTTTCAAGCCTTCATATATCCAGATGTCCATGCCCTCACCAATAGAATACATACAAGCAGAATGAAACCCACCTTTGATACGCCATGATTTTGATTATTGCCGTGCCTTATTTGGTCATTATGTATAGATCGTGTGTCGCCTGCCAGCGCGGACTAACGGAATGCGCGGAATTGCGAAATATCAAAACATGATGTAAACACGCTTGTCTGATTCTGCTTGTAAACTCTCTACGTCAGTCATGAATCGCGTCTCTCGTCATTTACAGTTCTGTGGGCTAATTTAGCAATAGCCTTCTAAAAGGGTTTATTTCATATTTCCCGTGATTTTCATTGGCTGTCGACACAAAATATAATCATAGTGACAAATGACATAACGGCAACTGTCAAATAAGATATTTGAAAGGCAGTTTTCCAATTAGCCGAGAATTATTATATATATGATCAAATGACATATTACGACCTAAGATAACGGCTCTAAAGCCAGCGACAGATCATGTAAAAGATGGATCACAGAAATCAAAGAAAACAGGAACAAGCTTACAAACAGCACACAAGAAGGCCATCTCCAGAAAACTTTTCCACCCCTGACGCCGCAAGACAAACAAGGGCCACAGCGTATAGATAGTGACATATTCTTTCCAGAACATTGTTTTCAACGTGGATACTTTGAATGCCTATCTGTCCCGGGCAAGCATGCCTGTTTTTGCCAGAGATATATGCATACAATATTCGTTGTCGCTAGTCCATCGTCGTCTTGGTCTTCTTCTCTTCACTCTTCTGGTACTCTGCCCTCCAGATCAGCCTTTCGATACCATCACATGTCGCTGGAAGCGTTCAAGATACTTTAGCTTCCTTTTTATGATGTTATTTAGATGCAAATTTTCATTTAGTTTGGGTAATTTCAAAATTCCAATGTTCTTCTTTTTCTCTGTCCATGATATTCGTAGGATATTTCTGTAGCACATTATTTCAAATGAATTTATTCGTTTAGACATTGTCTTGTTTAAAGTCCAAGTCTCGCATCCATATGTTGCAACTGGGAAAACACATGATCTTAAAAGGGTTACTTTTAGTGTCGTTATTACTACTTTTGTTACAGCTTTCACATTTGTGTTAAAGCGATATTATACTGTCAATAATCTTGCACGTGGACTCATGAGGAATCATCCTTTTAAAATGACATTATTTGACTTTTCCCAAGGTTTTCATTGGCTGTCGAAACAATGCATAAGTGACCAATTAAAATCACGTAAAAAGTAACATCGTGTCACTTTAGAAGGATTATTTCCCATGAGTCATTTCCCAATGACTGTTTCAATTCCAGGAATGACGAGCAATGGAGTTATTCGTTCATGATTAGGGGGGGGGGGCTACCAAAAGAATAGGTAATTCGCATATCTCTGCATAATTCTCTTATATACGTGCTTGCCTGCGACCTCGTCATCACCAGGTAGGGGTTACCAGGACTCATGCTGCTGAATGCTCGAGGAAAAAATCTGTTGCATGTATATATACAATTATATGATGTAAACATAGGTCTATTCCTTTTTGTCCGTACATTAATATTCAGGCACCAATGTCTGTCTACCTATACACTCCTGTCTGTCTGCTTGCCTGTACGCTATAGTCTGCCTATGGATGTGCTTGCAGCGGGATGCACCTGTATATATTTGTGCTTGTAGCATGTAGACCATACATTAAGTTCAAAGTTTCAAATACGTTTACTGCACAAAACATCCGCAGAAAAACTCCCGTGAAATTTAACAATGCCATCACAGAAAGTGAACATGAACTACATAAATCAACTAATAGATCAGGTCAATAAATCTAGTAATGAATATGGACTGGATATAAACATCCAAAAAACAAAAACCATGATAATCAGCAAAGACACAGAAGAACAAGAGATAAACATACATGGAGAGAAACCACAACAAGTAAAACATTATCAATATCTTGGACACATAGTCACAAATGATGGCAGATGTGAAACAGAAGTTAAAAGAAGAATAGGAATGGCTAAAGGTATATTCAACGACATGAGGAAAATATTAACATCTAAACAAATTACAAACAAGCTAAAAATGAACATTATAAAATGCTACATCTATTCTATATTAATGTATGGCTCAGAAACATGGACACTAAATAAAAAATTAGAAGACAGAATTGATGCCTTTGAGATGTGGGTATATAGAAGAATAGGGAGAACATCATGGAAAGTGAAGAAAACAAATAAAGAGGTGCTAAAAACACTTAATATGAAGAAAGAACTACTAAGAGAAATAAAGATCAGGCAAATAAAATATTTTGGACACATTAAAAGACATGACACCCTATTGAAGACCTTACTTGAGGGTAAAGTCAAAGGGAAGCGAGCAAGAGGTAGGCAGAGATACAAGTGGGAGAGTAACATCACACGATGGACAGGTTACAGTCTAGCAGAGTGCACAACCAAGACAAGAGACAGGGGATGTTGGAGATGCGTTGCAGCTAACCTTCGTTACGGAGATGGCACTTGGTGATGATGATGAAGATCACAGGGAAGTGAGAAAATATGCCCTAAATAGTTCCAAACTAGTATCATGTGTATGAGCTAAATCACGCACGTCTGTACCGTCCAAGTACAGCCTGTTAGATAGCCTTATCTTGGAGTGTTATGTCGAGTTGAGGTGGCGTGTCCCAATTGTCTGTTTGAGAACTTAAACGTTCTTACGCTAATTGGATGTTTTGGCAGAACACGAAGTTTCAGTTTACAGCAACGATCCTCAAACGGTTTTGTGCGGTGGACCGTTTAAATTATCATCCTCGAACAAAACTCCACTCTGAACGAGAATAAATCTCGTTTTCAAATAATTTCAAATAAATTGATGACTCTAACAATGGTAGCAGTCAACCCAAGGCTAGCAGCATTGTTTACTCTAACAATGGTAGCAGTCAATCCACGGCTCACAGCATTGATGACTCTAACAACGGTAGTAGTCAACCCACGGCTCACAGCGTTGTTTACTCTAACAATGGTAGTAGTCAACCCACGGCTCACAGCGTTGTTTACTCTAACAATGGTAGCTGTCAACCCAAGGTTCACAGCATTGATGACTCTAACGATGGTAGCAGTCAATCCACGGCTCACAGCATTGATGACTCTAACAATGGTAGCAGTCAATCCACGGCTCACAGCATTGATGACTCTAACAATGGTAGCAGTCAACTCAGGCTCACAGCATTGATGACTCTAACGATGGTAGCAGTCAACCCACGGCTCACAGCATTGATGACTCTAACAATAGTAGCAGTCAACCCCAAGGCTCACCGCATTGTCGTACAATTCTTTTTAATGAAAAGAGACAGGTAATGGCCAAGTGCTTCTCCGTTCCTCATCGTATTCTGGGCAAGTCAACAATTGTTTCTTTGTTACTCTTAGTATTCTGAGCAAGTCAACAATTATTTCTCCGATCCTCATCGTATGTTGAGCAGGACTACAACAAGTGTTTGTCCGTTTCTCATAGTATGTTAGGCAAGTCAACACGTGTTTGTCCGTTTCTCATAGTATGTTAGGCAAGTCAACAAGTGTTTGTCCGTTTCTCATAGTATGTTAGGCAAGTCAAAAAGTGTTTCTCCATTCCTCATCCTGCTGGGAATCTAGTAGGACCATTGTCCTGCTACAAGAGAGATACAATGGGAGTTTGAGAATGATTGCTGAAGAAGAAGAAGCTCCAACCAAATCTCTCTTAGAAGGATGTAGTCCAGAGAACGGAATACGCCGTGTCAACGTTTTGTTTGCGCCAATGGTTCGACACATCCGACTTGGGGTGGAACATATATCGCCTAGAAAATCACTACAGCTAAAAAACATTATGGGTTGATAGTTACATTCATGAATAGTACATCCTACTGATACTAAACACAATATTTGTTTTCTACACAAATTTGCTTTCTCACAAGCTCGTTGCTAATAAATCGAAAACACGAATAGTAAGAAAAACGTGACTAGCACCGGATACAGTTTATTCTCGTGATTATGTTTACTTTTGAAACATTCAAAGGAAATCAAATATTTCAAGGAAACCCATTGTTAATGACTGCAAAAGACAGGACATACAAGAGAGCAGGTTTAGGCGGGTGGGCGGAACAAGCTTTCACAAACATACTAATATTGCGACACTAAATTCACATTTAAATACTTCTATTTTGGTTTATACTTAAGACAGTTACAAAGAATGACATGTGCATGGCAGAATGTGCACGCCTTGTAGGGCAAAGAACGTCTTATCCAGGTTGGACGGAATAAAAAAAAATAAGACACCAACTTTATGCAAGATTAATCCGCCCCGCGTGACGTCGTATGCTAAGTGACCACAAGTAGCGTAACGGTGTATACTCTATATTGTGTCCCAGTGAATTTTATAACTTTGAACAGAAGTCGAATGTGTCACACACTCAGCAGATAGAGAGACCCACAGGGAGACGAGACACCTCCCCCAAATGGGTAGTAGTTACGCCGTTTGCTTTGTGTTCAAATTCCGCTAGTGTCAACTTGTTTATAAAGTGGATTTTTTCGGAAATTATCAAACGAAGCTACAGACTTACGTGCTTTGAGTGGTACTCTCATCAGGAGGCGTATCGCTTCGTTGGGACGTACAGAGTGCATATGGGTAGCCCGAGTACAATTAAGTCAATCCTCTACACCTCTGCCAACCTTCCAACAAAAAATCTGAAATATGGGAATTCTCAGAAAAAGAGGAGATTAAGGGTAAGATAGGGAGAGATATATCTACAATTATCTATTTAATCACAAATGCTGATAACATCTAGCTTCTGGCCCGCTAGATAACATATGACATTTATCCGCATGCATATACACATCACGATAAGGTGGATAATATAACTGGGAAGTATACACAAATAAAACAAGGTGTACGCCAGGGATGTGTATTGTCACCGGATTAATTTTCTCCTTACAGCGAGAATATCTTGAGATAAATTAATATGTCAGGCATTAAAATAGGAGGACACAATATCAATAATCTACGATATTCAGATAATACGGTATTGACAGCAGAAAACCAAAAACATCTCCAAGAGATTATTTATTCTAAGATCTATTAAACAGGACGGTGATAGAAAGTGAGCAAAAAAGGTCTTAGTTTAAACATTAAAAAAAGACGGAAACAATGATAATACCAGGAAATAATATCCCACCAAATAGCAAGCTAGTATCAATAAGAAAAACGTAAATCTGGGAGATCGATGTACATGGAGAGATATGATTGCCAACAGCATTCGGCACGGCACTTGATGGTGATGATGGTAACCACTCCGCTGTTATTTCCCATCGGCGAGTTAATGATGAGATCTGCTTTCCCATTTGTCTTAATCTCCACAAAATTTCTGCGTGTATTGTAAGGCCACCACGGCAGAATAAATTTGAGAATTTCTGTTCACCCGGATAAGAAAAAAATCATCGGTATATTTTATTTATATTTTGTATCTATTGGTTATCAAACTCATTCTTATATGCTTGATGTAGTCTGGAGAACTAAGTTGCGTCGTAGTTTATAGATTGGCTGTGATATCTGCAACTATCTACCTGTGATACCTTACTTCATTTGGATTTTTGGGTACAGTATGCCTCCCCTCTTCGATTCTGTTCATTAAGCAGATTTCCTTTGTGCATCCGATTCTGTATTCCAGGATAACAACGAGATGGAAAAGGGTCTTGGCGTCTCTGGTTGGCTAGCCCTGCTGTAAGCAGTCAGATGCGAGTTCACTAACCAATACATAACATATCAATCTCATCATTCTGTCGTACGTGTGTGTGTTAGTTTGTGTGTTTAACCAGATTCCCTTTAACTCCTAATCTCAGTAAAGCCGCTAAAACAGGAAGTTAAGCAGACACTCCATGCCAGTAAGCTGCTAAAACGTTCAATTTTATAGTAACTTCTAAATATATTACGATAGCGTAGGAAGACCCTTTCGGAGATAAAGAATTATTAAAGCTCACATGGAGATAATTTGGTATACACATATAGACAGGTAACACGAGTTCTCGATGAACAAATATGGCTTTGCGCTTATTCACATGTAATGTATACATCAGCAACTTCAATTTGCTGTTTCACTCGACCACTCTCTTTCTCACACGGGCACACAACCCAGAGATTACTCAAACATGTGGAATACACCGTGTATTTACAAACTTATTGACACACTATGCATGTTTGAAAGCTGTGACACACCGTGTATTTACACAATGATTGACACACTATGAATGTATGAAAGCTGTGACACACCGTGTATTTACACAATGATTGACACACTATGAATGTATGAAAGTTGTGACACACCGTGTATTTACACAATGATTGACACACTATGCATGTATGTTAGCTGTGACACCGTGTATTTACACAATGATTGACACACTATGCATGTATGAAAGCTGTGACACACGGTGAATGTATGAAAGCTGTGACACACCGTGTATTTACACAATGATTGACACACTATGCACGTATGTTAGCTGTGACACACCGTGCATGTATGAAAGCTGTGACACACCGTGAATGTATGTTAGCTGTGACACACCGTGTATGTATGAAAGCTGTGACACACCGTGTAAGTATGAAAGCTGTGACACACCGTGTAAGTATGTTAGCTGTGACACACCGTGTAAGTATGTTAGCTGTGACACACCGTGCATGTATGAAAGCTGTGACACACCGTGTAAGTATGTTAGCTGTGACACACCGTGTAAGTATGTTAGCTGTGACACACCATGTAAGTATGTTAGCTGTGACACACCGTGTAAGTATGTTAGCTGTGACACACCGTGTAAGTATGTTAGCTGTGACACACCGTGTAAGTATGTTAGCTGTGACACACCGTGTAAGTATGTTAGCTGTGACACACCGTGTAAGTATGTTAGCTGTGACACACCGTGTATGTTAGCTGTGACACACCGTGTAAGTATGTTAGCTGTGACACACCGTGTAAGTATGTTAGCTGTGACACACCGTGTAAGTATGTTAGCTGTGACACACCGTGTAAGTATGTTAGCTGCGACACACCGTGTAAGTATGTTAGCTGTGACACACCGTTAAGTACACATTGTGTGAATATTGTGATATTTTAAGGAAATCCTCCTCGATATTACACCCGGAAGTTAATTAGTATTTTTTAACAACCCCTGGTTCGACTTATCGTCTCAATCTCTTTTCTATTGATTTGCATACGTCCTCTGATGATAGTCTATATGCAACTATCGCCTGAATATGTCACATGCATTATATTCAATTATATATCCGAATATAACTGCACGTGACAGCCGGAGTCACTAGCTTCAATGAAAACATTAGGCTGTCACGACGTGCTTCAAAATATAATAATTGTATCAGCCGTATCTTCGAACAAGACATGCGAGAGTTAATAGCCTTTTTAATCGTATCAGACTCCAGCAATCACTCATTTGTAGACACTGTTCACATCCCAACGAAACAGTGGAACACCTCCTTATTGACTAACATTGCCTCACGTGTTTTCGTCAATATGGTCAACTGTTGAACTGGTCACAAAGCATGGTCAAGATTCAACATTTGATACTAAGGCAGCCTACTTGGTACCTCAATATGTTTATATACAAGTCCACCGTTTATATATATATATATATATGCGAGAGTTAATATATATATATATATATAACACATTTATCCATTTTCTCTTAGATTTCCTTTTTCTAGTTTGCTAACATACTCCATACTCAACTGTCCGTTGGTAAGTTGTTCAAGTGTCACCATTGTTCACATGTTTCACCGAAGGATAGACTTCTATCTTCTTCTTCTTTCGTTCGCTAATAATATCTATATCTGCAGTATTGTTTCTTGTATAAATTGGATAGTGTTTTCCATTTCTTGTTTTGTACCATAGAGTTTAACATTCATTGGTGTATCAGAAGGCCAGTATGTGCATCTTAATGTGTCATAGTTTGCACATTCTTGAAGGATATGTTCTGAAGTCTGGTTGACTTGTCCACAATTACACTTTGCTGTTGTGCCAATTTTAAATTTTGTATACATATGGCTGTTTAGTCTATTGTGTCCAGTTCTCAGTCGAAATATGATGACCTGTTCTTGTCTGTTAAGTAGGTGGAAGTCGTCCCGTGGAGGTAAGTTAGGCTTTCGTTGTGCCTTTATCATGGATTTCTTTTGGTGATAGCTGATTGGTACATCCGGTTGCTGCATGTTAGCACCTTCCTTGGCGAGTTGATCAGCTCTCTCATTTCCTGATATTCCACAGTGTGATGGAATCCATTGCAGTATAACTCTACACCTATTTTGTACTATGGACAATACCTCTTTTAACTCTGGAAGTTTATTGGATTGTAATGCCTCTAGTACTGACCTTGCATCTGTAAGTATTACAATAGGGTGTGAGGTCCTGTCCAATGTTAACAGTTTCTCTGCAGCTGTATAAATAGCTGTCACTTCAGAGTCATAGTTGTTGCAGTAATTCCCTGTTGGTATACAAGTTGTATCAGTGGTGCCATCTGGGTATTCTACATATACACCACTTCCTCCATTTTTTACTGCATTCTGTGTTGATCCATCTGTATATACTCTGGTCCATAGATCACTTGGGTAAACATCATCAAGGAAATTGAGAGCTGCTACTCTTTTCTGCAGATTATTCTTATGTTCATCCCCATGCACACCTGCTATTGTTGTGTGGATGGTCACTGATAGGCATGTCCGTTTTTCCTATGGGGTGTGTTCTGGTTGAGATGTCAGTGGTATTGTTACCTCTGGCAGATCCGATACCTGTCTACGTAGACGCTTGGCCTGGTGTATGAAGCTGCTTCTTTTAAGCCGTCCTTGTGACAGATTCTGGAGTCTTTCCTTCATTGGATGACTATGGTGGGAAAGAAACTTTTCTCCATGAATTATAATTTTAGTATCTCTACTCTCTTTCAATGACTGCATTCCTTCGATATTCTGCATTTCTATGATTGGTGTGGCTCTCAATCAAAAGTGATGCCTAGATATTTCATAGTCTGCTCCCTGTCAATGTTGATGCCCATGCAGGCGGCTGCTGGTAATGTGTCTGTGACTATGTTGTTTAGAATGTCATTCAGAAAGCTGGGAAGGGTGTCAGTGCAGTCAAAATCATGGAATCTGCAGAGATGCCGCAGTGAACCCTTTTTCAGATGATGTAGGCAGTGGTATTATCTGTGTTGGACTATGTCTTAAGTTACTGACACATAGAGTGCATTTTGCGATATCTTCCATTTTAGCTGCAATATCTGCGCCGCTAGACCTAATACATCCGATGTCAGCATGGTTTCTGAGTCACTTTGTCCCTATATGGCATGGTACAGCCAACTCGACCCCCAAAATCCTTAGTCGCCTGTTTCATCTATAGCTATATTCGATCTCCGTGGCACTACATGGATTTATTGCCTGGGATATGTAGGAGTTCTTGGTAATAAGAGAGCAGATAGGCTTGCATCCACTGCCTCAATAGATGGTGATTCGACACTGGACAAGACGACATACTGAAACTAGATGGTGATTCGACACTGGACAAGACGACATACTGAAACTAGATGGTGAGTTGACACTAGACAAGAGGACATACTGAATCTGTATATGGTGATTTGACACTGGACAAGGGGACATACTTAAACTGGATGGTAATTTGAAACTGGACAAAGGGACATACTGAAACTGTAGATGGTGATTTGATACTAGACAAGGGGAACACTGAAACTAGATGGTGAGTTGACACTAGACAAGGGGACATACTGAAACTGCTTCGCGAGCTCCTGCTGGGTGCAGAAACAGGGATTGACATCGGGGCTGAGATTTGGAGAATTTGATATTAAACTGCAACTAGTACAAGTGGACGTTTAAATGGTAGATTAAGGAATGTATTCAACCAGCGAGCCACAGGAACAATTAGCAATAAATACCCTTCGACATTTGCTGAGGGAGACTAGGAACCTATGTGTCTGCCCCGGAGTAAAATGATGTCGGTTCATAAATCTATTGTGGATATATTCATTTTGTATGTACTCGCCAAACTCTATTTTCACTAATGGTAAAACGTTATTTCGTTTCATTAAAGGGTTGCCATACTGGCTTTAAAAGCAATTTTTCAAAAATTTGGATATAGTACCAGACTTACACATATGGTTAGGCTTTCACGATCACTTGTTTCACAGGATATGACATCTATATCCTTTTTTCTGATGGATCTACCTTCGAGTCATGTAACTCTTATAGTCTTCTTCTGCGTGTGTTATCAAATTCCTGCAGATTAGCAGGATGTAGTCCGGAGAACGAAATGCAGTGTGTCATGGTTTACAGATTAGCTGTGATATTTGCATCTTTTAGCATGACGCATACGACTTTAGCATGTCTATTGTACTGAAAACTGCTTGTATTATTGTACTGGCCACTGTCGCAATCAAGATGGTCATTGAATTGATGAACCAATAATTTTATCTCAGTGAACATAAACCGTTTAGACCAGGGTTGCCACAGCTTGGCATTTTATTGGAACATTTTCCAAATTTGCTCACTAAATGTCACTGGTCACGAAATGTATGTTTTCATAATCATTGTATTAAATGTTAAGATTTTGGACATTTTCAACTATATTTTACCTGAAATTGACTGTATGATCAGTTTCAACCATCTGGCCACAATGCATTACACCTAGTTGTTTTTGCATATATAACACCCGTCTTCTGCGGTTAAACCACATATAAAAACTATGATCTATATACCATATAGGAAGAACAGCACACAGCGGTATTACCATGCATGCCATTAAAGTAACTGAAATGGTTTCATGGCCGAAATTATACATCAGAAAAAAAAAAGCAGACAAATTAAAGATAGAGGTGCCACAAAACAACAAAAAAGAAAGAACCCGCATTAAGGGAACTGTCAGATTCTTAGAAACAACACAAGGGGAAATCCGGCTTAACAGATGGCTAATTGGTTGACCCGTCACAATGTATTTTGTGAAATGTCCCAACAAAAATACAATGACAAAATAAATAAACTAAGACATCATAAGTAGACTGCAGGAGAAATCAATCCCTTATCTATCAATTTCCAACAGTTCATGCTGCAGTCAATAACCATTAAAACCGCATAACCTCATAGTATTTACCCACATATAAACACTGCATAACCCCAAAGTAATTACCCACATGTAAACACTGCATAATCCCACAGTAATTGCCCACATATAAACACTGCATAACCCCACAGTAATTACCCACATATAAACACTGCATAACCTCACAGTATTTACCCACATATAAACACTGCATAACCCCACAGTAATTACCCACATATAAACACTGCATAACCCCACAGTAATTACCCACATGTAAACACTGCATAACCCCACAGTATTTACCCACATATAAACACTGCATAACCCCACAGTAATTACCCACATGTAAACACTGCATAACCCCACAGTAATTACCCATATGTAAACACTGCATAACCCCACAGTAATTACCCACATATAAACACTGCATAACCCCACAGTAATTACCCACATGTAAACACTGGATAACCCCCACAATAATTACCCACATGTAAACACTGGATAACCCCCACAATAATTACCCACATGTAAACACTGCATATAACCCCAGTAATTACCCACATGTAGACACTGCTGTTATCCTTATGAAACAGCCAAACAGCTCCTCAGTCTTACCCTCTCAACTGCAGGAAAAAACTTTTCTCCGGGCAATCAATCACTGTATGGATCGTCCAGTCAACTTATCTACTCAGCAGCGGCTGGATATCACCTATACCAACTTGGGCATTTTTGTAAGCCTAAATACAGCACAATCTCTCTAAAATCTCATAGGCAAGGATTATGTCGTTACACTGTAATCCTTCTATCTATAATCTTATAGGCATAAATTATATTGTTACTTATTTCTGAGAAAGTCTCCTAAACAACTATATTTTCATCTTTAATCTCCATCTGAGAAAAGCTGCAATGGGTACCAAACTAGATAAAATAAGAAATGAAGAAATTAGGAAAAGAATTGGTATAATATGTATCGAATATATTGAGAGACAGCAAGTAAAATGGTTTGGTCACCTTATGAGAATGAAGCCAAACCAAATACCAATAAGAGCATATAATACAAGAATAACTGGGCGTAAAGCCAAAGGTAGACCAAGAAAACGGTGGATAGAAAACATCAAGATAGCCTTGAACAAACATGGACTAAATGCAACCACGGCGACACATCTGGCCTAGAAATGACAGCTTAAGCTACCACCCCTTCGCTTAACGGCAAGTGTGAATGCGATCAACGATCATTCACCTGGGGATAGACAATAGACAATAGACAATAGACAATCTCCATCTTGAATGGGTAGTGTGGTTCTCTTCAATAGCTCATCGTTTCTTCCTCTTCTGCGTTCATTCTCACACTTCTACAGATTGACGGGAAATATTCAAGAAAATGGATTGTATTGTGTCATAGTTTATATATTAAGTGTGATTTATGTGGCTATTTGCCCGACTCATCCGACTTTAGAATGACATATGGGTCACTTTGACCGTCTATGGTATATAACAGCCAAATTCACCCCAACCTTCTTAGTTGCCTCCTACAGTAAAGTGCCCTGACAGATGATTATGAAATAATCCATGTAGATGTGAGCTCTTGATAGCAAATAGCCTTTCTGAGAAATGCACAGGATCTTCTCAAATATGTAACTGAGGCTACACACGGACTCATACTGTTTTGTAACTGAGGCTACACACTGACTTACACAGTTATGTAACTGAGGCTACACACGAACTCATACAGTTATGTAACTGAGGCTACACACGAACTCATACAGTTTTGTAACTGAGGCTACACACGGACTCATACTGTTTTGTAACTGAGGCTACACACGGACTCATACAATTATGTAACTGAGGCTACACACGGACTCATACAGTTATGTAACTGAGGCTACACACTAACTCATACAGTTTTCTAACTGAGGCTACACACGGACTCATACTGTTTTGTAACTGAGGCTACACACGGACTCATACAGTTATGTAACTGAGGCTACACACGGAAAAAAATTGAACCAGTGGTTCAATTCCCGTTAGTCTCAAGAATTTTTAAAAGATTGTCCTCTTGCTTCCTACTTAAATTTACTTGTATAAACACGGACTCATACTGTTTTGTAACTGAGGCTACACACGGACTCATACTGTTTTGTAACTGAGGCTACACACTGACTCACACAGTTATGTAACTGAGGCTACACGCTGACTCACACAGTTATGTAACTGAGGCTACACACGGACTTATATAAGATCTCAAAGGCATGGATATGTAAGGGGTCTTTATTAATGCACGTTTGGTACCTGAGGGGGGGGGGGGGCATTCCAGTGCAGCAGTATCTCAGGATTACCTCATCCTGTGCCCTGCCATAGACACAGCATACACATCTTGGCCAACTATCTCATTATTATTGTCAGATTTGTTGACCCATCTGCAATTGATTGCACATCTAGCATGCCCTTTCACATAAGAATCTATCAAAAACAGACACTGATCAATGTCCGCTAGCCTGCATCTCTTTGTGACCCATGTGGATAATTTTATAGACGACAAAAGTAAGAAAATGAGATAAGGTGTGACAACGGTAATTATGTTTTCACACCTGACAGGTTGTCACCATATTACTACATTTTCTTTAATCGCCTCATGCGACATGCCTGAAAGGAATGTTGTGGCTCCATTCTTTGCTCCTCGAACTAGAAGTCCAGGCCAGGGTTGCCACACGAGTGGTTGTCAAATCCAAATGAACTGGATCAAGGTGGACACAATTTTTTGGGCCGGCGAACCAAGTTGAGCTTTTGTGAGTGGTAATGGGCCAAAGAGCTTTGATATAGCTTCAAGTATTGTTTTCTACCATCGTAATTCAGTACATAACGTACTTTTCGATCATCCGAAGGGGAGGTGTGGGGGAAGGGGGAATTATACATAGGCGTGCCGGATTTGATAGTCGTATTTTGCCAACCCCTCGTCTATAGCTTTTCAATGCCATGCAGGTATGTAGGTATGTAAAATATTGTTCAACTCTGTGTTTGGCTTTCTAAAAGTGTAATTAGGTTTTTAATTTCAATTATTATCTGGCAACTTTGTTCACTAGTGACAATATGATGTGAAAAGACAATGGTGTATATTAACTATGGCGGTTAGAGGGGGGGGGGGGCGGATATAAATAATTGAGCATTATCTTGATTGACGTAGTGGTCTGCGTGGCTTGTGAACATATCTGTGACATCCATAGAAGATTATACAATCAAGTGTTCTTTCTACAACAGTGATACTGCCTATGTTATCAATGATAAATGTTTTGGCTACATTTCAAAATTGATACTGGCGATTTATTGTAGATGTTAGTTGTTGCTAGGGCAAAAACTGTAAGCATGGACATCTAGGTACACATAAGAAAATGTGTATCAAAACAGTCGGTTGGTAACACATGTTACCGGGATTTCCCGTCTCTGAATCAAATTTTACTAGTAAGTTTATAACGAAGCCATCGTTAATGGGGTCATATGAATTCATAGGAAATAATTCTTACGGAGTGATGTTATTTGACCTTTCTGTGATTTTCAATGGCTGTCGACACAAAGAATACACATAGGGATACATGTTTAAAAAGAAAGGGAAAATAAGTATCCTTATCGCGCCATTAAGACCGTATTAGATAATACGGTGCTATTGAGTTGTTTTTTTCTTCACCACTGACATACCTAGGGATGATGTGGTTAGTATTATTACAGCCATATTTATTTTCCTGGAGACCTGGTACCATTTCTTTAGGTCAGAGTTGAACTTTTTTGCGTCGGTGTGCTGGATTGAGCATTTTTGGTGTTGAAAAGGGCCAAAATATTACTTGGTGGGTTTTTAGTCCTTCCAAGTACCAAGTACTACCATCTGAGTCCAGGGACCGGTACTTGTACTAGTTTTAAATCAGAATAACGGGCCTGTAATATTGGCTTGGTGGACTTTATTGGGTTCGAGGGTAGTATTTTTCTCACCACTGGGCTGGGCTGATATTCTTCTTCTTCTGTGTTTATTTCCAAACTCGTGCTGGATCTCTCTTGTGAACCATGATCCATTCTAAATTTCCAGTAGTCCAGAGAATGGAAATGCGTTGTGTCGCCGTTTTAGTTGCGCCAATGGCCCGACACATCCGTCTTCGGTGGGAAGTTGATATAGAAACAGCGATTTTTTAAAAACTAGTTTCAGTTAAACTAGAAATTGAACTCCAGATCACGTGTCAGGGGTCACATCGTACTATAGAGAAAGGCAGTACAACAAAACGTAAACACCTGCTCTTCGGGTGCTCTTTTTTTTAACCTATTTCTGACCTATCAACAGAAACACGCCACAGCACTATCCTGATGCGCATCATTTCGAGAGGTTGCTCACGTGCAGTTAACCAATGAAAAGTTCGATAGTAGACTCATAGTGATGCGCAATTGGGTTGTGTTGTGACGTGTTGTTGTCGATAGGTCATGAAAGGCCTTTGATGAGCTGATGTTTACAAGTTGGTTGTCTGGTGTTCTCTATAGCTCGCTTTCCACGGACATGTGAATAATAGAAATATGAAACATCCGAGACCAGAAACATTTAACACTAGTATGTGCCATCAGGCCTCAGTACAACAAGAATCACTTATGACTACTTGTAAACATAAATACCACAAAAGCAAACACGGTTGCTTAAGGTGTAACGCGAGTACATGAATAATATAAAAGGCAGCTTCGATGAGCTATAGAAAAAACCAATAAGATAATTGAAGTCGCGATTTGAACCAGATCCGCTCAGCTGGCATCTATCAATTCACCTCGCAACTATAGTCAACATGGTTTTCTGAATTCAAATAAAAGAAATCATAATACAACAAATTACTGAACGGATCTGGTTCTTCTTCACCGTTCATTCTCAAACTCCCATTGGATCTCTCTTGCAGCAGGACAATGGTCCTACTAGATTTCCAGCAGGATATAGTCCAGAGAATGGAAATGCGTTGTGTCACCGTTTTATTTGCGCTAATGGCCCAACACATCCATCTTCGGCGGATGGTCGGGTTCAAATCCCGGATACTGCATTCTGTTTATATTTCTATAATAATAAATCATTGATGCTTCTATATTAAATTATTCATTCACCCATGTCACATCTGAAGCAACCTTGTCTATATTTGTGTGATGCATGTTTACAAATAGGCCCAATTGGTCCTTGTAGTACCAAGCCTGATAGCACGTGCTAATGTTAAATGTTTGTGGTTTCCGTTGAATTTTCATACCGTGCGGTTTTGATAAGGTCTGTGTGTCTATTGACCAGTCCATAGTCACAGTCACAGTCATAGTCACAGTCAGTAGCTTGAGAGTATACGCGTTGAAAGTTTTGACCAAAATCGCATCTTTTTATTTAGGCATGCAGTGTGGTCGAATACGGAAAATGTGTTGACTTATTTTGCGAGGAGAATGGGTGCTAGCTGAACGGACCTGATTCAAATCCTGTTCCCTGCGTTATGATGGTTTATCTATAATAATACATCATTGATGCTTCTGTATAAAGTGTTCACTTTCCGAATTCGACCATGCGATTCTGATAAGCATTCGGGTTTTTTAATACAAGTGCTACAGTCGTTTGTTAAGAATAACATATGTAGAACACAAGACAAATATCTCCGTCCGGCAGTATCAAATAAACAAACTTGTAAACTATCTAGAATTATTTTTAGCAGTGGTTGAACGGCTATACCGCCGAAGACGGATGTGTTGGACCATTTGCGCAAATAAAACGGCAACACAACGCATTTCCATTCTCTGGACTATATTGAACAGGAAATGTTGTAGGACCATTGTCCTGTTACAAGAGAAATCTAGCGGGAGTTTAAGAATGAACGCTGAAGAAGAAGAAGAAGAAGAACGGCTTAAATTTGTGCGGTTTAGACGTATAATGAGATACGATTCACTTTCTAAAAGTATTTTGCAAGAAAAAAATCGAGGGTGGAAGAAGAAGTTGTGAACAATTAAAATCACTGATTAATAACGACAAGGAATGATCTGGGCATGATTTTTCTACACTCCTCCGAGTGGTTGAGGATAGAGGTGCTTGGAGAACATTTTGTATTGTCTCCAGTGGGGTACCCCTACGAACCTCAGTGGGGCACCCCTACGAACCTGACGGGTTAGGGGTCTATCCCGTCTACTGTCTTCGGATTATCTCATCTGACAGTGACGACAGTAGTTTAATCACTAGCCAAAGTCAGTCTCAGACGCTATGATTGTCTAGTACAATGGTTCTCAAACTCTGTTGGATCGTGTATCCCTTTTTGGGACACTTTTCCCCCAGTGCTTCAAAGGGTATTTATTCTTCTTCTGACATCAATTTTTTTAAATTATCCAGTCTAATGCTAGGCATATATAACGAAGTATGTTTCAGGCCATTTTGGGTTCCTGATACTACACAACAAAATGATGATGCTTCTATACTGTATTACACAAAAAATCATGCCGCTTCTATTCTGAGACTACACATCAAATGATGACGTCTCTATACTGAGACTACACAACAAATGTTGACGTTTCTATACTGATACTACACAACAAATGATGACGTTTCTATACTAATACTACACAACAAATGATGCGGCTTCTATTTTGGTACTAAACAATAAATGATGATGCTTCTTTGCTGCTAGTAAACAACTCTGCGATCAATTGTTTAACATCCTGCCCAATATTGGTCATGTATAGAGAGGTTTGTTTGAGTGTATCTTGAATTCCCCACAACTTGTATTTCAGAGAAGATTATTTGAGCAGATTGTCGCTCCGTGAACAGCAACACTGGGATAATTCTGTGTTTTGGTGTCTGTGATGCAGCTCTGCAGCTGTGGGTCGCAGAGTAGATGATACCGATTCGGTGTAAATGTGCTTCTAGACGGCAGTGCACCTTTCTCAGTCGAAATATCGTGACCTGTTCTTTTCTGTTCAATTTGTTCATGTCGTCTTGGTAGGGGCTATTGTTTCCGTTAAGCTGTCTGCGCTGAAGTCGCATAAATTGTGTTAGCAGAGACTTTACTTCCTGAGCCTTTGAGGTACACTGGTCCTGGTCTGAGTGAGGTTGCTCCTGTTTTTGTCAATTCGTCTGCTTTTTCATTATCAGAGATTGCACAGTAAGCTGGTATCCATTATTGTAATAATACAGTAATTCCGGATAATTCAAAGATCTTTTAAAATAAGGTCGTTGATTTTCTTTGCAGATTATTACAGCTTTTCTTAAGTTTGTTTGTTTGTTAAGTAGGGGTTTCGCCTCATTTGGTCGAGGCCCGCCTCTTTCAACCTAGGACTAGTGTCCATGTTGGTTATATCGAGGCGGTAAGCTTTTCTTAAGCTTTCTAGATATATCGTTTTATAGTAACCGTCCCGTGCAGGCCCGTAGATAAGGGTTTTTGGGATTTTAAAAAACATCCCGCTCTGTCTTAGGAAACCAGAAGATTTTCTTTTTCTTCAGTGTTCATTCTTAAACTTCCACTGGATCTCTCTCGTAGCAGGACAATGAGATCCTACGAGATTTCTGACGGGATGTAGTCTAAAAAATGGAAATGCGTCGTTTCATTTGCGCAAATGGCCTGACACATCAGTCTTCGGTAGAAGATTATTTGCACTAGGAATTTAGTTAAAAAGTAGGTAAATTTAACTCCCAACGCCTTCCCCAAATAATAGCTTTCACAAAACATCAAATTTCTCACGAAAATGGGGGAATTTCTCAGTAGAATAACTTTCTTTATTTTAAGGTACCCCACCCCTCTTCCCCTTACTGAAGACATATCTACGGCTCTTTTCCCATGCCCCCACCCCTTTGATAGGTTTTCCTCCCCCTCCACAAAATTTCACAGTTTTTCTCCCTTTCTTCTCCTCTTCCGCATTTCTTCTCCTCCTTCCCAATTCTCCTCCTCATTTCTTCCCTCCTTCCCATTCATTCTCCTCCTCCCCATTCATTCTCCTCCTTCCCATCTCTTCTCCTCCTTCACAATTCTCCTCCTCATTTCTTCTTCTCCTCCTTCCCATTCATTCTCCTCCTCCCCATTCATTCTCCTCCTCCCCATCTATTCTCCTCCTTCACAATTCTCCTCCTCTCCATTTCTTCTTCCCTCTTGTCAGTCTCCCTGATATCTAGTTACATACATATTGCCAACACGCTCAAATTGCAGCATATTCTATTCAGCACGTAGCCATCAACCCAGCATTTTTTAGCGTAAAATTTTCTAGGCAATACAAATAATGTTCAGTAGGTTGCTATTGCCTAAGGCGGGCATCGAACCCGGTACGCCCGTGTGTTGCCGGGGCCCGAAAGAGAAGCACATAATAGCAATACTGTTTACCTTCCATGCATGTCGTAAAAGGCGACTAAGGAGGCTATGGGATGGAGTTGGCTGTCCCATCCCATATAGGGTCAGTGACCCGAAGCCATGCTGAAGTCGGATGTGTCAGGCCGAAGGCGCAGATATCGCAGCAATGCTGTAAACCATAGCACAACGCATTCCGTTCTCCGGACTACATCCTGCTAATCTGCAGTAGTTTGAGAACGAACGCAGAAAAAGAAGAAGAACCCAGTACATTGGCGCGTCACAGACGCGCCCTGTACCCCCTCCTCCACAACACTGAGAACCGCTAGCAAATATCCGTACACACAGTCTCCTATGCAAAATAAAGTTCTGGCATGACCTTTCATGAGCTCCCGACAGTACAATTAAAAATACAATACTAGTCTCCAGAATCTTGACATCATCCTCAAACATGATATTTCTACATTCGTCTATTCTAGAACATACAGATACAGTTACAGAAGTTTAAATGCAACAGTTTCGCTTTACAGAGTGTTAGTTCAACATGATGATAGGTTGTGTGTGATCTGTGTACATTTGTTGATGCGGGTGTGTGTGTGTGTGTGTGTGTGTGAAATCACTACGCTATTCTTATTCAGGACTATTTTTTTTTACACAAATAGTTCTTTACCACTTCTTCTTCTTCTCGCTCTCCATCCTTCTACATCATCCTCCTCCTTGTTCATCCTTTTTCTTCTTCTCTACTTTTCTCCTTCTTTTCCTTATCTTCTCCTCATTCATCTACCTCCTCATTCTTTCTCTTGCCTCTTTCCTCTATCTCCTCATTTTTTTTCTCTGCTCCTCATTTCTCTACATCCTCCTTCTTCCTCCTCATCCCTCTACATCTTCCTTCTTCCTCTTCTCATCATACCTCTACCTCCTTCTTCTTCCTCTTCTCCTCATCCCTCTTCTTCCCTCCTCTTCTACTCCCCCTTTTCTCATCTCGTATTCCTCCTTCTTTCTCCACTCCTCCTCCTTCCTCCACTCCTCCTTCATCCCCCACCTCCTTCCTCATCTCCTTCTCATCCTTCCTCATCTCCTCTGTCCTCATTATGTCCTCCATCTTCGCCATCTCTTTCGTTTTCATCTCCTCCTTCGGTCGCGTTATTTTATAAGAATATCCACGAAAAGGTTGATCATATATAGAACTACAGTAAAACTATGATTCGTGAGACAACACGGAGTAAGGAAGTTTTTCTGTGGTTAAGATCTGACCAATGGCCCATCAGAACAGCCACCATAAAGGTCTTACCAATGGCCCATCAGAACAGCCACCATGAAGGTCTTACCAATGACCCATCAGAACAGACACCATGAAGATCTTACTAATGACCCATCAGCTGAACCACCATGAAGGTCTTACCAATAGCCAATCAGAACAACCACCATGAAGGTCTTACCAATGACCCATCAGACTAACCACTGTCCAACAACACAACTATGAGAGCTGGTGCCCAACTATGAGAGCTGGTGCACAACTATGAGAGTTGGTGCACAACTATGAGAGTTGGTGCACAACTATGAGAGCTGGTGCACAACTATGAGAGCTGGTGCACAACTATGAGAGTTGGTGCACAACTATGAGAGCTGGTGCCCAACTATGAGAGCTGGTGCACAACTATGAGAGTTGGTGCACAACTATGAGAGTTGGTGCACAACTATGAGAGTTGGTGCACAACTATGAGAGCTGGTGCCCAACTATGAGAGCTGGTGCACAACTATGAGAGTTGGTGCACAACTATGAGAGTTGGTGCACAACTATGAGAGCTGGTGCACAACTATGAGAGCTGGTGCACAACTATGAGAGTTGGTGCACAACTATGAGAGCTGGTGCCCAACTATGAGAGCTGGTGCACAACTATGAGAGTTGGTGCACAACTATGAGAGTTGGTGCACAACTATGAGAGTTGGTGCACAACTATGAGAGCTGGTGCACAACTATGAGAGTTGGTGCACAACTATGAGAGTTGGTGCACAACTATGAGAGCTGGTGCACAACTATGAGAGCTGGTGCACAACTATGAGAGTTGGTGCACAACTATGAGAGTTGGTGCACAACTATGAGAGTTGGTGCACAACTATGAGAGCTGGTGCACAACTATGAGAGCTGGTCGCACCAACGAGAGTTGGTGCACAACTATGAGAGCTGGTGCACAACTATGAGAGCTGGTGCACACCTATGAGAGCTGGTGCACACCTATGAGAGCTGGTGCACAACTATGAGAGCTGGTCGCACCAACGAGAGTTGGTGCACAACTATGAGAGCTGGTGCACAACTATGAGAGCTGGTGCACAACTATGAGAGCTGGTGCACAACTATGAGAGCTGGTGCCCAACTATGAGAGCTGGTGCCCAACTATGAGAGCTGGTGCACAACTATGAGAGCTGGTGCCCAACTATGAGAGCTGGTGCCCAACTATGAGAGCTGGTGCCCAACTATGAGAGCTGGTGCCCAACTATGAGAGCTGGTGCACACCTATGAGAGATGATACACGGATGAGAGTCGGAATCTTCTGTATATTCTCAGAAAGCTTAGAAGAAAACTTTACATTTCACAAAACGATAACAGAGCGTTACTATTTGTTATTTCTTGGGATTTAAGCGTTCTTCAGCGTTCATTCTCAAACTCCCGCTAGATCTCTCTTTTAGAAGAACAATGGTCTATGACATTTTTAGCAGGATGTAGACCAGATAATAGAATTGCGTTATGTTGCCGTGTTTATTTGCGCCAACAGCCCCAGGCATCCGTCTTCGGTGAAATTTCTGGGGATCAAAACACTCAAAGAAACCCATCTGAGTAAGCAGCATCTTCCCAAATGATTACACCCACCCGAGACTAATGTTTCCTGGGTGCGAAATAATGCTTTTGAGGAACCCCCCCCCCTCCCCAAATCTCCCACACACATACAGAAATGCACGAAGGATACAATAGCTATATTTCTAGTAATTCCTGAAATCGATGCAAACAAAATTAAAAACCTATTTTTTTTCTATTTCTTCTTCTTCTGTGTTCGTTCTCAAACTCCTGCGGATTAGCAGGATGTAAGCCGGAGAACGGAATGCATTGTGTCATGGTATGCAGCTTTGCTGCCATACCTGCGCCTTTCGACCTACACATCCGATTTCAGCATGGCTTCTGGATCCCTTTGACGATATATGGGATGGGGAAGCCAACTCTATCCCTATAGAAGCATAACCTCCTTAGTCGCCTCATTGACATGCATGGAAGGTAAACAGTGTTGGTATTTTTTGCTTCCATTTCAGAACCCTCAATTCTATTTCTGAGACTCTTCTTCTTCTTCTTCTTCAGCGTTCATTCTCAAATTTCCGATGGATCTCTCTTGTAGCAGGATCATGATCCTATTAGATTTCAAGCCGGATGTAGTTCAGAGAAAGGAAATGCGTTGTGTCGCCGTTATTTTTCAGCCAGTGGCCCGACACATCCGTCTTTGATGATGAGAATTTGATTTCAACCATGTTTTCTCCTTTCATATTCGTACAGGTTACTCACTCCGCCCCACCCCAACCAACCTTAGTTGTCTCTTACACCATGCATAGTGGATCACAGTCTTATTATAATGTTTGCGCATATGGTTGCGTCTGTGAGTCTCACCAATGGCCCACTAGATAAACCACCCATGCAACAGAAAACTTTAGTAGATGACACGCCGTTATATTGAGGCTCTCTTATGGAAGCTTTGTAGCATGTCATCTATACAGTTATAGACCCTCTCTGAGTAGAAGGCTCCTTCAATAGGCATTGCACTAAGCCGAAAGCTGAAGTCTCCTGAGTATGAAAGAAAGTTCAGAAAAACGACCCCACCACACATAGGAAGTAAGAGTTAATAGCTCGCAATTCCTGGGGAGTCTCAAACAAACAAACAAACACAATAAATGATCATTTTCTTTACCTCGTTTCTTTCTCCTCGCAAGGATAGAGAGACAATAATCATGATGATTATTTTTGTTGGATTATAATTCTCCTAAGTATAAACACTAATAAATATAAACCAAACGTTAAGTTTGCTTTCTCAGCTCAACTGTTTACATCACCATGACAACATCACTAGAGCCACCGTTTCTAGGCAATTATTAATAAAAGCACGCCGGTTCGAAATGAATAACTACAAATAGCATGCACGTTCATTAGACGCGAATTTAAATCAATATTGTAGAATTTCCGGTAAAAGAAACGCAGGTTTTGTCCCGGATTATATATTTCTGATTGTTTTGGTAGATTAAATGCGGTTAATACTAACTACGTTTTCCTAGTGGTCGATTCCCAAACATTTATTACCATGCCCCAACCTGAGTCTTTTTAAAATTCTGATGCCCCCCCCCCCCCCTAAGTAACATACATATTTTTTTAATATTAAAAAAGTGTATTCCCCCGCCTCCTGAATCCTCCCCACTCCCCGGAATAATTAAATTGCCCCCCCCCCCCGGGGCGTGGACACCACGTTGGGAAACACTGAGTTAGACAGTATTCTTACAATTATGGCTAAAAGGGTTCAAATCACGAAAGGGCTGGATTTGTTTTGTTTTTGAGTTAGCTTTCTTTATCAAACTCCGGGTATATCTCTATTGTAGCAGGACAACTAGCCCCATACGATTTCCAGTTGTATGTAGTCATGACCTTCTTTATACAAGCCTGTGTGCAGAGTCACTGCCTTAAACATGACAGGACTCCAGTATAGACCTCTGAACAGAAAGTAAACAAGAATTGTCGTGATTTTCGTTGGTAACTATCTATATACTTTGTGTCTCTTTCTACTGCGGCCAAACAGTCTTCTTTTGAATTAACTTCTTTCAAGATATCTTTAATGTTTAATCTAATTTGTCTCCAGTTAAATTTATAACTAGTATTGTGAAAGATACTAAATCAGCTTAGTCTTCCAGAGAGGTGATTGACGGACTGACCCCTTCCCCCTTCAACAAATAATGTGAACGCCAATGGTTGTGTTGCCTTTTGCAGATGGTTTGTACTCTTGTTCAATCTAAGAATGAAGTGGGTCAAAACACAACCCCATATTAAAGGTAAAGGTAGGTCCCATGGCATCTGCCGTCGGGGATGAAGATAACTCTTCGTGTTCTAAGCCGCAGGAACTATTAGGTGGGGTGGAGAGTTCCCTTCCTTGCTGTTTTTTACCTTCCCTAACTCATGCGTCAGGTACTCATTTACAGCTGAGTCGACTGGAGGAGTGGTCGTGTCAAGTGAGAAATCACAACCCGGATATTTTTAATGTCCGGACGTGGTTTCGAACCTGGCACGCTGTAACCAGATGATAGCAAGCAAGCTCACTATCCACTAGGCTACCGCGCTCCTCAACCCCATATTACTCCACGACAACATGTGATTTTTAAACAGCTGATGACATGTAATAACAATATTATTTAAAACATTTAAAAACAATATTTAAACAATATTTTTAAAAACATTTTAAAACAATATTATTGGGTACTTAACAATCGATTAACGCGTTCTGCGTCCAACAACCAATCAGAAGCATTGGTCCACTTCATTCTTAGAATGAGTAGAGTATGTCAATGAGTCATGAAAAAACTAAACCGACACAAGTAAACAGAAAAAAAGAAAAGATCGTAAGAAACAACCATGTGCATTGATAGAATGAACATTTGGAAAGCCAGTAGAAATATTTGCATTAAGAGCTATTTTCTGGCAGGCAAAGAAACAATCACGAATACAGAGAAAATAGCGTAGAGAAGAGAAACAACAAAGAATACAGATAATATAGCGTTGAACAGAGAAACAACCTTGAAAACGGAGAATATAGCGCAGAGAAGAGAAACAATTATGTATACAGAGAATATAGCGTAGAGAAGAGAAACAGCCATGTATACAGATAATATAGCGCAGAGAAGAGAAACAAATAAGAATACAGAGAAAATAGCGTATAACAAAGAAGCAACCATGAACACATAGAAAATCGTGTAGAACAGAGAAACCATTACAGAGAAAATCGCGCTGAACAGAGAAATAGATATGAGAAAGGTATGAAATGAACTTAAGAACTAGCTAAATACAGAACAGAGATGAAAGGTGTTTCTTGAGGACTTTGGGGCCGCTGGGTGTTCAAACTAGAATTAGATACCAGTGTGAAAAAGTTGCAGGTGTCCAAGGTTGTAGATAAGTCCTCAGTAAGTGAGGGTGTGCACCCCCAAAAAAACCACTTCATTTGCAAATTTTCATTGCAATTCCATCTTGCTCATGAGCTTTCTGATGGCCTTTGTGAAGAAAATTTTTAAGGACTCGTTTACTCACCTCAAGTTTCTAATACTTAGTCATGTTCTGATTTTCTTGGGGGTGGAGGGAGTTTGAGGGGGAGTGTTCATTTTTCAAACACCTCCCCACCTCAATATCTACGAGCCTGCAGGAGTCTTACGGGAAACATGATACGGGAAACATGATACGGGAAACATGGAAACAAACTCTGCTTCATCAAAAAAGCAACTTGATCTTGCAAGAACATTGCATTTTACACTGCCGAGAAATCTCAATAAAATTGCAGTCACATTACCTCATATAGTTTGCATCTTACATTACCCAGAAATCTTACTGAAATGACATGGATTTGACATTTGGAAATCTTACTAAAATTACATTGAATTTGACAGTATCGATATATCATTCTAAATGGAATTGAATTTGACAGTATCGACATATCATTCTAAATTGAATTGAATTTGACAGTATCGATATATCAGTCTATATGGAATTGAATTTGACAATATTATCATATTGTAGTAAATTAATAATTAATTTGTCAAAAATTACTGTTCGTGCTAAAATGCCATTTTCCCCTTCATCTGTTCCATAAACACTGACAATCTATTATTTTATTATCGGTAAATTACAGCAACTACATCCATGCCTGTGGGGTATCTAGCTTTTCCTTCTATCAATAGTTTCCTATGCGGGGCATTTATTAATTTTGTACCGCACTGTACCCATCTCCAGACGATGTGGCGGGACTTCCCTGAAATTACTGCAAGCGAAATATCAATCGTTGGCAAACATGAGGAGACTGCCTCAAATGTCAGTGTACCATCACAATGTTTAAAAACTGGCCAGGATCAATACTCTCACGGCGGATGAATGCGTTATTTTACTTTAGAAGCACCTGGAGAAATGTTGGAATTGTGTATAAGGGAGATGTGTAAACTATGTACAGAAATGTTGGAATTGTGTATAAGGGAGATGTGTAAACTATGTACAGAAATGTTGGAATTGTGTATAAGGGAGACGTGTAAACTATGAACAGAAATGTTGGAATTGTGTATAAGGGAGATGTGTAAACTATGAACAGAAATATTGGAATTGTGTATAAGGGAGATGTGTAAACTATGAACAAAAATGTTGGAATTGTGTATAAGGGAGATGTGTAAACTATGAACAGAAATGTTGGAATTGTGTATAAGGGAGACGTGTAAACTATGAACAAAAATGTTGAAATTGTGTGTATCCACTGTAGTACTACCCTTCTTTGGATTCTCATTTCTCATATGGCTTTCTTCAGGTCTGACAGTTTTTCGCTGTCAATGGATTGTAGGACAGACATTGCATCAGAAAATTACTTGTTCAGAAAAGCTTATGGCCTGTAATTCTTCTTCTTCTTCTTCTGCGTTCGTTCTCAAACTCATGTACATTAGCAGGATGTAGTCCGGAGAACGGAATGCGTAGTGTCATGGTTTACAGCATTGCTGCGATATCTGCGCCTTTCGGCCTGGCACATCCGGCTTCAGCATGGCTTTGGGTCACTGACCCTATATTGGATGGGACAGCCAACTCCATCCCATAACCTACTTAGTCGCCTTTAACGACATCGTGGAAGGTAAACAGTGTTGCTATTCTTTGCTCCCCTTTCGAGCCCCGGCAACACACGTGCGCCTGTAATTCTATATAGTAGTTGGAACGTAAGATTCCAGGTGGTGAATACCTGGATTCAATTTGATTTTTTTTCCTTGATATTTTTGGGTAAACTTCAGCACCTCCATTCTTCACTGCTCTGGTTGCTGATCCATCAGTATATACATTTGTCCACACTTCTCTGGAGTACATATCTTCAATAATGTTGTATATTATTGTTTTCTTTTGGAGAGTATTCAGTTCTCTCGTCACTGTAGTTGTTGTTTGTGATAGTTCTGATTGTAATATTTTATGTTGTTCCCACGGAACTAGGAAATGTGTTGGTGTTATTTTTGGTTATATCTGGTAGTTCATCCTTATATTCTCTTGTTTTCTAATTAATTAATAGGTTGTGGAATTGTGTGTAGGAGGGATGTGTAAACACTGAACAGAAATGTTAAAGTTGTGTAAAGGAGGGAAGTGTTTACAATGAACAGAAAACTATATCAAACATGGCAGTAGTTAACTGAATACATAAGTTCTCCTAGCTACATATAACTTGGCAGGAGTTAACTGAATACATAAGTTCTCCTAGCTACATATAACTTTGCAGGAGTTAACTGAATACATAATTTCTCCTAGCTACATATAACTTGGCAGGAGTTAACTGAATACATAAGTTCTGCTAGCTACATGTAACTTGGCAGTAGTTAACTGAATACATAAGTTCTCCTAGCTACATATAACTTGGCAGTAGTTAACTGAATACATAAGTTCTCCTAGTTACATATAACTTGGCAGGAGTTAACTGAATACATAAGTTCTCCTAGCTACATATAACTTGGCAGTAGTTAACTGAATACATAAGTTCTGCTAGCTACATGTAACTTGGCAGGAGTTAACTGAATACATAAGTTCTCCTAGCTACATATAACTTTGCAGGAGTTAACTGAATACATAATTTCTCCTAGCTACATATAACTTGGCAGGAGTTAACTGAATACATAAGTTCTGCTAGCTACATGTAACTTGGCAGTAGTTAACTGAATACATAAGTTCTCCTAGCTACATATAACTTGGCAGTAGTTAACTGAATACATAAGTTCTCCTAGTTACATATAACTTGGCAGGAGTTAACTGAATACATAAGTTCTCCTAGCTACATATAACTTGGCAGTAGTTAACTGAATACATAAGTTCTCCTAACTTGGCAGTAGTTAACTGAATACATAAGTTCTCCAGCTACATATAACGTGGCAGTAGTTAACTGAATACATAAGTTCTCCAGCTACATATAACTTGGCAGTAGTTAACTGAATACATAAGTTCTCCTAGCTACATATAACTTGGCAGGAGTTAACTGAATACATAAGTTCTCCTAGCTACATATAACGTGGCAGTAGTTAACTGAATACAATAACTTCTCCTAGCTACAGATAACGTGGCAGTAGTTAACTGAATACAATAACTTCTCCTAGCTACATATAACTTGGCAGTAGTTAACTGAATACAATAACTTCTCCTAGCTACATACAACTTGGCAGGAGTTAACTGAATGCAGAAGAACCAAATAAAAATCTCAGACATATATATATATATATACTAAATATAAATCTAAACCTATATCTTTACCACGTTTATTTATATCTCTCTATCAGACATTTTTTAAAAAAATATTTCTCTCAGCTTTGCCTGTGTTTACCAACTTCATTATCTCTAGTACGGCATTTCAGAAACCATCAAGGACAACGATTACGTAAAAATCAATGTGCCTTCATCGATTTAAAATATGGCAAGTTGAAAAAAAAATAATGGAGATTATATCTCTGAAATATCTGCTTTCCATCTTTCTCTTCTTCAAAAATTCTTTTGAACCTTCTTGCATTGAAATTGTAAACTTAAATTTGAGAATATTCTGGGGATATATTTACATTAGGGGAATTAAAATCAACACATGGAATGCTAACCTGTGAGAAAATTCACACGACCAGACTTTCTCTACACGTTGGGGACTACTTTCAACACACACAAAAACTTTGTGTCGGAAAAGATAATAGCACATTTGTTGTCTAGTATGAAGTTAAGTGTAAATTGATGACAAATTCAGAGAAGTGATGTGTGTTCACATGTTCAGATCCAACTAGATTGTAGTTTAAATTATTTTTTAATTTGAAAGATCGATTGACATGGCGTGTTAGTGCCTGTTTAACTAAATGAAGGGTAAAAATAGTATAACAATGAACCTATTTTATTTTTTTCCAGTGGGTCAACAAAGGAGAGGTTTAGATAAAATACCAGATTGCAATCATGGGTTGTCATATTAGCTTTTTAAAGCCAAATTTATCAAATCTAGCACACGGTTTTCCCATAAGTGTTCAGCTCTTTAACCAGTGGTTGACAAGAAACCGTTCTTAGCATTGCCTTCAGCGCTTATTTAGTAGAAGAGGCAATTCCTCGACCTCCACACAGCATGAGCACTGGTACGCATTTTCAAAACAACCATGGGTGTTATTTGCCATGGTTTACAAATTGACTGCCATATCTGCGCCTTTCTCCTGGTGTATCATACTTCAGTATTGATTTATTTAAAAAAAATCATGCTGGCCTATGTGATGGAAATTCAATTTCAGCCCCAAAAACCTCCTTAATCGCCTCTTACGACATGTTTGATAGTTCACAGTGTTGTTAATATGTGTTCCGGTTTCTAATCCCGGCAACAGAAAGGCCCATTTCCGTAGTACATCCTTGAATATAGGGATCCTTGATTGTACCTAATACTCGAAAAATGCCACAATAATGTTATTTTTTAATTGACGTACATCATTCTATACCAGTGTTTCCCAACCTTTTTTTCCATGCCCCACCTAAGTCTTTCTAAAATTGTGATGCCCCCCTATGTAACATATATACATTTTTTATATTCAAAAATTAAATTATTTCCTAAATTAAGCTTAATTTACAATTTGTTCAAAATGCCCCACTGAACAATCAAATTGTCCGCTTGTGTCCGCACGTTTGTTCCGAAACGCTGTTCTTTAAACTTATGTTCACTTTAAGAATGAAGTGGTCAAAACACACCCTCTTATTACTCCGCGACAACAGGTGGTTCTTAAACAGCTGATGACATGTAAAAACAATATTATTTAAAACATTTAAAAACAATTAAAGACAATATTTTAAAAAAATTAAACGAAATTTAAAAAAAATATTATTTAGCACTTAACAATCGATCAATGCGTTCTGCGTCCAACAACCAATCAGAAGCACTGATCCACTTAATTCTTAGAGTGGACAGAATATGTAACAATCGGCAACTCGTCCCGTAGAATGTCAGACCAGACTTAATACACGCTGCTACGTCGACGTGTCAAGTTTCCCGCTCTTCCAACCTCATTCTTCACGTGACCAGAAGTTTTGAGTACAGATTAAAAGGAAGATGTTGGATAAAGTTCTGTTATTATATTGTAGCAAAAGAAATAGAATCTGACAGAATCTGTGTAAAACCATGCACTGTTCCTTTGCAAAAACGTCTAATAAATGAATAAGTACGTATGTACGAGAAGCAAATATAATAATCACATAGAAGACAACAGGAAACCAACTCTTGACATGTTGGCTGTATTTAGAACTGAAACAAAGTTTTAAAAAAAACAAACAAACGTCAAAGAAGGAAACCAAGACAAGAACAAAAACGACCAATGTCATTGATACTTCTTTGATAAAGAGGTTCATGATAATTTTTTAGGAATATTCGTTAAGGGAAGGCGGGGATTTTTATGATTATTTTTAAAGGAAATTTCACTACTGGAAGAGTTTTCGTGATCATAGCAGTGAAACATGGACAACGTATATGCACCAGGAGAGACGATTAAACAGCTTTCTTACGTAGCACTTACGTAGAACTCTTGGAGTTCGGTGCCACGACAAAGTCACTGATAATGATGCATTGGAAATAACAAAAAATACTGCAGTATTTCCGATACTCAATCTGTGCAGACTCAGATGGCTGGGGATACACTAGGAGGATGGAAGATATCAGAATACCGAAATATCTACTTTATGGAGAATTACAATCTGGGAAAAAATCTAGAGTCGATCTCGACTTTGGTACAAAGACTGTTCAAGCGCGATATTCATGATACAATCATTGATACGGAATCACGGGACCAGGATGTCATGGATCGTGTTGTATCTAGAGAAAATATCAAGAATGGTATAACGACAAAAGAAAAATTCATATCAGTTAGTTCAAGGTTGGCACGTCTAAGAAGACACAGCAGCACAAGATTGTACAAGTGGGTCTGTGATTCCTTGTATATACTGTGGAAGATTTTTGTGGTTAAGATTGGTTTAGCGAATCACATTCATCATCGCCATGAATCGTAGATTATATTTCTTACAGCACAACAATAATACTATCGTCTGTTTTGACGGAAAGATGCCTACCACGTAAGAGTTGTGGTGTACGTCATCATAACCCTGGATGGTATATTATATTTCTTATCATCATCAGGTGCCATGCCGGCTGGCGTAAGCGGTCATGGCTCTCCACAGTTCTCTGTCTCCAGTATATATCAAGTTCGCTGTTGTTTCCCTGCCGTGCCAGGTTGTGAAACTGTTTAATATTTTCTCACGTTGTCGCCTCTGTCTCTGTTGCCTTCAATCTTGCCTGTTGTGACTATGTTCTCCAAACCTTCCTGTCTCATGAAGTTGCCAAAAAAAATGAAGATTTGATTTTTTCTTATATTATTGATTAATGTCTGTTTCGCATTTGACTCTTTCTACACTTCCGCATTAGTTTTTTTTCTGACAGTCCATGATATTCTCAGCATTGTTCTATAGAACCACATCTCTGTTGCCTCTAATTTCCCACTTTCCAGTTTATTTCTTATATCTCGACAATAATACTATCGCCTGGAAAAACTGACAGGTGCCTAATACGTAATCAGTTTTAGGGAAATTCGCTTATGAGAGGGTTTTCATGGCGTACCACTCATAGTATGCCATCTCATAGCTTCATACGGTAACCCCTAAGGATATCCGAAAAATCTACTTTGTAAACAAGATCTCATGAACCGGATTAGAACTATATGACATTTTGAATACAAGGCGAACGGTTTAAATACTTCCTTATGGAAATCCCAAGTAGGAAAAAAAGATGGCGAAACCTCTCTTAACAGTTTTCTGAAAAAACATTGTTTTATAAATCCTATAAAATCTAAATGATTACCCCCCCCCCCCCCATCCTTTTTTGCGGACATCCATCACTAACATTGCCAAAGTCGATTCTACGGCCGTGACACGTTTATTCTTTTTCGTATCATCTTCATATCATCATCTTCTTCGTATTATCTTATTCTTCTTTTATTTCTTCTTCTTTCCTTTTTCTTCTTCTTCTTCTATTTCTTCTTCTTTCCTTTTTCTTCTTCTTTTTCTTCTTTTTCTTTTTCTTCTTCTTTCTTCTTCTTCATCTTCTTATTATTCTTCTATTTCCTATTCTTTTTATACTTCTACTTTTTCTTCTTCTTTTTTTCTTATCTTTCTTATTCTTATTATTATCCTTTATTCTTCATCGCCTTATTTTTCTTATTATTATTATTATTATTATTAATTCTTTTTCTTCTTTCTTCGTCTTCTTCTTGTTATTATTCTTGTTTTTCTTCATCTTCTTATTCATCTAGTCTGCCTTGTCGAGTAATGTTTCTGTTGAAGACATGGGTTAACTAGTCTGCCTTGTCGAGTAATGTTTCTGTTGAAGACATGGGTTAACTAGTCTGCCTTGTCGAGTAATGTTTCTGTTGAAGACATGGGTTAACTAGTCTGCCTTGTCGAGTAATGTTTCTGTTGAAGACATGGGTTAACTAGTCTGCCTTGTCGAGTAATGTTTCTGTTGAAGACATGGGTTAACTAGTCTGCCTTGTCGAGTAATGTTTCTGTTGAAGACAAGGGTTAACTAGTCTGTCTAGTAAAAAAGTTTCATCTGTTCAATCGCTTCTGTGTCGAATAGCTTAAGTGTTGAATAGCTTCTGTGTTGAATAGCTTCTGTGTTGAATAATTTCAACGTTGTCGAGAGCCAAATCGGAGAATAGTAAACTTGTGGTCGCCATGCATGTCGTTAAAGATAACTAAATAGATTTGTGTGTTGAGATTGACTGTCTTATTACATAAAAGGTTTTTGTGATCCAAAAGTCATGCCGAAGTGTGATATATCGGACAATATGGCCCGATCACACGATGCATTTCGTTCTCCGGACTATGTCCTACTGATATCAGGAGTTTGAGAACGACTTCTGAAGAATATATGCTCTAGGTAAGTATCATGTTCTGTTTGCTTAAGAAAGAGGATAATTTGAACCCTACAATTCTCCCACCCACGACAGCATCTACGGACGGCAGAGTTCAGCAACCTATGGCCCGCAGGCTGGACCCGGCACGCTTACCCAGATTAAGCGTCCTGCCATTCCTAAAACAATAATTGTGACTGCTAACCCACGGTGCTCCTAAAATGATAATCCAAGTGCTCATTTCGAGCCATGTCTAGAACCACGTGACTTTAAGAAATTATATCAATTTGTCTGCTCCTAAATATAAGCGACTTATGAAAATGTCCACAAGATAAAATAAAATTGCAATGAATATTTAGTAATATAAAAACGCTTCTAGAAACTAACAGATCTCGTTCCTAAAAGGTTGAGACTTTTTATTACTGGTCATTTAGTAATTCAGTCCACATTCTGAGCTCATCAACGCCTTCATATAAATATAACTTGTGCAATTAAGCTTTCAGATTAGGTTTTTGTTTTATCCGGTCACCTCGACTCAAAAAGGTTGCCTAGCTCTGACCGACGGGCTTGGTTTTGAAGTGGCTAAGAAGGGTTCTACACTTCATATCTGTATTTGTTTGTTTTTTGGTTTTGTACATCTTAGTCCACTGTAAGCGACTAATCGCGACAACGAAATCACGCGATTACGAACGTGCACGGGCGATTGATTCAAATGTAAAGGTGGATTGCTACGAAACCTCGTCCATTGCAAGGGATTTTGGGCGGTCAATGTGTACGCTTACAATCAACACAGTTTCGTCAGAAATATTCCGCTCAAGATACATTGCTTTGGAAGCGGTTTGATAAGAAATCAACCGCTCAGGTTTATACGCATTAAAAAAAATAGTGGTGGTAGTTGGGGTAATCCAGCTACGATAACCTCTAATAGCAGATACGCATGATCTACGGACCTAAACCGTTGTAGTTCGGATTAAATTGTACATGACTTTTGTATTTTGTCTTTCTAGACTGATGACAAATTGCGGCGACATCTAGCGGAGGCTATAGCCAGATGCTGCAACTGGGGGAATAACCGCACAGCTTTTGGAAAAGAGCGCGCGGTGGCTCCTCTTGTGAGATATTTGAAATCAAAGGACGAGAACGTCCATCGTTCCACAGCTCGAGCTCTGTTTCAGTTATCAAAGAACCCAGAGAATTGTATCACTATGCATGAGGCAGGGGTAGTCAAGGTAACGTATATCCATTTTGATTTATTTTATACCAAGAGCAGACGAATTGTAATATTAGGTACATTAGGGGAAATGCACATTGAAATCACGTACATTAGGAAAAACTGTACATTGCAATTGTGTACATTAGGGAAAACTGTACATTGAAATTGTGTACATTATGGAAAACTGTACATTGAAATTGTGTACATTATGGAAAACTGTACATTGAAATTGTGTACATTATGGAAAACTGTACTAAGAAATTGTGTACATTATGGAAAACTGTACATTTAAATCGTGTACATTATGGAAAACTGTACATTGAAATTGTGTACATTATGGAAAACTGTACATTGAAATCGTGTACATTATGGAAAACTGTACATTGAAATCGTGTACATTATGGAAAACTGTACCTTGAAATTACGTACATTAGGAAAAACTGTACATTGAAATCGTGTACATTATGGAAAACTGTACATTGAAATCGTGTACATTATGGAAAACTGTAAATTGAAATTGCGTACATTTGTACATCGCCATTCCTATGCACACAATAAAGACACATGTATCAAATCTACATTACCTGTTGCATTGTTTGTTTACTGGTGGGTTCGTCTTGGTATTTCAAGACACGCCTTTTTCAACCGTGAATGCTATTTCTATTGGTTGTATCTTAGCGTATAGTGCGGCCTAGTGGCCTGGTTTGTGCTGTAGGGGACTGGTTAATTCCACATAACACATTGCTTACTTAAGAAGGGCTATAAAATATAAACATCCAAGCTGTCAGAGAATATTCAACAACATCGAGAGTACTGCAGTAACAAAAGCAAGAAACAATAACTAGGATAATGTACAATTGTTACTGGTTTAACTAGGATAATGTACTATTGTTACTGGTTTAACTAGGATAATGTACTATTGTTACTGGTTTAACTAGGATAATGTACTATTGTTACTGGTTTATATCTATCTAGCTATCTATCTATCTAATATATCTATCTATACGCTGTGTCCCTTGTTTGCCTTGCGGCGTCAGGGGTGGGAGAGTTCTCTGGATATGGCCTTCTTGTGTGATGTTTGTAAGCTTGTTCCTGTGGCTTCTTTGATTTCTGTGATCCATCTTTTACCTGGTCTGCCTCTGGCTTTATAACCGTTATGTCTATATGTCATGGCCATTTGTGGCATGCTATATGTCGGTAGTCTGGAAGCGTGTGAAAACCACTTGATCTGTTGTCTTTTGATGTGTTCCAATACTGGTATTGTTTTGGTTAGCTGTCTTATGTTATCGTTTCTAATTCTATCTCTTAATGACACTCCGAGTATTCTTCGTAGACATGTCATTTCTGTTGTCACAATTTTTCTTTTGTCTACACTGGTTTCACTAATAACTAATAAATAACAAGACTAACGTTAAAAAAAAAAGAAATGAATAAAAAACAAAGGAACAAGAGCTTTTTCCACGTTAAGTTTCAACTGGGACATTTTTCAAGAAACAAACACAAACGAAATGTTTGTTTGTTTTGCGTTCGCTCCATTGTAACCATCACGGATATCCGTGTGGTTTCCGCCGGGAGCGTGATTACGTTGTGCCACCGTTATGCGCCTTGTAGGCCTAGCACATCCGATTTCGGCATGACAAACGAAATAAACTCAATCAATCAAGTGCCATGCCGAATGGCGTAGGCGATCATGTTTCTTCACGATTCTGTCTCTTGTGTTGTCAATAAGCTCGGTTGGTGAACTTCTACCGTGCCACAATAAAAGTCCATCTAGCAAATTTTCTCTTTGTCGTCCCCTATCGCATCTCCCCTTAATCTTTCCAGTGGTTATTAAGTGTTCAAGCTGTGTTCTTCTCAGCACGTGCCTAGAAATCTTGACTGTCTGCCCCTAATGTTTGATATAATTGATATTTTTACGTCAGCATCAACAAGAACCTCTGTATTAGTTTTCTTAACACACAAACACACACAATCAAATTAAAATACAGAGATATGGTGTCAAGCCATCAACATTGTTTCAAGTAGTTGGTCAATAGTTTGAAAAGACCGATTTGTGGCCAAACTTCACGTCAGTTCCTTTAATTTGACATGAAAACCCTCTAGCTAGCCAATGTTTGGTGGTGATTATTGCGAAGCTATGAAGAAACGTATAGCACCCCTGCCCGGTGGTATTCGCGGTGTTTACCAGTGATCTTGCAGTGCTCACGCACCTTGTCTTGTATTTGCCCTGCTCCTTGCAAAACACTTATTGCCCAAGAAATGTACCTCTTGTTTCTTAAAGGGGGAGAGTAGCTTAATCCGCCTCAACTCCCCCCTCCCCTTCCCCAACCAATCTAGTTTCTCCAGCCCTGTATCCCAAAGTGTTGAACATAAAATACATTCCGACAATTCCTATGACTTTCATTTCCAGCCAGACAACATCAAAGACTAAGCACTGAAGATTTCCCCCCCCCCCCCATATATATCATTGAAACATGACCTGCTGTATAGAAGACCTCTGCACAGAAAGTAGACAAACTTTCATTCGCTACATTTTTTATTACATTCATGATTTTCGTTGGTCACTATTCAAATATTTGGGAGTCGCATGCTAAAAAAAGCCGAACAAACAACGAAATGCACAGGAATAATAAAAAATCAGCCATTCATGTCATGTTACTTTCTGTACACATATCATTACTAGAGCCTGTCCATGATCCAGCCCTGTATCCCAAAGTGTTGGACGTAAAATACATACCGGTAATTTCCCATGACTTTGACGCTTTCCCAAGTTTCCTATAACTCCCATTTCTAGCCAGGCATCATCATAGAATGATCACTGAAGATTTCCCCCACTCATCTTAAGATATAACTAGCTGGAGGAATATGTATGCTGGTTCATCCTGCGTAGTGCCCACTCGATGTAGTAGTACCCACTCGATGGGTTGTCGGTTTTGGATGGATGAAACTCATTTCGTTTCAAATTCCCGATTGAACCTATTCCCGATGTTTACTCACATTTTGACGACATTCCTAGTACTAAAAGTCAAGTTCTGATTTTCTAAAGGGAGTGGGCATAAAATCCCAACCCTCCTCAGTCAATGGGCTTATATTAAGCGAACAATTTATAAAGAGTGCGAGAAATCATGGCCTCGAGGCAAATTTCCACCGAATGAGCCTTTTTAAAGAATCAGGATATGTGAAGCACTAGACATTTCCACCAAATCAGCCTCAAAGTATCAAGGATATGTGAAGCACTAGCACATTTCCACCAAATGAGCCTCAAAGTATCAAGGATATGTGAAGCACTAGCACATTTCCACCAAATGAGCCTCAAAGTATCAAGGATATGTGAAGCACTAGCACATTTCCACCAAATGAGCCTCAAAGTATCAAGGATATGTGAAGCACTAGCACATTTCCACCGAATGAGCCTCAAAGTATCTAGGATATGCGAAGCACCAATTTGTCCTCAAAACACATCATGCAAAAATGTCCCAAAGTTGCCAAAGAATGGAAATCTAGGCCACGGGGGCAATTCTTCCGCATCATTTATGAAGTGGACGTGTAAATAATTCAATAACACCGACCTATTCATAACCTATACAGGAAAACATACATATCAGACATTGCAACATATACAGGAAAACATACATATCAGACATTGCAACCTATACAGGAAAACATACATATCAGACATTGCGAATATACAGGAAAACATGCATATCAGACATTGCAACCTATACAGGAAAACATACATATCAGACATTGCAAATATACAGGAAAACATGCATATCAGACATTGCAACCTATACAGGAAAACATACATATCAGACATTGCAAATATACAGGAAAACATGCATATCAGACATTGCAACCTTTACAGGAAAACATACATATCAGACATTGCAACCTATACAGGAAAACATACATATCAGACATTGCAAATATACAGGAAAACATGCATATCAGACATTGCAACCTATACAGGAAAACATACATATCAGACATTGCAACCTATACAGGAAAACATACATATCAGACATTGCGAATATACAGGAAAACATGCATATCAGACATTGCAACCTATACAGGAAAACATACATATCAGACATTGCAAATATACAGGAAAACATACATATCAGACATTGCAAATATACAGGAAAACATGCATATCAGACATTGCGAATATACAGGAAAACATGCATATCAGACATTGCAACCTATACAGGAAAACATACATATCAGACATTGCAAATATACAGGAAAACATGCATATCAGACATTGCAACCTATACAGGAAAACATACATATCAGACATTGCAAATATACAGGAAAACATGCATATCAGACATTGCAACCTTTACAGGAAAACATACATATCAGACATTGCAACCTATACAGGAAAACATACATATCAGACATTGCAACCTATACAGGAAAACATACATATCAGACATTGCAACATATACAGGAAAACATACATATCAGACATTGCAACATATACAGGAAAACATACATATCAGACATTGCAACCTATACAGGAAAACATACATATCAGACATTGCAACCTATACAGGAAAACATACATATCAGACATTGCAACATATACAGGAAAACATACATATCAGACATCACAAGGGTTGATTGTTGTCTACATTTTCCATATCAGTTAAGATTGTTGAAGTAGCTTGTCAAATATGTGAAACATGGTGGCTATCAATACTGTATGAGATTAGTGTAAAATCGGAACAGCCTGTAAAGACAAACAATAAATATACGACGAAACTGATAAATCAGCATCCAACTGGGCTGTCGACCTCTACACTCTGATTAAAGGAAAATCGGGATTTGAGCCGGGACCGCTCAGACGGCACCTACTCGCCTCGAAACACGAGTCAACACGTTGTCCGTCATGACCCATTATTTGACCACATTATTTTCTTTTTTTTTTATCAAGTACCCACGTCTCCTGAATGTGTCACGTCATTTTTATAATATTTCTTCTTCAGCGTTCATTCTCAAACTCCTGCTGGATCTCCCTTGTAGCAGAACCATGTTCAAACTAGATTTCCAGCAGGATGTGGTCCAGAAAATGTAAATGCGTTGTGTCACCGTTTCATTTGTGACAATGGCCCGACACATCCGTTTTCGGCGGATTTTTACAATATGTATCCGCTTTTCTTGTTGGAATCTGCGTGCTCGAAGACGGACAACGTGTTGATTCATGTTGCGAGACGTGTAGGTGCTGTCTGAGCAAACCTGGTAAATCCCGCTTGGTGCATTATGATTTTTCTTTAATAATAATTTCTCTGCACTACTGTATTATATTGATGGATTTATTAAAACATGAGCAGCCATGGACTTGTCCGGTGCGCTGATGATAACCTGTAATAATAACTCATGCATTTGAAGTAGCATAAATTTAAATAATTATTTTTTGTGTGTTTTTCAGCCACTAATCAAGATGGTTGGCTCTAGAGATGAAGATCTTCAAGAATCATCAGCGGGTTGTATAAGTAACATCCGCAGATTAGCACTAGCCAATGAAAAAGCTCGTTATTCATAATTACAATGACCTCACGCCAATGTAAACACGCCAATCATATGCTTCTTTATAAGTTTCAGATTTCCAGTACTGTTCTTACTTATACATTTTCCTATACCAATAGTTTACAGTGTGGTATATACATTTGTTGTAGCGTAGCATGGACATTTACGATATCAACAACAACTTCTAATTCTCTTAAAATCTTCCCCATTCAAGCATAGCCTATGACAAAGATATAATTTTTATCATGCAGATTTCATATTTAGCTTTCGGTGAACTTCATTATTTCATGGCAATCATTTCATTACTCCATTCTGTGTATAGATGTGCTATCCTTACTTTCTTTCAGATACCACTTCAGAACCATATGTGGGTGTCTTTCTTATTTACTCTCGTAGGTCCAAACCGCATTCACTTTTTAAATATCTTAATAATATCATACTTCGAAAAAAAAAACCAATAAGACAGCAAACGGGATTTGAACCAGGTCCATTCAGCTGACACCTATTCGTTTCTCAACTTGAGTCAGCACGTACGCCGTATACGACCACACTACTCCAAATTCCGTTTGTTGATTTATGATTTTTTTCTATAATTATACATTTTCGATGCTTCAATATTAGTGTGTCATATTTGCAGGTGCAAAGAATAATTCGAATAGCAAGAGTTCGATCCGTGGTAAAGACTTTTTTTTTCTGTCGGAGTGTAAATTAAACAAAAACTCACCCTGAACATGACGTAGCGACAGCAAAGGAATGCGGCCTTTATCACACATAGCATTCGAAACCTCCCTCCGACTCCCTAACGGGAAAAATGCAGTATTTACTATCATTCAATGTGAAAGTTTTCATTTCAGTTCACAATATCTCTGACTTTGGATATGTAAAAGAATGTGATTTGAAATGTTTAATAAGTACCCATATATGGTCGTAGTACTGTTAAAAGGGAAGCAATGAATAGGAGCACTGGACCTGCCATACGTGAAATAAGAAGCATGTAAGGAGGGTTGGACACCCTATCCATTAGGAGATCATAGTGATATACAAATATTGTGAAGTTGAATATATGTGGATAAAAGTTGCAGATATCACAGCCAATCTGTAAACCATTATATATTGTCGTAGTACGGGTTGAAAGATGTAGTACTCCTTGAATCATAAGATTGTTAGAATATGTATCCGTTTGTCCTGGGTGTGTTACATGATTATCTAAATCCGCTTTTCTTTTTCTGCCTTCTGTTCTATGGTTATTGCAGATGGTCAATTCCGTCACCGGGGCATAGTCCAATGTCTTCAGGCCAGAGTGACTGCACCATAACTTTTGTCTCAACTATGACAGATCAGTGTCGCTATTCTTTGCTTCACTTTTAGACACCTGCTACACAATGGAGTATTATTTATCCAGTTTTTGTAGATTTTGAACAATTACAAAGATTGAAAAGTGTTTAGGGGTTTGCCTTCACTGTATTCGATTTATCCCATATGTGCTCGTTCCTCTCATCGAAGCGACATACTGCCTGCCGATAGTACCAATAATAGCATGTATCTCCTAACTTCAAGCGATAAGCTTTAGAAATCTTCGAAACAATCCGCTTTGTAAACAAGATGTCGCGAGCATGATTCGAACCGCGATCTCTTAATCACAAAGTGAACGGTTTAAACACTACGCTAGATAGGTCCACTGAATAATTGCATAAACCACTTATATTTGTTAGGGAAAAGTTAGAACATTTCAGAATCTTCATTTTCTTGTAGGAGATATATTTAAGGAGCGGATGTAGCTTAGTAGCCAGTGTTCTTGTTTGCTAGTCAGTTGATCCAGGTCTATTTTCCCTCTAAACGTTTTCCTTTGTGTATGTCTCCCACGATCGGAGCAGGTACGATTGTAAAAGGACATATGTACAAATACTTTCGGTAATATTTACGAAAATTTTAGGTCTGCGGGTGCTAGATTGTGTGTGTCAAGTAATACATTTATTACACGATACTTTTTAATTATTTCTGTGTGACCTTGCAGCTTAAAGGGAACGTTGGTCCGGGTTCAATTATCAATTCACCTGGAAATATTTTTAGACAACAAAAACGTTCCTAGGTCGACCTAAACACTAAGAATATGAGTACTAAATCTACTAGACGTGAAAGTAAAGATGGTGGTAGAAGATACTGACCTCATCATCTACAGGTCAAAGAAAAATACAGGTCTCACGCGGTAATCATTTCTACACCTTCAGCGGTGAGACAAAGGATTATTGAGATAGATTACCTGAAGTCCAAAGTCAAACATCAACAAGCCTCAAGTGACAAATATGTATTCCCTTGAGGTTTGCAAAAACCTATGTATTCCATCGGGTTTACAACAACATGCATTCCATCGGGGTTTGCAACAACATATGTATTCCAACAGGGTGGGTTTGCAAAAAATATATGTATTCTAACAGGGTGGGTTTGCAACAATATATGTATTCCAAGAGGGTGGATTTGCAACAATATATGTATTCCAACAGGGTGGGTTTGCAACAACATATATATTCCAACAATGTGGGTTTGCAATAATATATGTATTCCAACAGGGTGGGTTTGCAATAATATATGTATTCTCTTGAGGTTTGTAACAACATATGTATTACCTTGAAGTTTGCAACAACATATGTATTCCAACAGGGTGGGTTTGCAACAACATATGTATTACCTCAAGGTTTGCAACAACATATGTATTACCTCGAGGTTTGCAACAACATATGCATTACCTCGAGGTTTGCAACAACATATGTATTCCCTTAAGGTTTGCAACAACATATGTATTCCCTTAAGGTTTGCAACAACATATGCATTACCTCGAGGTTTGCAACAACATATGTATTCCCTCAAGGTTTGCAACAACATATATTTCCACTATAATAAACAAAAAATGAACATTAAATGCGGATGAGAGATGGTTCCTAAATAACATTGTATCAAGAAGGTGAGATGTGCTGGTCATACATAACAGCACGGACAAATTAACAAAATTGCATTGTCACTGTTAACAAAAGTGAAGAGTCGCCCAAGACGATGATGGACACGAGAAATCTCAGTGTTTAGACATGTCAATGGTAGCAGCAGTGCAACTTGAATCATGGGATTGTTCAGAGTCTATAAATGAGACTGTTCTAGAAAAAAAAATGCCACCTGAGTTATAATAATAATAATAATAACAACAACAACAACAGAATCAGTGCACTGTGTTTTAATCATCATCCTTTACTCCATTAGCTACAGTATAAAACACGTAGTATTTCTCTTCATGTGACGTATTTCTCTTCATGTGAGGTATTTCTCTTCATGTGACGCACATTCAGCTACAAGAGTTTATCTATGCTATGTTCGATAGCTAACATCAAAGCACAAGATGTTAGCACGTTTGAAAATAATCCCAAAGTGTGTTGTTGTTTTTCTAAATGTAATATATTATAACATTATTTTTTTTAATTTTTACATACAAGTAAATATGTGTTATAGATTTATTTGTGAATTATTATATAAATCGTACACTTGTAACATTTATACAATATTTTTTTGTTGATATGTGTGATATATAAGCGCTGGACTGGAACCAGCAGGGAAAAAGGAAAGTTGGAAGAAACCAAATCGATTGGGACTTCGTGGGCATAGTTGTAGAAGACAGAGCAACACTGAAATCATTAGAGAGCAACAGTTGCATCTCTTTATTCCACAGGGAACTGAAGGGAATTAAGAAGGTGTGTAATACGGACATTGATAGGGAATTGTGGGAATAGGATACTGTGGAACACGTCTGCGTGGAAGGAACACATAAGGAATGGAACACAAATACAAAGATGAAAATTAGCATTTTTGTTCCTATAAATGGCTCGTTATGTGTAACATGAGGTAACATTTAAATAGTCCAGACTTGTGTCAACATGCTTGGAGGTTCAATAATTGGCATAGATCAAGTCATTTTCCTTAGCTCTGTCAAGGTTCATGAAACGTATCTGTGTATATTTGTTATCAGGACAACTTTCCTACTAGATTTCCATTTGGATGTACTCTAGAGAATGGAAATGTGTCGTGTTTTATTTACGCCAATGGTCCACTACATCCAACTTCTGCGTGGTAATTAATACGCTCAGTATTTTACCACTCCCACTAAACGGTGGATGTCTGTATCCATATCTCTAGTAGGCCAGCCATACGAGAGAACTGGTTACCGTACTATACACTGAACACCAACCTGAAAGCTAACCACTATTTCATCTTTTCACCGCGGCTAATATCGCTATCAACATAGCCAGAAACATTCACAAAATATTCTTTAATTATTTCTAAATTGCTCTGAGGTCAACTCAGCCCAAAGAAATGGGCACCATTGGTCACATACCTAAACTGCTTCAGTTAAGCTAATTTTTTTTTTTAAATAAGGTCATACGTTAATTGTTTAGATTTAGAAAGATGTTGATCATGAAAGAAAAATGTATATTCACGAGTTGTGCCAAAAACATGTGGACAATTGAGATACATAAACTTGATAACCTGTTGAGTTTGCTTCGTGTCTATGGTTTGATGTGTGTTCGTAGAAGTATTGTTCTGTTACCTGGTGTCAAGACGTGTGCATATGTCTATAAGGAGATACTTATTTTATAGCTGTACTTGTCACCTTGTGCAGATTATCCATATTTTATAGTTGTACCTGTCACCTTGTGCAGATTATCCATATTTTATAGCTGTACTTGTCACCTTGTGCAGATTATCCATATTTTATAGCTGTACTTGTCACCTTGTGCAGATTATCCATATTTTATAGTTGTACCTGTCACCTTGTGCAGATTATCCATATTTTATAGCTGTACCTGTCACCTTGTGCAGATTATCCATATTTTATAGCTGTACCTGTCACCTTGTGCAGATTATCCATATTTTATAGTTGTACCTGTCACCTTGTGCAGATTATCCATATTTTATAGCTGTACTTGTCACCTTGTGCAGATTATCCATATTTTATAGCTGTACTTGTCACTTTGTGCAGATTATCCATATTTTATAGCTGTACTTGTCACCTTGTGCAGATTATCCATATTTTATAGTTGTACCTGTCACCTTGTGCAGATTATCCATATTTTATAGCTGTACTTGTCACTTTGTGCAGATTATCCATATTTTATAGCTGTACCTGTCACCTTGTGCAGATTATCCATATTTTATAGCTGTACTTGTCACTTTGTGCAGATTATCCATATTTTATAGCTGTACTTGTCACCTTGTGCAGATTATCCATATTTTATAGCTGTACTTGTCACCTTGTGCAGATTATCCATATTTTATAGTTGTACCTTTCACCTTGTGCAGATTATCCATATTTTATAGCTGTACTTGTCACTTTGTGCAGATTATCCATATTTTATAGTTGTTCCTGTCACCATATGCAGATTATCCATATTTTATAGTTGTTCCTGTCACCTTGTGCAGATTATCCATATTTTATAGCTGTACTTGTCACCTTGTGCAGATTATCCATATTTTATAGTTGTACCTGTCACTTTGTGCAGATTATCCATATTTCATAGTTGTACTTGTCACCTTGTGCAGATTATCCATATTTTATAGTTGTTCCTGTCACCTTGTGCAGATTATCCATATTTTATAGTTGTTCCTGTCACCTTGTGCAGATTATCCATATTCTATAGTTGTACCTGTCACCTTGTGCAGATTATCCATATTTTATAGTTGTACTTGTCACCATGTGCAGATTATGCATATTTTATAGTTGTTCCTGTCACCTTGTGCAGATTATCCATATCTTATAGTTGTACCTGTCACCTTGTGCAGACTATACGTATTTTACAAATAATATATGCAACTTCAATTGAATTTGCCAGTACGAGATTTGTTTGACTTCAAAGCTCCTCGTCCTCATAGGAGCAATCTACCTACATCTTTGGGTGATAAAAGCAATGGCGGAAAGTAAAAACACAGACCGCATCTGGCGATGAATTGTAAGGCCGTCACAGCCGGATGAGGTGAGTACCTGAGAAATGCACAGCACGTCAAATCCCAAACCCTTTTTCGTTTGGCAAAACAGCACCTCGTTTATGAAGGTGTATCTACTCAAGAGTCTAATTCGACTGTCGCTGTTGCGCAACACGGTCATACAGAAGAAATTAGGATTTGGACATGACGGATGGTAATGGAATAATTTTCCTATACAGTGAATAGGTTGCTGGCTGCGAAGCGCCTCGTGGGAGGAAAGACACAATGGGGTACACCAGACAAACTAACCCAGAGAAACTATCAGCTCGTCTTGTTACATATAATCACTTTGAGCAGAAGGCTCTTCAATAGGCATTGCATTAAGCCAAAGTCTTCTGGATATGAAAGGAAGCTATTAAAAACTACCCACATGAACATAGGAAGTAAGAGCAAATCTTATTCCATATTGACAACAACCTTAAATTTTTTATAAATTTTTACTCATTTTTTCAGTGTACATTTTGTAATTTACTCCTGTTTTATGGGGTTTTTGGTGACATTTTTGGCAAATTCGGTAAGGGGTGTTTTTAACCTTCATTTTTGCTTGTATTAAATTACAGCTCCCTCCCCCCTTATCTACATCCCTGCATGTATGCTATATCTATCTATAAAAAGTAAGTGACGACCCGACAGAGTCATAGGGGTTCCATATCAGATGCATCAAAGAGGAGTCCGTCAATTTCAATGATGCGTACGAGTGAAGACAAAATATGTCCTGTTTAGTCCGTGTTTATTTGTCCTCTTCACATTCCTGTCAACTAGTGGGAATTTTAGAATAAACTTCTTCACAATCATGTCAACTAGTGAGAATTTGAGAATAAACTTCTTCACATTCCTGTCAACTAGTGGGAATTTTAGAATAAACTTCTTCACAATCATGTCAACTAGTGGGAATTTGAGAATAAACTTCTTCACAATCATGTCAACTAGTGGGAATTTGAGAATAAACTTCTTCACAATCATGTCAACTAGTGGGATTGAGAATAAACTTCTTCACACTCATGTCAACTAGTTGGATTGAGAATAAACTTCTTCACATTCATGTCAACTAGTTGGATTGAGAATAAACTTCTTCACAATCATGTCAACTAGTTGGATTGAGAATAAACTTCTTCACATTCATGTCAACTAGTGAGAATTTGAGAATAAACTTCTTCACACTCATGTCAACTAGTTGGATTGAGAATAAACTTCTTCACAATCATGTCAACTAGTTGGATTGAGAATAAACTTCTTCACAATCATGTCAACTAGTTGGATTGAGAATAAACTTCTTCACATTCATGTCAACTAGTGAGAATTTGAGAATAAACTTCTTCACATTCATATCAACTAGTGGTATTGAGAATAAACTTCTTCACATTCATGTCAACTAGTGGGAATTTGAGAATAAACTTCTTCACATTCATGTCAACTAGTGAGAATTTGAGAATAAACTTCTTCACATTCATGTCAACTAGTGGGATTGAGAATAAACTTCTTCACACTCATGTCAACTAGTTGGATTGAGAATAAACTTCTTCACATTCATGTCAACTAGTGAGAATTTGAGAATAAACTTCTTCACATTCATGTCAACTAGTGGGAATTTGAGAATAAACTTCTTCACATTCATGTCAACTAGTGAGAATTTGAGAATAAACTTCTTCACATTCATGTCAACTAGTGGGAATTTGAGAATAAACTTCTTCACACTCATGTCAACTAGTGAGAATTTGAGAATAAACTTCTTCACATTCATGTCAACTAGTGGGATTGAGAATAAACTTCTTCACATTCATGTCAACTAGTGATATTGAGAATAAACTTCTTCACATTCATGTCAACTAGTGGTATTGAGAATAAACTTCTTCACACTCATGTCAACTAGTGAGAATTTGAGAATAAACTTCTTCACATTCATGTCAACTAGTGAGAATTTGAGAATAAACTTCTTCACATTCATGTCAACTAGTGGGATTGAGAATAAACTTCTTCACACTCATGTCAACTAGTGGGAATTTGAGAATAAACTTCTTCACATTCATGTCAACTAGTGAGAATTTGAGAATAAACTTCTTCACATTCATGTCAACTAGTGGGATTGAGAATAAACTTCTTCACATTCATGTCAACTAGTGAGAATTTGAGAATAAACTTCTTCACATTCATGTCAACTAGTGAGAATTTGAGAATAAACTTCTTCACATTCATGTCAACTAGTGAGAATTTGAGAATAAACTTCTTCACATTCATGTCAACTAGTGGGATTGAGAATAAACTTCTTCACACTCATGTCAACTAGTTGGATTGAGAATAACCTTCTTCACAATCATGTCAACTAGTTGGATTGAGAATAAACTTCTTCACAATCATGTCAACTAGTTGGATTGAGAATAAACTTCTTCACAATCATGTCAACTAGTTGGATTGAGAATAAACTTCTTCACAATCATGTCAACTAGTTGGATTGAGAATAAACATCTTCACATTCATGTCAACTAGTGAGAATTTGAGAATAAACTTCTTCACATTCATATCAACTAGTGGTATTGAGAATAAACTTCTTCACATTCATGTCAACTAGTGGTATTGAGAATAAACTTCTTCACACTCATGTCAACTAGTGAGAATTTGAGAATAAACTTCTTCACATTCATGTCAACTAGTGGGATTGAGAATAAACTTCTTCACACTCATGTCAACTAGTGGGATTGAGAATAAACTTCTTCACACTCATGTCAACTAGTGAGAATTTGAGAATAAACTTCTTCACATTCATGTCAACTAGTGGGAATTTGAGAATAAACTTCTTCACATTCATGTCAACTAGTGAGAATTTGAGAATAAACTTCTTCACATTCATGTCAACTAGTGGGAATTTGAGAATAAACTTCTTCACACTCATGTCAACTAGTGAGAATTTGAGAATAAACTTCTTCACATTCATGTCAACTAGTGGGATTGAGAATAAACTTCTTCACATTCATGTCAACTAGTGGTATTGAGAATAAACTTCTTCACATTCATGTCAACTAGTGGTATTGAGAATAAACTTCTTCACACTCATGTCAACTAGTGAGAATTTGAGAATAAACTTCTTCACATTCATGTCAACTAGTGAGAATTTGAGAATAAACTTCTTCACATTCATGTCAACTAGTGGGATTGAGAATAAACTTCTTCACATTCATGTCAACTAGTGAGAATTTGAGAATAAACTTCTTCACATTCATGTCAACTAGTGAGAATTTGAGAATAAACTTCTTCACATTCATGTCAACTAGTGAGAATTTGAGAATAAACTTCTTCACATTCATGTCAACTAGTGGGATTGAGAATAAACTTCTTCACACTCATGTCAACTAGTTGGATTGAGAATAACCTTCTTCACAATCATGTCAACTAGTTGGATTGAGAATAAACTTCTTCACAATCATGTCAACTAGTTGGATTGAGAATAAACTTCTTCACAATCATGTCAACTAGTTGGATTGAGAATAAACTTCTTCACAATCATGTCAACTAGTTGGATTGAGAATAAACATCTTCACATTCATGTCAACTAGTGAGAATTTGAGAATAAACTTCTTCACATTCATATCAACTAGTGGTATTGAGAATAAACTTCTTCACATTCATGTCAACTAGTGGTATTGAGAATAAACTTCTTCACACTCATGTCAACTAGTGAGAATTTGAGAATAAACTTCTTCACATTCATGTCAACTAGTGGGATTGAGAATAAACTTCTTCACACTCATGTCAACTAGTGGGATTGAGAATAAACTTCTTCACACTCATGTCAACTAGTGAGAATTTGAGAATAAACTTCTTCACATTCATGTCAACTAGTGGGAATTTGAGAATAAACTTCTTCACATTCATGTCAACTAGTGAGAATTTGAGAATAAACTTCTTCACATTCATGTCAACTAGTGGGAATTTGAGAATAAACTTCTTCACACTCATGTCAACTAGTGAGAATTTGAGAATAAACTTCTTCACATTCATGTCAACTAGTGGGATTGAGAATAAACTTCTTCACATTCATGTCAACTAGTGGTATTGAGAATAAACTTCTTCACATTCATGTCAACTAGTGGTATTGAGAATAAACTTCTTCACACTCATGTCAACTAGTGAGAATTTGAGAATAAACTTCTTCACATTCATGTCAACTAGTGAGAATTTGAGAATAAACTTCTTCACATTCATGTCAACTAGTGGGATTGAGAATAAACTTCTTCACACTCATGTCAACTAGTGGGAATTTGAGAATAAACTTCTTCACATTCATGTCAACTAGTGAGAATTTGAGAATAAACTTCTTCACATTCATGTCAACTAGTTGGATTGAGAATAAACTTCTTCACAATCATGTCAACTAGTTGGATTGAGAATAAACTTCTTCACAATCATGTCAACTAGTTGGATTGAGAATAAACTTCTTCACAATCATGTCAACTAGTTGGATTGAGAATAAACTTCTTCACAATCATGTCAACTAGTTGGATTGAGAATAAACTTCTTCACAATCATGTCAACTAGTTGGATTGAGAATAAACTTCTTCACAATCATGTCAACTAGTTGGATTGAGAATAAACTTCTTCACATTCATGTCAACTAGTGAGAATTTGAGAATAAACTTCTTCACACTCATGTCAACTAGTTGGATTGAGAATAAACTTCTTCACAATCATGTCAACTAGTTGGATTGAGAATAAACTTCTTCACAATCATGTCAACTAGTTGGATTGAGAATAAACTTCTTCACATTCATGTCAACTAGTGAGAATTTGAGAATAAACTTCTTCACATTCATGTCAACTAGTGGGATTGAGAATAAACTTCTTCACACTCATGTCAACTAGTGGGATTGAGAATAAACTTCTTCACACTCATGTCAACTAGTAAGAATTTGAGAATAAACTTCTTCACATTCATGTCAACTAGTGGGAATTTGAGAATAAACTTCTTCACATTCATGTCAACTAGTGAGAATTTGAGAATAAACTTCTTCACATTCATGTCAACTAGTGGGATTGAGAATAAACTTCTTCACACTCATGTCAACTAGTGGGATTGAGAATAAACTTCTTCACACTCATGTCAACTAGTGAGAATTTGAGAATAAACTTCTTCACATTCATGTCAACTAGTGGGAATTTGAGAATAAACTTCTTCACATTCATGTCAACTAGTGAGAATTTGAGAATAAACTTCTTCACATTCATGTCAACTAGTGGGAATTTGAGAATAAACTTCTTCACACTCATGTCAACTAGTGAGAATTTGAGAATAAACTTCTTCACATTCATGTCAACTAGTGGGATTGAGAATAAACTTCTTCACATTCATGTCAACTAGTGATATTGAGAATAAACTTCTTCACATTCATGTCAACTAGTGGTATTGAGAATAAACTTCTTCACACTCATGTCAACTAGTGAGAATTTGAGAATAAACTTCTTCACATTCATGTCAACTAGTGAGAATTTGAGAATAAACTTCTTCACATTCATGTCAACTAGTGGGATTGAGAATAAACTTCTTCACATTCATGTCAACTAGTGAGAATTTGAGAATAAACTTCTTCACATTCATGTCAACTAGTGAGAATTTGAGAATAAACTTCTTCACATTCATGTCAACTAGTGAGAATTTGAGAATAAACTTCTTCACATTCATGTCAACTAGTGGGATTGAGAATAAACTTCTTCACACTCATGTCAACTAGTTGGATTGAGAATAACCTTCTTCACAATCATGTCAACTAGTTGGATTGAGAATAAACTTCTTCACAATCATGTCAACTAGTTGGATTGAGAATAAACTTCTTCACAATCATGTCAACTAGTTGGATTGAGAATAAACTTCTTCACAATCATGTCAACTAGTTGGATTGAGAATAAACTTCTTCACATTCATGTCAACTAGTGAGAATTTGAGAATAAACTTCTTCACATTCATATCAACTAGTGGTATTGAGAATAAACTTCTTCACATTCATGTCAACTAGTGGTATTGAGAATAAACTTCTTCACACTCATGTCAACTAGTGGGAATTTGAGAATAAACTTCTTCACATTCATGTCAACTAGTGAGAATTTGAGAATAAACTTCTTCACATTCATGTCAACTAGTGGGATTGAGAATAAACTTCTTCACACTCATGTCAACTAGTGGGATTGAGAATAAACTTCTTCACACTCATGTCAACTAGTGAGAATTTGAGAATAAACTTCTTCACATTCATGTCAACTAGTGGGAATTTGAGAATAAACTTCTTCACATTCATGTCAACTAGTGAGAATTTGAGAATAAACTTCTTCACATTCATGTCAACTAGTGGGAATTTAAGAATAAACTTCTTCACACTCATGTCAACTAGTGAGAATTTGAGAATAAACTTCTTCACATTCATGTCAACTAGTGGGATTGAGAATAAACTTCTTCACATTCATGTCAACTAGTGGTATTGAGAATAAACTTCTTCACATTCATGTCAACTAGTGGTATTGAGAATAAACTTCTTCACACTCATGTCAACTAGTGAGAATTTGAGAATAAACTTCATCACATTCATGTCAACTAGTGAGAATTTGAGAATAAACTTCTTCACATTCATGTCAACTAGTGGGATTGAGAATAAACTTCTTCACACTCATGTCAACTAGTGGGAATTTGAGAATAAACTTCTTCACATTCATGTCAACTAGTGAGAATTTGAGAATAAACTTCTTCACATTCATGTCAACTAGTTGGATTGAGAATAAACTTCTTCACAATCATGTCAACTAGTTGGATTGAGAATAAACTTCTTCACAATCATGTCAACTAGTTGGATTGAGAATAAACTTCTTCACAATCATGTCAACTAGTTGGATTGAGAATAAACTTCTTCACAATCATGTCAACTAGTTGGATTGAGAATAAACTTCTTCACATTCATGTCAACTAGTGAGAATTTGAGAATAAACTTCTTCACATTCATATCAACTAGTGGTATTGAGAATAAACTTCTTCACATTCATGTCAACTAGTGGTATTGAGAATAAACTTCTTCACACTCATGTCAACTAGTGGGAATTTGAGAATAAACTTCTTCACATTCATGTCAACTAGTGAGAATTTGAGAATAAACTTCTTCACATTCATGTCAACTAGTGGGATTGAGAATAAACTTCTTCACACTCATGTCAACTAGTTGGATTGAGAATAACCTTCTTCACAATCATGTCAACTAGTTGGATTGAGAATAAACTTCTTCACAATCATGTCAACTAGTTGGATTGAGAATAAACTTCTTCACAATCATGTCAACTAGTTGGATTGAGAATAAACTTCTTCACAATCATGTCAACTAGTTGGATTGAGAATAAACTTCTTCACATTCATGTCAACTAGTGAGAATTTGAGAATAAACTTCTTCACATTCATATCAACTAGTGGTATTGAGAATAAACTTCTTCACATTCATGTCAACTAGTGGTATTGAGAATAAACTTCTTCACACTCATGTCAACTAGTGGGAATTTGAGAATAAACTTCTTCACATTCATGTCAACTAGTGAGAATTTGAGAATAAACTTCTTCACATTCATGTCAACTAGTGGGATTGAGAATAAACTTCTTCACACTCATGTCAACTAGTGGGATTGAGAATAAACTTCTTCACACTCATGTCAACTAGTGAGAATTTGAGAATAAACTTCTTCACATTCATGTCAACTAGTGGGAATTTGAGAATAAACTTCTTCACATTCATGTCAACTAGTGAGAATTTGAGAATAAACTTCTTCACATTCATGTCAACTAGTGGGAATTTGAGAATAAACTTCTTCACACTCATGTCAACTAGTGAGAATTTGAGAATAAACTTCTTCACATTCATGTCAACTAGTGGGATTGAGAATAAACTTCTTCACATTCATGTCAACTAGTGGTATTGAGAATAAACTTCTTCACATTCATGTCAACTAGTGGTATTGAGAATAAACTTCTTCACACTCATGTCAACTAGTGAGAATTTGAGAATAAACTTCTTCACATTCATGTCAACTAGTGAGAATTTGAGAATAAACTTCTTCACATTCATGTCAACTAGTGGGATTGAGAATAAACTTCTTCACACTCATGTCAACTAGTGGGAATTTGAGAATAAACTTCTTCACATTCATGTCAACTAGTGAGAATTTGAGAATAAACTTCTTCACATTCATGTCAACTAGTTGGATTGAGAATAAACTTCTTCACAATCATGTCAACTAGTTGGATTGAGAATAAACTTCTTCACAATCATGTCAACTAGTTGGATTGAGAATAAACTTCTTCACAATCATGTCAACTAGTTGGATTGAGAATAAACTTCTTCACAATCATGTCAACTAGTTGGATTGAGAATAAACTTCTTCACATTCATGTCAACTAGTGAGAATTTGAGAATAAACTTCTTCACATTCATATCAACTAGTGGTATTGAGAATAAACTTCTTCACATTCATGTCAACTAGTGGTATTGAGAATAAACTTCTTCACACTCATGTCAACTAGTGGGAATTTGAGAATAAACTTCTTCACATTCATGTCAACTAGTGAGAATTTGAGAATAAACTTCTTCACATTCATGTCAACTAGTGGGAATTTGAGAATAAACTTCTTCACACTCATGTCAACTAGTGAGAATTTGAGAATAAACTTCTTCACATTCATGTCAACTAGTGGGATTGAGAATAAACTTCTTCACATTCATGTCAACTAGTGGTATTGAGAATAAACTTCTTCACATTCATGTCAACTAGTGGTATTGAGAATAAACTTCTTCACACTCATGTCAACTAGTGAGAATTTGAGAATAAACTTCTTCACATTCATGTCAACTAGTGAGAATTTGAGAATAAACTTCTTCACATTCATGTCAACTAGTGGGATTGAGAATAAACTTCTTCACACTCATGTCAACTAGTGGGAATTTGAGAATAAACTTCTTCACATTCATGTCAACTAGTGAGAATTTGAGAATAAACTTCTTCACATTCATGTCAACTAGTTGGATTGAGAATAAACTTCTTCACAATCATGTCAACTAGTTGGATTGAGAATAAACTTCTTCACAATCATGTCAACTAGTTGGATTGAGAATAAACTTCTTCACAATCATGTCAACTAGTTGGATTGAGAATAAACTTCTTCACAATCATGTCAACTAGTTGGATTGAGAATAAACTTCTTCACAATCATGTCAACTAGTTGGATTGAGAATAAACTTCTTCACAATCATGTCAACTAGTTGGATTGAGAATAAACTTCTTCACATTCATGTCAACTAGTGAGAATTTGAGAATAAACTTCTTCACACTCATGTCAACTAGTTGGATTGAGAATAAACTTCTTCACAATCATGTCAACTAGTTGGATTGAGAATAAACTTCTTCACAATCATGTCAACTAGTTGGATTGAGAATAAACTTCTTCACATTCATGTCAACTAGTGAGAATTTGAGAATAAACTTCTTCACATTCATGTCAACTAGTGGGATTGAGAATAAACTTCTTCACACTCATGTCAACTAGTGGGATTGAGAATAAACTTCTTCACACTCATGTCAACTAGTAAGAATTTGAGAATAAACTTCTTCACATTCATGTCAACTAGTGGGAATTTGAGAATAAACTTCTTCACATTCATGTCAACTAGTGAGAATTTGAGAATAAACTTCTTCACATTCATGTCAACTAGTGGGATTGAGAATAAACTTCTTCACACTCATGTCAACTAGTGGGATTGAGAATAAACTTCTTCACACTCATGTCAACTAGTGAGAATTTGAGAATAAACTTCTTCACATTCATGTCAACTAGTGGGAATTTGAGAATAAACTTCTTCACATTCATGTCAACTAGTGAGAATTTGAGAATAAACTTCTTCACATTCATGTCAACTAGTGGGAATTTGAGAATAAACTTCTTCACACTCATGTCAACTAGTGAGAATTTGAGAATAAACTTCTTCACATTCATGTCAACTAGTGGGATTGAGAATAAACTTCTTCACATTCATGTCAACTAGTGATATTGAGAATAAACTTCTTCACATTCATGTCAACTAGTGGTATTGAGAATAAACTTCTTCACACTCATGTCAACTAGTGAGAATTTGAGAATAAACTTCTTCACATTCATGTCAACTAGTGAGAATTTGAGAATAAACTTCTTCACATTCATGTCAACTAGTGGGATTGAGAATAAACTTCTTCACATTCATGTCAACTAGTGAGAATTTGAGAATAAACTTCTTCACATTCATGTCAACTAGTGAGAATTTGAGAATAAACTTCTTCACATTCATGTCAACTAGTGAGAATTTGAGAATAAACTTCTTCACATTCATGTCAACTAGTGGGATTGAGAATAAACTTCTTCACACTCATGTCAACTAGTTGGATTGAGAATAACCTTCTTCACAATCATGTCAACTAGTTGGATTGAGAATAAACTTCTTCACAATCATGTCAACTAGTTGGATTGAGAATAAACTTCTTCACAATCATGTCAACTAGTTGGATTGAGAATAAACTTCTTCACAATCATGTCAACTAGTTGGATTGAGAATAAACTTCTTCACATTCATGTCAACTAGTGAGAATTTGAGAATAAACTTCTTCACATTCATATCAACTAGTGGTATTGAGAATAAACTTCTTCACATTCATGTCAACTAGTGGTATTGAGAATAAACTTCTTCACACTCATGTCAACTAGTGGGAATTTGAGAATAAACTTCTTCACATTCATGTCAACTAGTGAGAATTTGAGAATAAACTTCTTCACATTCATGTCAACTAGTGGGATTGAGAATAAACTTCTTCACACTCATGTCAACTAGTGGGATTGAGAATAAACTTCTTCACACTCATGTCAACTAGTGAGAATTTGAGAATAAACTTCTTCACATTCATGTCAACTAGTGGGAATTTGAGAATAAACTTCTTCACATTCATGTCAACTAGTGAGAATTTGAGAATAAACTTCTTCACATTCATGTCAACTAGTGGGAATTTAAGAATAAACTTCTTCACACTCATGTCAACTAGTGAGAATTTGAGAATAAACTTCTTCACATTCATGTCAACTAGTGGGATTGAGAATAAACTTCTTCACATTCATGTCAACTAGTGGTATTGAGAATAAACTTCTTCACATTCATGTCAACTAGTGGTATTGAGAATAAACTTCTTCACACTCATGTCAACTAGTGAGAATTTGAGAATAAACTTCATCACATTCATGTCAACTAGTGAGAATTTGAGAATAAACTTCTTCACATTCATGTCAACTAGTGGGATTGAGAATAAACTTCTTCACACTCATGTCAACTAGTGGGAATTTGAGAATAAACTTCTTCACATTCATGTCAACTAGTGAGAATTTGAGAATAAACTTCTTCACATTCATGTCAACTAGTTGGATTGAGAATAAACTTCTTCACAATCATGTCAACTAGTTGGATTGAGAATAAACTTCTTCACAATCATGTCAACTAGTTGGATTGAGAATAAACTTCTTCACAATCATGTCAACTAGTTGGATTGAGAATAAACTTCTTCACAATCATGTCAACTAGTTGGATTGAGAATAAACTTCTTCACATTCATGTCAACTAGTGAGAATTTGAGAATAAACTTCTTCACATTCATATCAACTAGTGGTATTGAGAATAAACTTCTTCACATTCATGTCAACTAGTGGTATTGAGAATAAACTTCTTCACACTCATGTCAACTAGTGGGAATTTGAGAATAAACTTCTTCACATTCATGTCAACTAGTGAGAATTTGAGAATAAACTTCTTCACATTCATGTCAACTAGTGGGATTGAGAATAAACTTCTTCACACTCATGTCAACTAGTTGGATTGAGAATAACCTTCTTCACAATCATGTCAACTAGTTGGATTGAGAATAAACTTCTTCACAATCATGTCAACTAGTTGGATTGAGAATAAACTTCTTCACAATCATGTCAACTAGTTGGATTGAGAATAAACTTCTTCACAATCATGTCAACTAGTTGGATTGAGAATAAACTTCTTCACATTCATGTCAACTAGTGAGAATTTGAGAATAAACTTCTTCACATTCATATCAACTAGTGGTATTGAGAATAAACTTCTTCACATTCATGTCAACTAGTGGTATTGAGAATAAACTTCTTCACACTCATGTCAACTAGTGGGAATTTGAGAATAAACTTCTTCACATTCATGTCAACTAGTGAGAATTTGAGAATAAACTTCTTCACATTCATGTCAACTAGTGGGATTGAGAATAAACTTCTTCACACTCATGTCAACTAGTGGGATTGAGAATAAACTTCTTCACACTCATGTCAACTAGTGAGAATTTGAGAATAAACTTCTTCACATTCATGTCAACTAGTGGGAATTTGAGAATAAACTTCTTCACATTCATGTCAACTAGTGAGAATTTGAGAATAAACTTCTTCACATTCATGTCAACTAGTGGGAATTTGAGAATAAACTTCTTCACACTCATGTCAACTAGTGAGAATTTGAGAATAAACTTCTTCACATTCATGTCAACTAGTGGGATTGAGAATAAACTTCTTCACATTCATGTCAACTAGTGGTATTGAGAATAAACTTCTTCACATTCATGTCAACTAGTGGTATTGAGAATAAACTTCTTCACACTCATGTCAACTAGTGAGAATTTGAGAATAAACTTCTTCACATTCATGTCAACTAGTGAGAATTTGAGAATAAACTTCTTCACATTCATGTCAACTAGTGGGATTGAGAATAAACTTCTTCACACTCATGTCAACTAGTGGGAATTTGAGAATAAACTTCTTCACATTCATGTCAACTAGTGAGAATTTGAGAATAAACTTCTTCACATTCATGTCAACTAGTTGGATTGAGAATAAACTTCTTCACAATCATGTCAACTAGTTGGATTGAGAATAAACTTCTTCACAATCATGTCAACTAGTTGGATTGAGAATAAACTTCTTCACAATCATGTCAACTAGTTGGATTGAGAATAAACTTCTTCACAATCATGTCAACTAGTTGGATTGAGAATAAACTTCTTCACATTCATGTCAACTAGTGAGAATTTGAGAATAAACTTCTTCACATTCATATCAACTAGTGGTATTGAGAATAAACTTCTTCACATTCATGTCAACTAGTGGTATTGAGAATAAACTTCTTCACACTCATGTCAACTAGTGGGAATTTGAGAATAAACTTCTTCACATTCATGTCAACTAGTGAGAATTTGAGAATAAACTTCTTCACATTCATGTCAACTAGTGGGATTGAGAATAAACTTCTTCACACTCATGTCAACTAGTGGGATTGAGAATAAACTTCTTCACACTCATGTCAACTAGTGAGAATTTGAGAATAAACTTCTTCACATTCATGTCAACTAGTGGGAATTTGAGAATAAACTTCTTCACATTCATGTCAACTAGTGAGAATTTGAGAATAAACTTCTTCACATTCATGTTAACTAGTGGGAATTTGAGAATAAACTTCTTCACACTCATGTCAACTAGTGAGAATTTGAGAATAAACTTCTTCACATTCATGTCAACTAGTGGGATTGAGAATAAACTTCTTCATATTCATGTCAACTAGTGGTATTGAGAATAAACTTCTTCACATTCATGTCAACTAGTGGTATTGAGAATAAACTTCTTCACACTCATGTCAACTAGTGAGAATTTGAGAATAAACTTCTTCACATTCATGTCAACTAGTGAGAATTTGAGAATAAACTTCTTCACACTCATGTCAACTAGTGGGAATTTGAGAATAAACTTCTTCACATTCATGTCAACTAGTGAGAATTTGAGAATAAACTTCTTCACATTCATGTCAACTAGTGGGATTGAGAATAAACTTCTTCACATTCATGTCAACTAGTGAGAATTTGAGAATAAACTTCTTCACATTCATGTCAACTAGTGAGAATTTGAGAATAAACTTCTTCACATTCATGTCAACTAGTGAGAATTTGAGAATAAACTTCTTCACACTCATGTCAACTAGTGAGAATTTGAGAATAAACTTCTTCACATTCATGTCAACTAGTGAGAATTTGAGAATAAACTTCTTCACATTCATGTCAACTAGTGAGAATTTGAGAATCAACTTCTTCACATTCATGTCAACTAGTGAGAATTTGAGAATCAACTTCACATTCCTAAATATTATGCATTTCTAATTTCCACACAATTTATTTAAACTTCAGATGATGTCAAGACAATCACTAGAAGATGGAGTAAATCTGCTGACCATGGGTTTTAGGTCGAACTCACTAACAAACACTGACTAAATCTCATGTTCTACAGTGTCTGTGTACAGACAATGAAAGTTGTATATGTCCATGGTGCAGTGTACAGCATGAATCAGCAGATTTATGTTAGCTGCTTGTTCATGTGTCAACAAGCCCACAGTCAGGTAGTGGTTCCCCTACACAGCCTGAATCCATGTTTTAATGAGATGCTTTATCACACACTATGATTTAAAGCCACTTAAGGTCACTGTTAGTAAAAATGGGAAAACTTGACATGGCACCTTGCATTTTACAAATACATATGTACAAACAACAAAACAAAATTCACAATAAAGAATTTTATTCAAATAGGCATATAAAACATGTCCAAAACAATGTCTAGGATGCAAATTTTATTATTTTTTCATTTACCTTTCCCTTTCTATAATTGATGCCTCTTACCAAGTCTCAGGTCATCTTGATCAAAATTGTTTGTTGACAACATAGAGATATAGGCACACTAAAGATAGTAAATATAGATGTATTAACAATTCTTGCGAGCTGGCCACAAGAACCAACTGTAGAAGTTATAAATTGTAGATGTATTAACAATTCTTGCAAGCTGGCCACAAGAACCAACTGTAGAAGTTATAAATTGTAGATGTATATTATACAAAATATTTTCAACACTGACCATGTTTTAAAGCGGGTATGTCAACTCTTGCTATCAATAAATGAACAAGCTAGAGAGTTTTGTCAAAAATAATGTTAAGTAGTCTCTCTGACGTAAGTAGATCAATAGAAAATGATTGCTGTATGGTTACAGATTACATTAATCAGTTGCCAGTACATGCCATTTGCTAAGTAAAGGGGTGGTCACATTATTGTTAATAAATAACTACCTGGCAGAAAGGTTAGTGGAAAAAGTCACAAATTCAACTCAGTCAAACTAGATAGGAGTTGAATGTACAGGACCCCCATATCTTTATTGTACTAGCAATGTGATAAGCAATCCTACAATTACAATAAAGGTTGAAAAGCAGTCTTTTCCATATGTGCTTCAAATATTCCTTAATGTTAATCATTCTAAATGTTGAAGGATTAAAGAAAACTCATTTATTTGATTTTAATTATCTATTTTTTAATTGTATAGTTCTTCCAAAGATGTAAGGACCAATTTATATTGTATAGTTCTCCCAAAGAAATGAAGACCTATTTTTATTTTATAATTCTCCCACAGATTTGTAAGGACCAATTTTTATTTTATAGTTCTCCCAAAGAATTGTAAGGACCAATTTTTATTTTATAATTCTCCCAAAGATTTGTAAGGACCAATTTTTATTTTATAGTTCTCCCAAAAGCTTCATCATGATCAGGTAGCACTGAACAGGATGTAGCAGTCATCACAGCCTTTTTTAAACTTCTGTCAATCTTGAGCCAGTCTTCCTTCTTCTGTTACTGTCACATTCAGGTAGTCTTTGATGTCTTGCGTCCATCTTCTTGTTCTGCCTCTTTTTCGTCTCACTGGCATCATCCCCTTCATGATGGTCTTCTCTAGGCTGTCATGGCATTTAACATGGCCAAAATATTGTAGATTTATGGGAAGAACCATGCTATTAACAAGCCCAAAAAAACATAGGACCAATTTTCATATTGTTTCTTGCACAAATTCTCATACGTTCAAGATTTAAAGGCCAGCTTGAATATGAGAATGAACTGTTGAATTCAGCAAGCCAAAACGACTGCAGAAACATTTATCAAGAATAATAAAGTAAATTCTCAGAACTTGAAAATATACAATATATGTAGATACACTATATAGAAACAACAAGATCAAATCACAGCTAAGGAAAATAATGCCCAAACAGGCAAATTCTATTTGCATTTTGACCATCAAAAAGAAATTATAAACCACCATACAAACACCTGCCCTCAACCATATATCTAAGTCTTTGAGCTTGGTCAGAGACAAGAAAATAATCTAATTTTTATAAATAGTAAGTGATATGAGGCAACAATAAAAGGCCTTTAAGGTAAAATATCAGCTCATTAATCTCAGCCAACATGAAATAGATGAATCATAAAATAGTTATACCTTCTTTTTTTTTGGTTATTTTGCTGTGTTGGCTGTTTTAAATAAATGATAGGAGCAACTTTGTAAATGATATGAATAGTAAATACTTTTTGATATCATTCAGTTATCTTATCATTCACATGATTAATAGAATTATGTAAGAGTTCAGTATTTTTAACTTCAATTCTGAAAAAAAAACACACACACACACACACGAGTTGTTAAGTTGTGGGAATTCAATATTTGGAAAGTATATGGTTTACCCAAATCATGTGTGACGTATGTTTCTTAGTCTCATGGCTATAAGTGAATTTACTATTAACAGCAGAGGCCATGTTTCTAGGTAGATGTACTATTAACATCCATGGTCACCTCTGAGCAAATGCACTATTAGCAGCCATGGTTCAAGGCAAATGCACTAATAACATCCATGGCTTGGCAAAATGTACTGTTTACAGCCATTTCTCAGGGTGAATTTACTATTTACAGCTATGGCTCTGGATGCAGTGTTAACATCCATGGCTTGGGGTGAATGCACTATTAACATGCATGGCTCAGGGTGAATTTACTGTTAACAGCCATGATCATGAATAAATTTACTATTAACAATCATGGTCACCTCTCTGAGTAAATGTACGATTAACATCCATGGATCAGGACAAATGTACTATTAACATCCATGGCCACACCTCTGAACGAATGCACTACTCCCATTGTTACTAATACCAAATAACATATAAACTTCAATAGCCGATATATGCATTTTAATTCCTTTCAAACAATATCTTCACAGACTTGCACAACTTAGTATGTATAACAATTAGGACAATGAAACATAAAAATGATGAGTTTTGGATACTACAAGAACATAGTAACCTACATCCAGACATGACAAGTCATAAGTGATATGAAATGCACTCAACTATTTCCAAACAGCCATTTGATTACAGCAACAACAACAACAACCGTAAAAGTTACATTAGAAAAATGTACAATATTAACTGTGAGCATGAAGCGATTAATCCGCAACTCTTCAATTTTGAAGTTTCTGTTCTGTGTAATTCGAAACAAACCAAAGCAGAACAGTCCTGATAATGTACCGGTAAGAACGAATACATAACTTCACTTGCTGAGGTCTGTAAATTTCTTTGGTATTATTGTTCCCTTTTAAATGGAAGAATTCTGCTGAAACAGCAAAATATGTTTCAATACGGTAAAAGTAGTTCCCATGACATAACATGTCTTAAGGATATGAGGTGCGTTTTGCATCATAGTAGTAAACTTCTTTATTTGAGATAAGGGACCAATGCTCTTACTTGCTTTGTTAATCTTCACTAAATGGGTGAGTCGAGTTCCCATTTGTAAAGCTGGATCAACTGAAGTGATTGTTCTGGGAATTGAACCCAGAGCCTTTATGTATCTACATATAACCCTTCAAGGTAAGAGGGATACTGTGTTGGATGCATTACTACAGTTCTCCAACGATATATATCTTCAGCAATGAGAGTCGAAAACCATGACCCATCCATTCTTTGATATTGTTTGTCCATTTCTTCCTCAACTCCTTCCACCCTCGGCTATTCCCAGCAAGATCTTTTCTGACAGAGAATCATGCTAACTTAACATGTCCAACCCATGTAAGTTTTCATTGTTCTACTATTTGAAAGTATTTATTCTCTATTGTAGAATTTCAGTTGGTGAAAGGAAATTTTTTAATGGTGCCTTTGTACCTCCTTAATGTATCCTTTCATGTGTAAACCATCCTAAAAACCATCATTTTCAACTTGAACCAAATAATAATTTGACTTCAATATTTCTACTGTTTTGTTTTCATTAATTCTTCATCAATAGATACAATTCAGAAATACTAGTATTGGTATTATCAATTTCATTCCGTTCTCCAGACTACTACATCTTGCTAATCTGCAGGAGTTTGAGAACTAACGCTGAAGGATGGTTAAACATTTCATTAACAGAACTAACTGTACAATCAACATGTATGAAATGAAAGCCAGTGAAAAAGGATGGACAAACGAAGAGAGGGAAAATTGCTGTGACACAGAACTTGTTAATGGCATGGATGTGACAAGACAGGTAGCAATGCCAGAGATGACAGCACACATTTGCAGACAAATTTGTAAAAATATTTGTGACAAAACTTAAGTATATTTTTGTTGAACTCAACCAGAGCAATATTTTGATAAAAGTCACAGATTACGTTGATACACTGCAGATTTATAGCACAAAAAAGTTAACAGCAAAAATACTTAAATGCACTTTTAAGGATGTAAGGTGACAACATACAATCCAATGATCCGTCACAGCAGCACTGATCCCAATGTGGCAGAAGTAAAAAGTTTTCAAAATACTCATTTATAATCTGTTATAAAATTTCAATCTAAAATTATTGTCTCTGGATGAAGGTTGGCAAATAATCCAGACACAGTCTCTGTGCACGTAAATCAAGAGCGATAAACAATCCGCAAATAGTGAAATAATCCAAGTTCTTTCCGCTGCTGGTTAATTAATAACAAATCCAAAATGGAGAAACTTATCCTGAGCCAAACGGTAAATAATGTGAATTAAGAAATGTGTCAGTTACACAACTTCATACTCCTTTTTAATTGCACGGGCCAGACAGCATGCAAACACAATGCCAACAACCTGTGGACAGTAAAATAAATTTTAAGTATTTCATAAATTGATATTTTGCATGGGATTATGGGATTTTATTTTACTACCATACCCATATCTATCTACACACCTCTCTGTTCCCTATAGAGCATGTCTTCAATAAACCGCGTTCATCTTGTCTTATATTTAGCTTTTACTTCTAGTCCTTTCCATGTCTCACTCATACAGTATTTATCTATATCTAACACTCTTCTACATGTATTCCTTGGTCTTCCTCTTTTGCCTGTGTGTTCCAGAACAATGCTTGCTTTACAATGTTTTCCACTGGATTTCTTTCTCAAGTCTGTTTCCAGAGTTCTACCTCTATTGGTTGCCTGTGTGACAAGCTAAGCCTGGACTCTAGTTCAGGATACAAAGAATATGGCCAATGTCATCTCTCCAGGTACGTCAAAGGAGGCAACTAATGAATGTTGGAGGATAAGCTGACAAACAATTGAAAATATCAGGCCAGTGGACATTGCACCTCAGTCGTTTTGTGGCAGACTACTAGGTGACGGAATGCTAGATGTGCCATCACTGTGGATGAGCCAACAAAACTGACAAAAGAATGATTGACCCAGAAGTGTGTACTGTATACCTGGCAAGACATGATGATTCTGGGATACTGCCACACTGAAATGCCCCCCTTTCATGAACTAAAATATGCACCCATGAAACCTACAAAACATACCTTTGAGACAACCATATATGTGTCCGGGTATAGTCTCAGTTATGCAACTAATAAGAATCTATGCTTTTGTCAGAGAGGCTTGGGGTTCTCATAAACTACCTTCTTACAGCTAATGAGATTACTTCATCATCATCTTCTTCTATTGGTGTAGGTCTATTTTTTTTCATTAGTGACCTTATCATAACATTTGAATCCTTCTATTCTAAGTGGGCATCCATTGATGAAATAGTATAGTTTCACAGTAAATGGGACCAGTAAAAATTTGTACCTGCACCACACCAAAATTGTAAATAGAAACACTTCCTGGTGTATTCCACTCAATGTTGTGGTTGCAGAATAGCGACCTTTACTAAGCAATTTTATAACTAATAAAAAGTTTAAATTTGGCTTTTACTTTCAAGAAAAAAAAAGGGGGGCAATAATACTAACAAATCTAGCTTCCTTTTCTCAACAAGGTTGTGTGCAAAGCAGGTGGCAGATCAGAGAAAAAAATTATATTTGTAGTCCGCCTGTGTGTTGCCTGGGCCCAAAACAATTGCAACACTGTTTAGCTTCCATGCATGTCGTAAGAGGTGACTAAGGAGGTTATAGGATGGAGTTGACTGTCCCATCCCATATAGGCTCAGTGACCCAAAACCATGCTGAAGTTGGATGTGTCAGGCTGAAAGGCGCAGATATCGCAGCAATGCTGTAAACCATGACAATGCATTTTGTTCTACAGACTACATCTTGCTAATCTCCAAGATGTTTGAGAACGAACGCAGAAGAATATTTGTAGTCAAAGTGTTACTATCAATGCAATCTAGTATAATGAATGCTATTTTGAGTGAAATTCTCATGGATTGTGTTTGTAACCATGAGGAATTGTTGGAAATTTGTTAATTTTTCAAAGATAATAATACAGACTACAGATAACACTACAGATAATGATACAATGCATTCTGCTCTCCTGACTACAACCTACCAATCAGCAGGAGTTTGAGAATGCAGAAGATGACTAGAAATCAATGTCAAATAACATATGTTCTTTGCAAGCATACTTAGTGACTCAATGAACATGCTCCACAAAGTTGGTGTTGGAGTATCCTCCATCAATGGGTAAAAATACTGACACAATCTATGAAAGATTACCTTTATATTCATATCAGGGAATGTGGGTGTTTAGGGTAATTAGCAAGCTGATACACTGGTGAGCACAGCCACAGTGACAATAAAAAAACACTTAGAAGCAGTCTGTTTCCAGGGTGCACCACGAGGAGGTGTGCTTTTAGGATCTTGGTTGTCTTCTAACCCTGGGTTCGCACAAGAGCAATGCAGAATCCTTTGCACCCCACTAAACATGTTCTTTGCAATGTTACTAAACAATTATACAATTGTCTTAACTAACACTTGTTTTGGTTATTACTCACTTCTGACAATTTCCTTCCAAGTAAACATCAACAAAACTTTAAATGACATACCTGTACGAAAGCAAGACCAATGCCTACACCTCCAACAATAACAATTTTGTCTTGTAGCCAATTCTCCAGACTACTTGCACACCCCTGGGGATAATAATTTGACACAGACTTTATATACAAGATTTGTTTTTGTGTTTACTATTTTTTTTCTGCCCCGCCCCTCTCACACATTAATTCTTATTATAGTATATCCAACAGGGAACCAAGAAATAGTTATACTGCCACACACATGTTGTAGCAGGAGACTAAGGATGAAAAATGTGGGGTTAACTGTCCCATCCCATGAGCTTCACCGTGATGAGCCAGCTGAAGACCCATGTCTGGGTTATTAGGAGTAAATCTACCCTTTTACCTGCAGCATGCCTCCAGACTGTTGGGAGGTAATCAACCTTTCTACCTGCAGCATGTCTCTAAACAGCTGGAAGAGAATCAAACATTTTACTTGCAGCATGTCTTGAGATTGGAAGAAAGTCACTGCAAGTTCACTCTGGTATAGAAGACCGTCCAGCTCATAGCATTGCACCTTACAGTAACATATTGTAACAGTCAGTATAACTGTTTGAGACAGTATGACTGTCATGACAGTATAAAGATTATGGCAGTGACTAAAGCATTGGACTAGAGCAGCACACAGAATACAACTTGTGTCTGCAACTTTAGTGAGCATGTTCAGAAAAAAACATGTACAGTGCTCCTAAACTGTGGCTCAATGAAGTATACAGGACAGAGTTGGAAAGAGTTATTTATTTTTGTGCCTGATCAAGTGAGTGTTTTGGGCAATGAGAGAGCAGATCGGCTGGTGTATGAATTTATGAGGGAGATGATTCCTTTTCCACATCCTGAATAAAAAATATGAAATTTGACATCTCTAATAATTAGCACCACTGTGGGCTAGAAGAAGGTTCATCAACCAACAGATAACTGGAAATGTTAGCCGTTTTATAAATGCAGATATACTCAATGATCTAAAGCAAATTGCAATGAAACGAGACATGGAAATCTATGACATCCGCCCTATGTGCCGTCTTTGGCCCTAGAGGAATAACTAACTAACTCAATGGGAGATTTAACATTTATGGATGTGTCCTGACTGCAATAATGATAAGCTGACAACTAACTACCTAAGTCATCTGGGGCTTACAAAATCTCTGGAACACTTCCCTATCCTAGAGAAAGACCAAGCCAAAAGTAAAACATCATTAACTGATATAGGGAGCAAATGTTATAAACTTGTACCCCTTGGGGTTATATCTTCTTCTCGTTTAGTATTTTTTTTTACACAAAGTCTACACAGCAAGTATGGTTTCTTGATAAATGCTGCTGTATTTGAAAGCTCTTCAAGATCTCCTACAGTTTACTATGGATGTCTGTCTCTGTGGGTCAGTACTCCTTCCTCTCAACTGGTTAAGTAAAGTAGTCTGTGCTGCCGCCTGCCAACGTGGACACAGAGGTATATTATCATCAACATGTGTCATTGAAAGCCATCAAATAGATGGACACAAATGCAAATTTTAACTTACAATTCTTAAAAATATATAACATTTAACTTCACAAACCTCATAACAACTGACATGCATGCACACATCAATTTACAAATTGTGATCACAGCAAATCACCACCCACTAACCTCAGGAAAGTAGTGCAAGCACGGCGTTTGCTCCTTATTTTCGCAACAGCTAGCCGGAATAGAAAGATTATAACGTTGCCAATCAGAAGAGTTGTGAGAACCGCAGCATTTAAACTGAAAAAAAAATATATCAGTTGTGTTAGAAAGTAAAGATAAAAGTGTTAAAATTGATACACAAAATAGTGATCATAATATAGCAATAGTAAATAATTTTTATTTTAATTGGGTCATAGGTGCACCATAATAGATGCACCAACCAACATACAGTCACCACCAGCGATTTCTATCTTCAAGAATGCAGATGAGTGAAGACAAATCTTTTCTTATCTAGTCCTTAATGTTGTCTGTCCATGCTTTTATTGTCCTCTTCTGCCTCTTCCACCTTTGAAGGTTCCATGCAGTATTTTTTAAAATAAGAAATCATGACATACATGTCTAAACTAAGTAATTTTACTGTGTCTCATTATCCATTGCAATATTTCAGTGGGTGAAAGGTTTAACTGGTAGTTCCCATCTCCTCTAGTTATTTTTATATCCATGTAGGAGTATCAGCTTCTATTGCACTCAATAATCTGAATTAGATCTATAAGATTATCCACAGTTTACTTGTAGGACAATATAAGACAATTGATCTTATAGCTGGGTCAGAACAATCAGTGCAAGAATTAACAGCAAAGTTGGAAAAAAGTTACCAGCAAGTACGGAATGGAAATCAATACAGATAAGAGGAAAATCTTGGTAAACAGCAGAGACACAGAAAACCAGACTAATATTGTGATGAATGGACATAAGCTTGAGGTGGTGAATACCTTCAAATACCTTGGATCCAGTATATGCAGCGATGGTAAATGCAAAGCAGAACCAAAAGTAAGTCTGCAGATGGCATAAGCGTCCTTGTCAAGGCTAACTGTGATTTGGAAAAGCAACATCAGTGTTGGAGTGAAAATCAAACTGTATAAGTCGCTGGTGCTTTCTGTTGTGTTGTATGGTTGTGAGAGTTGGACACTCACTGCGGACATGGAGAGAAGATTACAGGCTTTCGAGTACAATTGCTACAGACGAATTCTATGAATTTCCTATAGGGAACATAAGACCATTGTGTATGTAAGAAATAAAGTAGAGATGTGTGCAGATGTTCAGGAGCCATTGCTTTCAATAGTGAAACGACAAAAACTAGCATGGTTTGGACATGCATGCAGCCATAATTCCTTGTCAAAAACAATACTGCAGGGAATTGTCGAGGGTGAAAGAAGCAGACGAGGGAAAATAAAGGCATGGACAGACATCAAGGAATGGTCAGGGCAAGATATTTCCACTCATCCGCATCGCTGAGGATAGAATTCGCTGGAGGACTCTGTGTGCTGAGGCATCCAATGTGGTACCACTACGACCCTGAAGGGTTATGGGTTCATTGATTGATTGATAAGATAGGTCCTATGGCAGCAAGCTGTCGACTGGAATAAGTTCACTCTTCATGTATTAATTCGCAGCAACTATTAGGAGGGAGGCCAGTCCCCTACCTTGCTGTGCTTACCTTCCCCAACCCATGCGTCAGGTACCCAATTTACAACTGGAATATAAGATGGGAAAGATTAAATGAAAATGACAGTTTTGTAGACTTCCTTCTGATCAACAACAGGGTAGTAGCCACTAGATCATCACAAAGCACACATTTTCTGATGATTCTACAGTTCTTCTTAAATTTATAATCTATTTTTAAAACATAACAATTTTTGCATATATCTGTAATCCAGGGGTTGGGAAAATTTTCATCTCATTACCCCCAAATTATATTTGTTTGCACCGTTGTTATCCCTTTCAGTTAAAGAGTTGGCGGATGTCTATTTCCAACTAGAATCTGACCTTTGACATATATCACTGCTGGAAGAAAACGTATCAGCACAATAAAATATTAAAACCAAAAAATATTTGCAACTCTATCTAAAATAGTATATTTATAGTTTTTAGCCTCTATTACCCCCAAAATTTTCATTTTTACCCATTTTGGGGGAATTTGCTCAGGTTCCCTAACCACAGCTGTAACCCCTCACCTCGTCCTGCAGCTTGTCCCAAGATTCTTTCATTCCTTTGTCTGAATATTTTTCAATGCTATTGTATAGTAAGTCTGCTAGGTCATGCTCAATCTGGGAGAAAGAACAGAACATGTAAATGTTACTATAATATCAAAGTGTAGCTACAATTTTATTTGGTATAAATTTTATCATAGTTGTACTTTTCCTGTAGTTAAATATCACACTGAAAAATGATAAGCTAGGCTGAAAGTTGCATATATCACAACTCTGCTATAAACTAAAAATAGGACTATGTGGTATTCATACTTCCCGGCTAACTATTCTCTATTCCCAGGTGGCGGCATTGTCATAGCTTCCACATTTGCCGTTGAGTATAGGTGTTTGCGAAGGAGATATGTCTGAGTTCCAGAGCCAGGTGTGTTGCAGTCATGTTTGTTCAGTATGGTCTTGATGTTGTCTATCCATCTTTTCCTAGGCCTGCCCTTGGCTCTGTATCCTGATTCAATCTTGTTAGAAGCTCATATGGGAAGTTGATCTTTCATTCTCATAAGATGTTCAAACCATTTTATCTGTTATTCTCTATGTATTCGATGCATGATGTTATACTTATTATCTTTCTGATGTTCTTACTGTTCATTTTGTCAAATCTGGTGACTCCAATAGCCTTCCTTAGACATTTCATTTCACAAATTTCAATCTTTCTCTTATGTGTAGATGTCAGTTGCCAAGTCTGGCATTGGTAATATAGTCTATTGTCTTTCCCCAGGTGAATGATTGTTGAACACATTTACACTTGCCGTTAAGCATAGGGGTGGGAGCTTAAGCTGTCGTTCTACGGCCAGATGTGTCGCCGAGGTTGCATTTAGTCCATGTTTGTTCAAGGCTATCTTGATGTTTTCTATCCACCGTTTTCTTGGTCTACCTTTGACTTTACGCCCAGATATTCTTGTATTATATGCTCTTATATAAATATATATAATATTATCACATATAAGGCTGTACAAACATGTATGTAACTCAAAGTTACTTACCTGATCTCTAAGAACAAAACCAGCAATGCCTCCTGCAATTTCCAGGATGAATATGATACCCAATGTGACAGCAAACTGTAATCATTAAATATTTATAAGAATGTTTTCAGTCTTATAGAGAACACAATTATTACATACAGTACAATGATTTGAGAATTTATCTCCAAGAGAAAGAAGGTATTAGTTCTGTTTTGGAGGTAATACACACACATGTCCATTTATATAACCCATCAGAGTTAATAGTTACTTTAATGAATGCATAAAAACAATCCTCTGTTGATACAAGATGAGTAGAAAATCATGTCCAGTTCATTCTTTAATGCTGTTTTTTTTTTAAAATTCCTCTGCTCCTTCCACATTCGACTGTTCAATCCCCGCAGGATTGTTTTTGACAGGTGACTCATGTCAGCTTATATGTCCCAAACCATACACATTTTTGTTCGCTTTACTATTGAAAGTAGTGATTCATGTGGACCTGTAAGTATCTCTTTTTTATTTCTTCATATATATTTGTCTTCTTTTCTGCACAGGAAATGTGCATAGAATTTATTTTATGTTTTTCTTCATGGTTCACTCTCAAACTCCAGCTGGATCTCACTTTTAGCACGACAATAATTCTACTAGATTTCCAGCAGGATATAGTCCAGAGAATGGAAATATGATGTGTAGCCGTTTTATTTGTGCAAATGGCCCGACAACATGCAAAGACAGAAATAAAAAGCTATGGTTTCTGCCCTATGCGCCGCCTATGGCCCTGGAGGAACATAACATAACATAAAAATGGCCTGACACGACATAATTCAGCGGATTATGCATGTATTCTAAGGCCTATTTCTGACTCTCCATGTATGCAGTGAGTGTCCAACTCCAACAACCATACAACGTAATAAAATGTACCAGTAAGTTATCTATTTATGCATTTATTTCTAACACTGGCATTACTTTTCCAAATTAAATTTAGCTTTGATATTGCAACTATGGAGATCTCCAGCCTTATCTAAAACTCCTGATGGATCTCTGCTACTAGATTTCCAGCAGGACGTAGTCCAGAGCAAGGAGATTATTTATGTTGGTTTGATTTATGTCAATGGCCAGAGATATTCATCTTTGGTATTGGTATTTTCTTCTTTTTTCTCCTATTAGATTAAAATACTCATATGGATTTCCTCATTGAACTGTGGTCAACACTCATGAAGCAGGGCAGCCGAGCTTGCCCGTCAAAACCTTTCCAGAAGGTAAGTTTTGCTAATGGTGTGGTAGAGAATTCTTTAATATATAGTCTTCTGCAGATTGTCAAAAAGGGTGCATATTGGTGTTACCAATTCCAAACCCTCCATACATGTTCTAAAACTACATAAGGTTTCATATAGTCAAGTCTACCTAAACTGTCTTAATATAAAACTGAGACCACTATTCAAGAAGGCTATAAATAATACAACATATATTAAAACAAACTCCCTAAAGGATCTCGGTGGCATAGTGATTTAAACATTTGGCTTCGTCTTCACAAGATCATGGGTTTGAATCTAACAATAACGTCTTGTTTATAAGTGAGTTTTTAGGAGATTCCTAGAGATTATTACTTGAAGCTATGGGGTTGCATGTTATAATGTGGTACTATAGGCATCACACTACTATCTGTGATTACAAAGTAATGAGTTTGATCCCTGCCACAGGCAATTGTGCATCCAGACTGTTCAGAAATCAATGGCAAACTACTTATTTTATTTATAGTGCCTATAAAATAAATACAGCCAAAAAATGCTGGGTTAATGGCTACGTCCTGAATAGGATACACTACCAATTTTTTTATAGGCACACAGCGAGCTACTCTGTTAAGAGGGGTTGAGTACATGTGCACATGTGAGGAAATCCATGTACAATGGACTCAATCCTCTATATCCTTTGACCTATTTAATAACAACAAAGTATTAGAATTTTCACTAAATGCATACTCACTGTCATAGTAAGGCAGTAGTTCTCCTTAACAGCTCCGCAGCAACCAAAGAAGGCAAGAAGGAAAATGATCACACCAACGACTATTAACAATATACCAGGTCCCATGTAATGGTTACCAAAGAAATTATAGTAGTCATCCAACTGGATTTTGACATAGGCACCTGCTGCAATGAGGCCAATGCCAGCAATCTGGAATAAGAAACGGGAAACATAATAAAGATAATAAAAACATACCTATAAACTTGTACAGATTGTATGTATTTTATACAGAATATATATATACTCTATTGAATACACCTGGATTGACATTCAATATTATCTATAACTAGCTATAAGACCTGGAGTTGCCCAGGAGTAAATATAAATATGGAGTTTTAGGTTGAATCCTAGCACACTGTTGTTGCGGATTTCTGTGTAACACCAATTAAATTATCAAAAGTAATAGATGCTGTGACATCACATCTCCCGACACAAACGACATCAAGCACACTTATAATTACAATTTTGATAACTACTTTATTATTTCATTTATAACTGATCCTAACCCTTACCCCCATCCCTAATGTAAATACTAATACAAAATTAATGTCTTTTCAATTAATATACCTTAATTTTATATACAAATTCTACTAATCACGCTGCAACTGTCAGGTAATACCTTGAAAGTAGAACAAAGGTCACAGTGGAAAATCAAACTAGGATTCAGCAGTAGTTTTATTATGCCTACATTGAATTTTATAATCAAAAGAGAAAAGTGATAAGTATTGTCAACAATTGGCATCAAATGTAACAGTTTTGTACTGGTATATAGTTTTGTAACAGAAGATTACAGTTTTGTATTGGTATATATAGTTTTGTAACAGGATTACAGTTTTGTATTGGAGTATATAGTTTTGTAACAGAGGATTACAGTTTTGTATTGGTATATATAGTTTTGTAACAGGATTACAGTTTTGTATTGGAGTATATAGTTTTGTAACAGGATTACAGTTTTGTATTGGAGTATATAGTTTTGTAACAGGATTACAGTTTTGTATTGGAGTATATAGTTTTGTAACAGAGGATTACAGTTTTGTATTGGTATATATAGTTTTGTAACAGGATTACAGTTTTGTATTGGAGTATATAGTTTTGTAACAGGATTACAGTTTTGTATTGGAGTATATAGTTTTGTAACAAGATTACAGTTTTGTATTGGTGTATATAGTTTTTTAACAGAGGATTACAGTTTTGTTTTGGTGTATATAGTTTTGTAACAGAAGTTTACAGTTTTGTTTTGGTATATATAGTTTTGTAACAGAAGATTACAGTTTTGGGCTGAAATAAATTATAGTTCTCCACTGTGACCTTTGCTCTAGTGTCGAGGTGTTACCTGACCTTTGTTGTGTGATTTGGCAAACTTGCGGGTAAGTACTAAGAGTAAGGTTAGGATTAGAAATAATATTTCTAATGTGTGCGCGCACCTCACTCCGTGTATAGTGGGCAGAAATACTGATCGCTCACCACAAATAATAGGAAATTGTAAAAAATGTGTAAATTGGAAAACAAACAGATTATGCATAAGTTCGTCTGTGTCTAGATTTGAACTCAAGTGATTGTCGGATGTGATGTCACGGCAGCCATTATTTTGATTGGTGTTACACGGGAATCCATGACGTTGGATAAGTAAAATTGTCAACATTGTGCTATTTATAGCACAGCAGAGAACTATTCTTTACTTTCACCCAGTTTTGTATTGGTGTAGTGTAGAAGTTTAAGTAACTATGAGCTAAGAACTCAGTACTGAAATAAGATGATGGCCAAAAAACGCAATCATTAATTTCTAATAGTGATACGAACTGGAGAACATAGTCACAGCAGGCAAGATTTTAGGAAACAGAGACAGAGGGCGACAACGTGAGAATATTAATATTAAATATTTTATAATATTATTAGACAATTTAACAACCTGGCAGGGCAGGAGAGCAACGATCTTGAAGGAAATATAATATCTGTGGAGAGTCATGATCGCCTACACCAGCTGACATGGCACCTAATGATGATCATGATACGAACCATGACTTACAACTAAAATGAACTAACAATTTGAGAGTACAAACATAAACAGTGTATATCTCATATATGAGTGCTTATCACAAATCGAGATTCAACACGATTTATTTCAGGGTCGAGTCAATGTCTCGTCTGCTGTTGGTCGAAGAGGCTATTAATAAATAAAAAACAATATGTCAATATACTATTAAATCATAACATATTTAACATTTTACTTACCACAAAAATCAAGTTGAATAAGAAAAGAAGATACTTCACACATTTCATTCCACCCTCAACCATTTTGAGACGTGTACGGTTTGATCAAATGGTAGAAAATATGTTCAACTATCAGCTACAACTTGTAGAGATGTCCGTCTGCTGTCGTTTCTTGTTGTATTATAGGACCTGCGACCCAGAAATTAACAACACATCCACCACAATTACTACGCTCAAAAAATAGTTCTTAATAAATATGAACACAATTGAGTTAATTACAAATATATATAATGTATAAGTGATGATTATATAGTGTCTTGAGTCGATGTTGAATAAATTACGAATTGTATCTAGGTTTTTTTACATTTTAAAGATGTGTGTAAATTTATATTTATAGGCCTATCCTAATTAATTATTCAACCTCACGTGCTTATACGTCACAATTGGAGATAAACAATTATGTGTCCAGATATAGCTCCGTTCATTCTATATATTCACTAAACCTTTTGTTGCCTTTCAGCGTCAGGGGTAGAAGAAATTTCTGGAGACAGCCCTCTTGTGTGCAGTGGCGTAGCGAGGCGGGGGCAGAGGTGCGGACCGCCCCGGGCGGCATCATCGGGAGGGCGGTAAATTTATTTTCGTTCAGTCTTTCACAATCACTGACATATTTTTTTCATGTCACAAGAGCGGAAAATTATGATTCCGCCCCGGGCGCCATTGACCCACGCTACGCCACTGCTTGTATGCTGAGTAAATTGTGGAATTTGTCGTCTCTTTTATTTCAGTAGTCCATCGTTTTCGTGGTCGACCTCTAGGTCTGCCTTCACTGTATCTGTGTAGCATAGCTTGCTGTTGTATGCTGTCTGATAGTAGTCTGCTGATGTGTGCAAACCATTAGATCTGTTGTCTTTTAATATGTTCCAAGATTGGGGTGGTGCCTGTTCTTTATCTAATATTCTCATTATGTATTTTCTCCATTATTGATAATTTAAAATATTGTTTTTCCTCAAATGAGTATCAAACTATAAAAAAAGGTTTTGATCGCTTAAGGCAAGTCCCGAGATAAAAAGAGGGGGGGGGGAATTTTCAAACCTCCCATTAGTAAATCGAAACATGACTTTAGCATTAGGAACAAAAGGAGGGTAAAATGTCCAAAAGAACTACCCTTTAGCGGTTTTTCACAAAATCGGCATCAAATTTAACATTTAAAAAAGACGACCTAACACCCGACAACAAGTGAATTAGTTTGTTTTTGTATATATAGAATATCCACACAAGCCTAGAGATACAATCAGAACACCGACGGGAAAATTCTGCAATAATTATGATGCAGAAATCCAGGCAATTAGTGTGGCAGCTAAAAAAACTGCTGAACTCCAACTCTGGCCTACAGCATGTGGTATTCCTGACAGATGCAAGGTCATTGCTTCAAGCTCTCCAGTCTGGAAAACTAACAGACTTGAAAAAACTACTTAGCGAATTGTCTTACCAGTATATGGTAACCATGCAGTGGATACTCTCTCACTGTGGAATACCAGGAAATGAAAAAGCAGACCAACTGGCTAAGGAAGGTGCTGCCGAAGACCAACCAGATATACCAATCACCTACCATCAGAAAAAACAGATGATCAAGTCAATAAGAAAGCCACAAACGCCAACACAAGATGACTATCACATTATGAACAGATCAGAGCAAGTTATAATTCTACGTCTCAGAACAGGACACAACCGACTCCGCAGTCACATGTATACAAAGTTCAAGATTGGCAACACGGCCATAAGTACATGTGGACAGGTAGCACAGAGTGCCAAACATATACTTCAAGAGTGTTCTGAGCATGAAACACTGAGGCATACATATTGGCCAGATGAAACAACACTGGAATCAAAGCTCTATGGGACACTGTATAAACTACAAAAGACAGTGAGTTTTATTAAGGAGACAGAATTACAGATATAGACATGTTTCAAGTGAACGAAAGAAGAAGAAGAAGTTTTTGTTTTTGTTTTAGGTAAACCCTCATCCTTTAAGAGATCATATCAACGGTCCTGGTTTAACGCATATACAAAGTTGAATATGTATATTTATTTCCAGGCATATTATTCTTGTTTCTTTCAATTATATTTATCTATCTGTGATCTTCTGCGCCAAATACGATATATACAACAGAAACTAATGCCATTCAGTTTGAACGAATGTGATGCTACTGTGTGTAGTTTTTGCAGGTCGTTGAGAACCAGTCATACCTTCTTTGATGATTGTTCTCCAAAGAGTATCTCTTGGTCTTTCTCTCTTTCTTTTGCCATATGGTATTCATTTTAGTGCAATGCGTGCAGTGACAGGCTACATTGGTTGGGGAGAATTCAAGTCAAATAAACAAGTAAAAGACACCAAACAGCAATATGTTTCTACAACAATAAGAAGAAAACAATAGACTTATATTGAACGTGTACTTTGAATGAATGAAAACAGACTGCTGCTACATGTATTAAAATGGATACCAGATGGCAAAAGAAAAATAGAACGACAAAAAGATACGCTTCGCAAAGTAACCATCAAAGAAATTATTAATATGGCTCTATGCGTCTCTACAGCATTTGCACACAGTGGCATCACATCCGTCGAACCGGAAATCTCTGATTCCCGCCATATTCACCGTATTCATTGCTGAATGATTGTAGATATATTTCGGTAGTCTATTTTCATCCATTCCAATCACATGCCTGATATGTCTACCATTTTTACATTATTGTTATAGAAATACTGTTATGTTGGTGTCTTATCTTACTTGTTTGTTTGACTTGAATTTTTCCCAGCCAACATTTGAAATTTTTCTAAGACTTTTTTCAAGTTAAAAAAAAATAAATTCATTTCTTTTTCGTTCATTTTGTTACTTTCCAGCTTTCACAATTATGTCTTAATACATATATTACATTGGAGCTAAACTGTAGTAGTTTAGTATATGCCTATTTACTTACTGTTTTTTATTTCATATTATTGTTAATGTGGTTAAATGCGATGGACGTCAAAACATATTTTTTTCAATATATTTTTGTTATGTTTAACTTATTTCCCAAATAAATCTGGATAGTATAAATGTAAGAGGACATGGCTAGTGCGCTAAAAATAATTTATGTATGACATCCGTCACGATTTTCTGAAACACACCCCTTCCCAAAAAGTATCCACTATACTCGAATCATGGCCGTTTACAACATAAAACCTACTGGATAATGTGAACACAAGACTTCTGAATGACTGATTATTCCTGTGATTTTCATTGGTCACTATGATTACATTTTATGTGCCAGCAAATGAAAATCAAGGGAATGATCAACTGAGTATTTTTAGAACTATTGATTCGTCACAGCAGAACCTGTGACTGTATTAGTCATTTCATATTGTCTAATTTCGCTGAACACTACAATACTAGACATACACATGTCATAATCATGCGCAGTGTCATATGGCTATCCAATAAGTATCGTGATCCTATTGTTGTCTATGCAGGACATATACGTATTTGATATGCAGGGATATAATATATAGCCTGTAACTTTATTTTATCACATCCCTATATTTTCCGATTGTCAGGGTATCCCTGCCAACGATGAGTAATCTCTGCATACATGAATTAATGCGTCGTTGTACGTAAGATGGTGCCCTTAAGATGTGGATATATAGAAGAATAGGGAGAACATCATAGAAAGAGAAGAAAACAAATGAAGAGGTGCTAAAAACACTTAATATGAAGAAAAAACTACTAAGAGAAATAAAGATCAGGCACATAAAACATTTTGGACACATTAAAAGACATGACACCTTATTGAAGACCTTACTTGAGGGTAAAGTCAAAGGGAAGCGAGCAAGAGGTAGGCAGAGATACAAATGGGAGAGTAACATCACACGATGGACAGGTTACATTCTAGCAGAGTGCACCACCAAGACAAGAGACAGGGGATGTTGGAGATACGTTTCAGCCAACTTTGGTTACGGAGACGGCACTTAATGATGATGTACGTAAGATATATAGAAAAAGAAGAGAATGTTAACGCACCAAACTTCTATAAATTGATAAAAAAAACATGTGTACTTTGGGTAAGCTTAGTACCGACAACAACAAAATTGTGTATAAAAAAAACTATAAAAAAACCCACACCAAAGCAGCCAACTTAACTTAATACAGTTGTCGCGATAAGCTAATTAATAAAGGAACGTTTTTCTTTCCCACGCCATTACGCCATTGCTGCAGACAATACCGACCATAAAAGGGCATTCGTTCATTCATATATTTAATATAGGCCTATATATCTTCTCTCAAGAGCGATCGTTTATTTTTATTATCGGTTTACCAGGTATCATATCAAAGTTGTAGGAGTCATCATAACATTTCGAAATTCTTGGCCAATTAGCGAATCTTCCTGAGTGTCATGTTCATGTGGGGTATTGATCTTATTTGTGGCCTGCCTCTTTTTTCGTTGCTGTGGCACCATCCTCCTAAATTTTTGTTCTTTTTTATGATGTCGTGTCGTTTTATCTCTATCTATCTATCTATCTATCTATCTAATCTATCTAATCTATCTATCTATCTATCTATCTATCTATCTATCTATCTATCTATCTATCTATCTATCTATCTATCTATCTATCTATCTATCTATCTATCTATCTATCTAATCTATCTAATCTATCTAATCTATCTATCTATCTATCTATCTATCTATCTATCTATCTATCTATCTATCTATCTATCTATCTATCTATCTATCTATCTATCTATCTATCTATCTATCTATCTATCTGTCTATCTGTCTATCTGTCTATCTTTCTGTCTGTCTATCTGTCTATATGTCTAAATGTCTATCTGTCTATCTGTCTGTCTGTCTGTCTGTATGGCTGTCTGTCTGTCTTTCGGTCTATCTATCTTGTAAGCTTCTTGCTGTGGCTTCTTGGATTTGATAGTTTTATATGACCAAAATATTGTAATTTTCTAGAGAGGTTATTGTTGTTTAGCCAATTTTGTTTTGCATTCAATTCTTTCAGAGTGTCTCTTATTGGTAATATTTTTGGTCCATGATCTCAAGATTCTTCTGTAACATTTTGTTTCAAATGCTGCAATTTTGTGTCTCACTTTTTTGGTGATTTTCCAAGATTCACATCCATATATTGCAAACTAGGAATTTACAGGCTCCAGTGAAAGTTGTGTTTATTTTGTAGCACCCCCACCATATGCTTTTAATTTGCATCAGTTTATTTATTGCAATGGCCCACCTCCGTCTGACTTCTTCATAGCAATCCCTGTTCAGTCTTCTAAGAGAACCATGGTATTCAGCTCTGCTGACGTTTTTTCTAATTCTTTGTTAGTGACTAAAATTGATAACGCGCTATTTGTTGTGTCACTTGTCTTGATCTTACTTTCATTAAGAAATGGATTTTGTTTTTATTATGGGTTATGTAGTTTTAATAAAATGAACATTTATATCCTTCGGAATGTTCGTCAAGTAACATTTAATGCAAGATGCAGTTGTTGTCCAGTATTCACGAGTGACACAACTATCTTAATCGTCTGCCGATGGGCATTTCCGTTGTTGATTATAATTTTGCAGTTATGATAAGAGGGTGTTGGGGATTGGGGGAGGGGGGGGGTTTCGAACTTTCTTAGGAAATCGGAACATGACTTGTAGACTTAGACAAAAGGTCGGTACTCCTCCACACTTCCCATCCTCCCAGTAACGATTTTTTTTTCTTCAAAAAAAGTTCATAAAAAATCGAATGAAATAGAGAAATTTGCAATGAAAACGGATGATTTATTTTGTTTACGCTCCCCTCTCCTTTATTGTTGTTCATTATCACATGATGATGATGACCCTTTGTTACATCCCCTTTTTGAGATTCAGCTTATTCCTGCCACAAATAACCTTGATAGGTCGGGCAAAACATGACCTCTGTAAATGGTTTTTTTGGTCTACCCGTGACATTCTAGCTACTCTCCGCTGTTGAGCTGCTTCAAATCTCTTCTTTTCACAAGATGCTGTGCCTTTTTTTTCACACGAGTGAGAATATGCAAGCGTATGTTCACCATCCCATATATATATATATATATATATATATATATATATATATATATATATATATATATAGGCCCAATAAATATAGTATATATGTGTATATACTAATGAAAAACATTACAAATAAAAAATGTATGGCCAATAGGGAAAAAATAAAAGGTTACAATTATCAAGAAGTTATGTTTTTCCAGTGGCAATATATGGTTGTAAAACGTGGGCAATTATATCGATAATGGAAAAGAAAATATCGACACCCCAAATCTTCTTTTTTGGCGTTCATTCTCAAACTCCCGCTGGATGTCCCTAGTAACAGGACCATGGTCCTATTAGATTTCCAGCAGGATGTAGTCCAGAAAATGAAAATGCGTTGTGTCGCCGTTTTATTTGCGCCAATGGCCCGAAACTTCCGTCTTTGTCGAGACACTCGAAAGGAAATGTTATAGAAAGGTCTTAAGAATATCAAGGACAGAAAGACAAAGCAATGTAAACGTTCGAAAAGACCTAAATGTAAAAGAAGACTGCCTCCTTAAAATTATAATTTTAAAAAAAATGTAAGCTAACATTAATCAACAATATAAGAAAACGGCAATCTTCTTTTTTTGACCACTTCATGCGACAGGCAGGTAAGGGAGAATATAGTCACAGCAGGCAAAATTGAAGGCAATAGAGACAGAGGGCGACAGCGTGAGAAAATATTAGACAGTTTGACAACCTGCCATGGCAAGGAAACAACAATGACCTTGCTACATAATACTGTGGATAGAGAGCCATGACCGCTTACTCCAGCCGGCATGGCACCTGATGATGATGATGATGATGATGATGATGATGATGATGAAGCTAACATATTTTGAACATATAAAGAGACACAATGTAGAACGATTAACCATAGAGGGAAAGTTCCGGGTTAGAGAACACGAGACAGACCAAGAATATGATGGATACAGGAAATCGAAGATCTTCTGAGCATGACATTGAAGAAACTTGGCAGCTTGTACAGAAGTGAGAGGCTTACAGAGTGACAGTAAGGACAACGTTCATTAAAAGACACGTCACATAGATAGATATAGTATCTGTTTCCACAGACTCAAAACAGATAACTACAGTATAACTACAGTATAAGTATAATTACAGTATAACTACAGTATAAGTATAACTACAGTATAACTACAGTATAACTACAGTATAACTACAGTATAACTACAGTATAACTACAGTATAACTACAGTTAGTATAACTACAGTATAAGTATAACTACAGTATAAGTATAACAACAGTATCAGTATTACTACAGTATAACTACAGTATAACTACAGTTAGTATAACTACAGTATAAGTATAACTACAGTATAAGTATAACAACAGTATAAGTATAACTACAGTATAAGTATAACAACAGTATAAGTATAACTACAGTATGAGCGGACATCATTGTTAATACGTTCTAGTCATAGATTAATATTTACAGCTCTTTAAGGAACATATTTATGTTGTGAAATCACCAGTGCCCTTCCAGGAATACTGTTTGTCTGTCGTCTGTCTGTGTGTCTGTCTATCCAATGCTAATCAATACTATACAGACGACCACCGTCCAGTGTAAGTGATAAAATCACTGCATGATTTATTTACGAACTCCGATGTCGGATATAACGGCCCATTGTCGCAAATAAAACGGAAACACAACGAATATTTGTTCCCTGGAATAATAATAATAATAATAATAATAATAATAATAATAATAATAATAATAATAATAATAATAATAATAAAACCCAAAACCTGTCAGAGTATCACATTGAGTCATTTGATGCAGCAAGATCTCCGCCAATCTCTATCATCCTGATGAGTTTGGAAACTTCACACCCTGTCCAGTACTTTATATTATCCAGCCATGTCTTCTTCTCGCCACCTCATCTTCTTGTACCCTGCACCGTACCCTGAAGAACATCTGTCACTGAGAATGTCTCATCACGTGCCCGTGCCACCAGAGTTTATGAAGTTTCACGATTGTTTACATTAATTCGATTGTTAACATTAATTCGATTGTTAACATTAATTCAATTGTTAACATTAATTCGATTGTTAACAAGAATGAGCCATAACTAACTACCAACAAGATCATATAACATAAGAAGATCCGGATACAAGACCAGAGGAAGACATAGCACAAGATGGGTAGATAACATCAAGACAACACTGAACAAATACGGGTTCAACGTAGCCAAGGCGATATATCTGGCCTCGGAAAAACAACTAAAGCTCACAGTCACTACCCTCTACACTTAACAGTATATCAAGTGACATATTCTTTCCAGAACTTTGTCTTCGTCGTGGATACTCTGAACACCTCTCTGTTCCGGGCAAGCAGACCTGCATTGGCCGAAGACATTTGCATACATTCTCGCTTAACAGTACGTGTGGGTATTCTATCATACACCTGAGGATAGACAATATATCTTGTTGATTCGCTAATACATTACTTCTGTCATGCATAATCACGTTCGTCTTCTGTTCTCACTGTTGTCCTGCTATAGGCCTAATAGCGATCCAATGGGTATTTGAGAACGAACGCCACAAAGAAACCCAGCAAATTTTCATTCACGCGCGCAGAACTTTTTTGTGGCCAAGCATAGATTCGCAGCTCTACAGAAATAAGTTGCACACCAATTTGGATTCTGTAACGGGTTATTCCGTATGGTTGTGAGAGATGTCTCTACAACGAACATTATAATATTTTACTCTGGCAAATGTAGTAATTGCTTGTGTGAATATTAATATCAACTCAGCTATACATATATATGCATACTACAATACAGTATGTATACTTTATAAAACAGTTAATTAACTTTATTTTATATTAATTAATAATACTATATTCACTACATTTTGTATTTCATTATGGCGATCTTCCTAGTTCTCCTGTCGGAGTCAGAGGCTGTGAATTTCTTCAAAAAGCTATGATGTGGTTAGTCAAATATCTCGAGACAAGACAGCAGAGCTTGTCTGTAAGAGCTGTTTCAGATGGCTACAATTTCGTCTTGTGGTGTGATCAATCAATCAAGTGCCATGCCGAATGGCGTAGTCGCTCATGTTTCTCCACGACTCTGTTTCTTGTGTTGTCAATAAGCTCAGTTTGTGAACTTCTACCGTGCCACTAACTTTTAAGTTAGTCCATCTAGCAACTTCTCTCTTTGTCGACCCATGTCTTTTCTCTCCTTGATCTTTCCAGTGGTTATTAAGTGTTCAAGCTGTGTTCTTCTCAGCACATGCCCTAGAAACATTGACTATCTGCTCCTAATGTTTGATATGATTGATATTTTTACGCCAGTATCAATGAGAACATCTGCATTAGTTTTCTTAGCTGTCCATGGTATTTTCATCATTCTTCTCAGAAACCACATCTCTGTAGCCTCCAGTTCGTTTTGAATTTTTTTTGTTTACATTCCATGCTTCATATCACACTGTGGTGTGGTACAGTTTTGTAAAATATGTTATGTGTTTTCTGTAGATCGCCCATACGTATATGTATCGGTGTCAGCAGCTCAAACTTGCCGTGCATGTGTTGTTTGAGTCTGTTGTGGCCTGTTATGCATCTAAAAATGATTGTTTTTTTCCTTGCTTCTAAACTTATGGATGGCATCGACTTTTTAGCTGTGTGGTGATCGCGATCATATATGCCAACCTCAATGGACATTGTCGTGATCCAGTAACCAAGAACTCTGTGCATATATACTCCAAATCAACAGAATCACTGACAATTTAGTTAATCTAATATTATATGATATAATATAATATGAGGTTCTTGTTTAGAACGTGGGTCCTAGTTATTCGATTATTTCCCTTGGCAATGTTGTCAGTTTATCCTTTATTGACTTTAATATAAATTTATTTAGGGTTAGGTATGTTAAACACAACTGTCCTAACCCTAAACCTAACCCTAAATAAATTTATATTAAAATTAATAATGGATAACCATAAACTGACAAACATTGTGAAGGGAAATAATCGAATAAAATAATTATATAGGCCGGCACGCGTTCCAACCTAATATGAAACAATTGAAGCATATAAACGTATACAGGGACAGAAAGAACATGAATACAGAGGTTTGGATGAGGAGAGAGAGAACATGAATACAGAGGTTTGGATGAGGAGATATAGAACATGAATACAGAGGTGTGGATGAGGAGATATAGAACATGAATACAGAGGTTTGGATGAGGACAGATAGAACATGAATACAGAGGTTTGGATTAGGATAGATAGAACATGAATACAGAGGTTTGGATGAGTACAATACAGAATCCTTGTTTGTTTACGTTCATAGGATATGTAGATTGATTAATTATCATCATCAAGTGCCGTCCCCGCAACGGACTCTCTGGGCCAGTGTATTTGTCTCATAATTTCATATTACGGGCATTCCTGAAAGCATATCCTTCCGGCATTCCTGAAGGATATTCTATGATGTTTGGGGTGCCTGTTCACATGTACACATGGCTGTGTCGCCAATCTTAAACTTTGTATGCATGCGGCTGCGGAGTCGGCTGTGTCCTGTTCTGAGACGCAAAATGACAACTTGGAATGGTCTGTTCATAATTTGGTAGTCATCTTGTGTTGGAATTGGCTTGCTAATTGCCTTGATCATCTATTTCTTTTGATGGTGCCATCGAGGCCAGCTGCTTGCTATGGAGATGGGGTTTATTTCATAAAACAGAGACTGAAAACTAAGACTAGCTAGACCTTCCTACAATCAAGCAAGACCACATTATGCCCTAGCAAGTACACATGCTGAGAACGGAGACAACCAGCCAAGAGGTACATCACATCAATCACGATGCTACGCAATGCAAATATGTTTGACTAGATAATGTTTGCTCTTTTGAGAGCTAAAGGTTTGACTGATTGAATATAAGTACATTCCCCAATTGAGAAGGTTTATGATGAATTCATCTCATGGTTGCTTTGAACACAAGTATACGAAATGCCATCGTACCAGAAGATTAGTTAAAAAGTTCTTACATTTGGCAATGAATCTATGTTCTCCAAATGCTACCGTAATTTGGCAATCAGTCTATGTTCTCCAAATGCGACCGTAATTTGGCAATGAGTTTATATTCTCAAATGCTACCGTAATTTGGCAATGAGTCCATGTTCTCCAAATGCTACCGTAATTTGGAAATGAGTATATATTCTCTAAAAGCTACCGTAATTTGACAATGAGTCTATGCTCTCCAAAAGCTATCGTAAATTGGCAAACGAGTCTATGTTCTCCAAATGCTACCGTAATTTAGCAAAACGTTTAAGGCAAGTTATTGTTCAAGATTGTCAAAGGTTTCTCCTTTATCGACTACGTCTGTTCAACATTTACACAACAGAGGTTTGCCGAGATAAAACTTCTCTGGTAATTCCTGAGAAAGTGTTCTTGTAGCATTGTTCGAGTTGTTTTATTGTGAAGAGGGACTTATCATCCTCAATTACCTTGATTGTCAATGCATTGAGGTATTTACATGATGCGATATGTTGGAATAACATTCATAGGTCTGTTCTATACATCGATAAAAGTAAAGGTAGGTCACATGGCAACAACCTGCCGTCGGGAATGAAGATAACTTATCATGTATTTAAGTTACAGCAATTATCATGTAGGGTGGCCATTTCCCTTCATTGCTTTGTTTACCTTCTCTAACGTACGTCAGGTACCCATGTACAGTTGGGTCGACTGGAGGAGTGGTCTTGTCATGTGAGAAATCAAGACCCGCATTGTTTCTGTCAGGACGTGGTTTCCAATCTGGCACGCTGCAATGATAGTAAACAAGACCACTATCAACTAGAGTACCGCTCTGCTCATCATCGATACTTCTTCTTCTTCAGCGTTCATTCTCAAACTCCCACTGGATTTCTTTTGTAACAGGACAATGATCCTACAAGATTTCCAGTTGTATGTAGTCCAGAGAATGGGAATGCGTTGTGTTGCCGTTTTTTTTGCGCCAATGGCCCAACACATCCGTCTTCGGCGATATCATCGATACAGTTTTGAAAGCCAGGTTTTGCAACACTTAAAACTATGACAGTTGTACATCATTTGAAGCTATGATAGTTGTACATCACTTGAAGCTATAACAACGCATTCTTTAATCTGGCTACATTATGCTAATCCACAGAAGTTTAAGAAGGAACGCAGAAGAAGAAGAATATGTCTAAGTTATCTTCATTCTACTAGAGGAGTTTATATATTTCTCGTACTTACTTCCATTCGCATAATAATATTTCATTAAATATTAAAAACAACAATTTATGTTTATATTTGCAGCCTTGCCGATTTCTCAAGTTACTCTGATGCATTAAACAAATACACCGAGTGATATGTTGTCCAGAATTATCTAAATAATACATTTACATCGCTTGAAATACTGGTAACTTTTATTAATAAGCACTAGTTATAGGTTACGAGCATATTTATTCCATTTCGGGCAGGTCCATAAGTGCTGTGTTGGTTGTCGCTTGCGGTAGGTCTGAAGTTCTCACCAGTTGTCTATCAGACTAACCACTCTACAACAGTAAACCCCTATTAAATGACACGCATGTATAGTAAAGCTTTCGTCGTATGTTTAGGCCTACCACTTGATTCGTAAATAAACTACAACATCATGAGGAATTCCCATAAATGCTCAACTCTCCATTCCAGCAGCCATCCAAGCGAGAAAAATTAAAATCCAAGTCAGAGATTGGTAAAGTGATCTAATCTTTTTCGAGAGGACACACATTCTCCCTTCTCCCCTGGTCACCCATATTTCTGTCATTCTTTGAACATGCATGCTATCGTCCCCAGTGTCACCATCTTCACTCTGTAGTAAATAAATCTTTCTTTTCGCTTTATATCATGTTATGTCTTGCAGCGTCAGCCCTTTCACTTTATATCCCTTTATGTCTTGCATCGTCAGGTTTTTGGCTTTATAGCCTTTTATGCCTTGCAGCCTTAGCCCTTTCGCTTTATATCCCTTTATGCCTTGCAGTCTCATGGGTAGAATAATTTTGGTAGCCATCTTTTGCATGGTCTGTTCCTGGCTTTGTATATTAATATGAGGCTTTAAGAACTATCTATGACCCACACTCATCGGGATCACCACCTCTATTAAATGCCGATTCGTCGAAGCTTCTCACTGATAAAAATGACATCTTAAATCGGTGGGCTGAACATTTTGAAGAAATCCTAAACAAACCATCAGTAATAAATGAAGAAGTCATAAACAGAATGCCACAACTTAGGATAAGAAAATAACTCGATATACCTCCAAGCAGTTAAGAGGTTATGATAGCAATTAAACAAATGTCAAATGATAAAGCTCCAGGTTTAGATACCTTACCTGCTGAAATTTATAAAAATGACGGACCACTGCAAATAAAAAAAACTGACATTTTTGGTATTTTCTGGAACTCAGGTACATTGCCTCAAGATATAAAATATGCTTCTATAGTGCACCTACATAAAGGCAAAGGTACCAAACAGTCTTGCGATAATCACAGGGGCATTTCACTTTTGTCTATAGCTGGTAAAATTCTTGCTCGTGTCATACTCAACAGATTAAATAATTCACTATTAAACGAGCTACTCCCAGAGAGTCAGTGCGGTTTTCGTGCAGGTCGTGGTGCAGTTGATATGATATTCTCTGCACCACAAATTCAGGAAAAGTCACAAGAGCAACATAGTGAACTCTTAGCAACATTTGTAGACTTAACTAAAGCATTCGATACCGTTAACAGAGAGGGACTGTGGAAGGTGCTTACAAAGTTCGGATGTCCCCCAAAACTTGTCACTGTGATACGACAATTTCATGACGGTATGATGACTAGTGTTATCTGGGACGGGGGAGTATCTCCTGCATTCCCTGTCACAAATGGTGTAAATCGGGATGTGTGCTGGCCCCTACTCTTTTCAGCCTATTATTTACGGCCATGCTAACGGAAACACACAATAGTAATGAAACAGCTGGCATAATGATCAATTATAGAACAGATGGTGGTCTTTTCAATTTCCGTCGTCTAAAAGCAAACACGAAAACTAAATCTAGTACTGTTAGAGAATTACTTTATGCTGACGACTGTGCATTGTATGCTGACTCTGTCGTAAACATGCAGAGCACCATAGACCGCTTCTCACAGGCTGCAACAACTTTGGTCACACTATTAACAACAACAAAAACAGAAGTCATGCACCAAGCAACATCAAATAGCCAACATACTGCTACTTCCATCATCATCAATCAGGAAAAACTGCAGGTAGTCGACAATTTTACTTACTTTGGAAGCACTCTCTCTCGCAATGTCAACATTGATGTGGAAATTAACAACAGACTGGCAAAAGCTAGTGCTGTATTTGGTAGATTACGCAACAATGAATGGGACAGAAGAGGTATAAGAACAACCACCAAACTACAAGTATATCATGCTACTGTTATACCAACCCTACTATACGCCTGCGAAACGTGGACAGTGTATGCTAGACATGCAAGAACATTAAATCATTTCCATCTTACCTGCCTACGTAAATTACTAAACATCCATTGGTGGGACAAAGTACCAGACTACGAGGTCTTGGAAAAATCAACCTCAATAAGCATCCACACAATACTTATGAAGGCGCAAGCACGCTGGCCATCTTGTGCGTATGGAGAACTCGCGTTTGCCAAAACAAATATATTATGGAGCACTCAAGGCAGGATTTCGAAAAGCTGGAGGACAGAAAAAGCGCTTCAAAGACACGCTCAAGTCATCCTTGAAACATCTTAACATTGACGTAGGCGCTTGGGAGAGCCTCGCTCAGGATAGAACAGCATGGCGTTACAGCATTAGAACGGGAGCACTAGCGGCAGAAGAATTCAGACAAGAAACTGCAAGACAGAAGCGGACACGTAGAAAAGAAAAAACATCTCAACCTCACATAGATACCCTCTATTGTTGTCAATTCTGTAAAAGAACATTTTGTGCGCGCATTGGACTTGCTAGTCATTTAAAAACGCACTATTAACTTTTATTATTTTTATTATTTATTGTTATTATTATTATGGTTGAGTTTTTGGTCATCGTCGATCACGACGGACGAACATCATATCAATAATTGTCCTTATTAGGTCGGCCCACCTCTTTTCAATATTTTTTATCAACCGCAGCATTTCCTGTCAATGAGTTTATGGGAGAATAAGGAGAAATGGATCGCCATTTTTCACCACAATAGGCATAACTATATAAATAATAAAAAGTCATGAGATGGTATTCATATCGGTAAGTGAAATATCCATTTATTACAATAGATAGTCTTCAAAGAATGGTTAAACATTAAAACTTTTTATAAAATATACATTTGAAACTATGATACCAAAGTGGGGTGAAATGGACCACATATGGGGAGAAATGGAACTGATGAAGGGGAGAGATGGACCATGAGTAGAATTAAGAGAAATAGTCCATGAAAATCAATTAATGCAAGTGTAAATTATCAAAATATATATTGAAACGTAGTTTTCTGTTATTTTTGTATCCTTGCAGTAAATAGGTTGTGGTAAAATTGCTCTTATTTGACTCATTTTAACAGTCCTTATATCTTCTACAGTAGGCAAAAAAACAACTTATCAAACATTTTCCCAGTTTTTTCTTTAAAATCCACATCACAATCTTCATCTTCAAGCTGCATGACTTTCCCAATGAAATATTTTGTTCTCTTTCCTGTCTCAAACTCACACACAACATATAGACCAAGATTTATGTCCGTACTTTCTACACCATCCATCCTGATATTGTTGTTGTCAACGTCACTATCACACCCAGTGTCAGACACGTCCGAATCTGTGCCATCATCATCATCATGTGGTATATTGGGATAAACCAGCAATGGGATAAACAAGGTTTATAGCGATAAACAAGTATTATAGCAATGGGATAAACAAGGTTTATAGCGATAAACAAGTATTATAGCAATGGGATAAACAAGGTTTATAGCGATAAACAAGGATTATAGCAATGGGATAAACAAGGTTTATAGCGATAAACAAGGATTATAGTTTACCGTTCTGGTGACTAGTAATGTAAATAAACGTTAATTTCCATTTTTTTGGCATCAAATGGGGAGGGGCGTAGGGAGGAAAATATGTCCCCAAAAAGATGCTACGGGCTAAAAAAAAATAAGGCGGACAATTGCAGCAGAGAACAATTGCAGTAGAGGACAATTGCAGCAGAGAACAATTGCAGTAGAGGACAATTGCAGTAGAAAACAATTGCAGTAGAGGACAATTGCTTTGGATGAAAATTGCATGCACGCAGTAGAAAATTCTGAGAAAATATCTGGAAATATCACTTCTAGTCTAAGCTTGACAAACTCCGCATGCATGTATGCATGTATAATGCCACCAGTGACGTAGGGGGCACCACATTGAATGCTTCAGCAAACAGAGTCCTCCAGCAATTTCAATCTTCAACGATGCAAATGAATGAGGGAAAATTTTGTCTTGTCCAGACCTTGATGGTGTATGCCCATGCTTTTATTTACCCTCCACTACTTCTTCCACCTTCGAGGTTTCCTGCAATATTGTTTTTCATAAAGAATTATACTAGCATATATATATCTGTACCAATCAAGTTTTCATTTCACTGTTGAAAGCAATGTAATTGATATATTTAATAAATTGTTGACATCAACTTTTATCAATCTGTGTACATCTTTACTTTATTTCTTACGTGCGCATTTAGCTTTAGCACAAGAGCATAACTCAGTTTTTGAACAATTATTTCTAGTTATTTCCCTTCGACCATGGAAGTTCCTATAAGTGCTCCGGGGAATGCGGTTGTCAAGACCCTCGGATGGCTTAGTCTAGTTGGACCGGTCATTTTCTTTATCCTGAATACAATTATACTGTCCATTGGAATCATGCTGTACTTCATAGGCATAGACCTTCTCCACCTAGAAATAGGACGTACCTTATCAGGAGACGGCGAAACATCGATTGAGTACACAGATAATTTGAGAGAGGAAATGCAAACTGCTGTTAAGGTATTTTTTACGTGATCTGTTTGTTGTCTTCGTCTTCTTCCGCTAGTTAGTTAGTTAGTTAGTTAGATAGTTAGTTAGATAGTTAGTTAGATAGTTAGTTAGAAAGTTAGTTAGATAGTTAGTTAGATAGTTAGTTAGATAGTTAGTTAGTTAGTTAGTTAGATAGTTAGTTAGATAGTTAGTTAGATAGTTAGTTAGATAGTTAGTTAGATAGTTAGTTAGATAGTTAGTTAGATAGTTAGTTAGATAGTTAGTTAGATAGTTAGTTAGTTAGTTAGTTAGTTAGTTAGTTAGTTAGTTAGTTAGTTAGTTAGTTAGTTAGTTAGTTAGTTAGTTAGTTAGTTAGTTAGTTAGATAGTTAGTTAGATAGTTAGTTTAGTTAGTTAGTTTAGTTAGTTAGTTAGTTAGTTAGTTAGATAGTTAGTTAGATAGTTAGTTAGATAGTTAGTTTAGTTAGTTAGTTAGTTAGTTAGTTAGTTAGATAGTTAGTTAGATAGTTAGTTAGATAGTTAGTTAGATAGTTAGTTTAGTTAGTTAGTTTAGTTAGTTAGTTAGTTAGTTAGTTAGTTAGTTAGTTAGTTAGTTAGTTAGATAGTTAGTTAGATAGTTAGTTAGTTAGTTAGTTAGTTAGTTAGATAGTTAGTTAGATAGTTAGTTAGATAGTTAGTTAGTTAGATAGTTAGTTAGTTAGATAGTTAGTTAGATAGTTAGTTAGATAGTTAGTTAGATAGTTAGTTAGATAGTTTAGTTAGTTAGTTAGTTAGTTAGTTAGTTAGTTAGTTAGTTAGATAGTTAGTTTAGTTAGTTAGTTAGTTAGTTAGTTAGTTAGTTAGTTAGTTAGTTAGTTAGTTAGTTAGTTAGTTAGTTAGTTAGTTAGTTAGTTAGTTAGTTAGTTAGTTAGTTAGTTTAGTTAGTTAGTTAGTTAGTTAGTTAGTTAGTTAGTTAGTTAGTTAGATAGTTAGTTAGTTAGTTAGTTAGTTAGTTAGTTAGTTAGTTAGTTAGTTAGTTAGTTAGTTAGTTAGTTAGTTAGTTAGTTAGTTAGATAGTTAGTTAGTTAGTTAGTTAGTTAGTTAGTTAGTTAGTTAGTTAGTTAGATAGTTAGTTAGATAGTTAGTTAGATAGTTAGTTAGTTAGTTAGTTAGTTAGTTAGTTAGTTAGTTAGTTAGATAGTTAGTTAGATAGTTAGTTAGTTAGTTAGTTTAGTTAGTTAGTTAGTTAGTTAGTTAGATAGTTAGTTAGATAGTTAGTTAGATAGTTAGTTAGTTAGTTAGTTAGTTAGTTAGATAGTTAGTTAGTTAGTTAGTTAGATAGTTAGTTAGTTAGTTAGTTAGATAGTTAGATAGTTAGATAGTTAGTTAGTTAGTTAGATAGTTAGTTAGTTAGTTAGTTAGTTAGTTAGTTAGTTAGTTAGTTAGTTAGATAGTTAGTTAGATAGATAGTTAGATAGTTAGTTAGTTAGTTAGTTAGTTAGTTAGTTAGTTAGTTAGATAGTTAGTTAGATAGTTAGTTAGATAGTTAGTTAGTTAGTTAGTTAGATAGTTAGTTAGTTAGTTAGTTAGTTAGTTAGTTAGTTAGTTAGTTAGTTAGTTAGTTAGATAGTTAGTTAGTTAGTTAGTTAGTTAGTTAGTTAGTTAGTTAGTTAGTTAGTTAGTTAGTTAGTTAGATAGTTAGTTAGATAGTTAGTTAGATAGTTAGTTAGATAGTTAGTTAGATAGTTGGTTAGATAGTTGGTTAGATAGTTAGTTAGATAGTTAGTTAGATAGTTAGTTAGATAGTTAGTTAGATAGTTAGTTAGATAGTTGGTTAGATAGTTGGTTAGATAGTTAGTTAGATAGTTAGTTAGATAGTTGGTTAGATAGTTGGTTAGATAGTTAGTTAGATAGTTAGTTAGATAGTTAGTTAGATAGTTAGTTAGATAGTTAGTTAGATAGTTAGTTAGATAGTTGGCCTAATTAGTTAGTTGTTGGATCATCGTCACTGCACTTCGGACAAGTCCATAGGTGCTTAGATCTCTCCTTGAGTGTATCCGCCATTACACGTTGACTAAGGGTCCCAGTACGCTGTTGATTGACCATCATTTTTTCTCGCCCACGAAACGGCTCCTTTCTAGTGACATCACATTTCAAACCAAGCTCCGCTATTCTAGTTATGGAACAAGAGTCATCGTCACTTATACAGTCATTTGTTCGTGCGCTTTCCAGTAGGGAATTTAAAATGTCTGCTCGATCCATTGCTCCACCAACAGCCGTACTAGCCGCGTGGTAGGCCAACCTATCCGCTCTCTCATTACCCCGGACTAATATCAGACTGAATGCATAATGATTGATCGAAGATGAAGAATAAGAATCTCTGGGAATGTTGTCGGTATAGTTTAGAGAACCATATGCACTACCGTTCTATATATTACCAATATCGAACTGGATGCATAATGATTGAACAAAGAAGAATCATATAGAATGTTGTAGGGTATGCAAGAGTTAAAGAGGGTTACTTATTAAAATTTAGTTGCACGTTTTTTCATGTTTTTATTTAAATTATACTCGTAACTGTTAATCCTGCGATCTCGCTCTCCGTTATCTTACTATAGCCTGCGTATCTGCAGGAGTTTGAGAACGAAATCGTAAAATTAAGAACTTACTAGTCTTAAATTAAGTTACAGCGTAGCCAATGCATATAACAGTTTGGTGACCATCAACTTCTCATATCTTTCCATTATTGTCGCTATAGTGTTGCTAGCACCCGAAAGGGGGGGGGGCAAATAATGGTAACATTGAAACATACCATGCATGCCGTAAGAGGCTACTAAGGAGGCTGGATGTGGATACCTCGTCCCATTATCTCCGATGTGATGACTATTGAAGACCTTCGTTTGGAATTCTAGAAGAAAATCAACCCTTTTATCCGTTGCATGTCTGGAGATCGATAATAGGAAAGACTAAGACATAGAACTGAGCATCTGTGGGTTTGCAATAATGCCAGCTCATAACCATTAACCAAAGAGAGAACACCAAACAGCAAATATGTTTCCACAATACCAAAAAAAACAAAACAATCTATATCAATCATGTACTTAAGAATTCATGAAAATAGACGACTAGCAAATTCACTAAAATGAGTACCAGATGGCAAAATAAAGAGAGAAAAACCATGGGAGATTTTCGGTTAAATGTCTGCTGTCTAATGATGAAAAATATCTTCAAGTTGAAACTGTATTACATACTGTTATTTGTGTATATCCATACCATATTAACGGGTAACCATAGAATAACTATATAATTAATAACGTAAATTATAGTCCAACAGTCGGCCCCGGCAACCCTAAAAAGACCGATTGGATGCCAGGGTTGATCAACGGCATAACAAGCTGTTATTGTAAAAAAAAAGCAACCGGCATTACAGAAACAGACTCAACACTTAGGCCCCTATCATCCAATCTAGCTTCCTAGGACCGATATTCTTCAGATGGGATATTTGAATGTTCGAACTGTGTATCAAGTAAGACAAACAGCAGAAATTTGTAAAGACATAAAAAGTTACGATCTAGACATTATTGGAATTAGCGAATGTAGATGGACAAGTGGGGACAGAAATGCGTTGGCATTAAGTGCGTTCAACCACTTAACAAACTTCTGGAAATCAAAAACAATAACTAAACATACCAAACTATGACTTTCAACTCCAATGTGATCTGTGTTGACTGACATATGGTTGTGAAAGTTCGAAAATGACAAAGGCGCTGAAGAAAAAACGTAACTCATTTGAAGATAAAAGTCTTAGAAGGATCTTAAATATTGGTTGGGAAGAATTCAAGTCAAACATGCAAGTAAGAAAAGACACCAAACAAAAATATGTTTCTACAACAATAACACGAAAACGATTGACATATATCGGACATGTACTTTGAATGAAAACAGACTGCCACTACAAGCATTAAAATGGGTACCAGATGGAAAAAGAAATAGATCAACAGAGATTTTGCATAACAACCATCAAAGAGGTGCATAACAACCATCAAAGAGGTTATGACTCTGGGTCTCAAAATGTACAAGAATTACACACAGTATCATCACATCGCTCAAACTGGAGAACTCTAATTTCTGCCCTATACACCGTGCTCGGCGCTGAAGGAACATAGATTTATGAACCCTATTGTTTGATGGTCCAAAGCAGATCGAGCTTGTATCTTACGTGAGTACCCATGTCTAGAGATTACAATAAAATCACGGCAAAGTCTCCTTCATCGTTCCCTGTCAAAATTTCCACCTACAGCAACATTGAGTCAAACAGTGGTCCAGGACTCGTAAAATATCTGTAAAACCTTCCCAGCGAAAAACATGCCAAGAAAACTCAAATATGGTGCTGGTAGGAAATACTCTACTGCCTGTCATTGGTAAAACAAGATTGATAGATTTGATACTCTTTCTGGTTCCAGAATCATCATCATCATTATTGAAATGGGTTGTGTTTTTACGTTCGTTCTCAAACTCCCACTGATCTCTCTTGTAATAGAACAATGGTACTACAAGACATCCAAAAAGATATAGTCCAGATAATGGAAATTCGTTGTGTCTCCGCTGTATTTATGCCAATTACCCCTACAATCCGAAATCGAAGTTGTAGTTTGGTTAAAAAATTATGCTTAGCCGCCAAGTCAAACATTACCTACACCTCAGTTGTGCATATGACATCATTCCCCCCCCCCCCCCCATTCTATCTCCTAGGTTCTCAACATCGCAAGTACACTGACTGGGATCTGGTTATGTTTCATAGGATTTCTGGGAATGGTTGCTGCAGTACTCAACAATAAATGTCTGCTGATGATATACCTTAACTTAATGGCGGTATCGCTTCTGGTCTGGCTCATTTTTATGAATGCATTCTTATACGTTATGGTACGTTTGTCAATGTTCATTTGAAAATAAATGTTTTTGATTCTAGAGCCGCCGAAAACGTATAGTCGGGCCATTTGAGCAAATAAAACAACGACACATCTCCACTCTCTGGACTACATCATTTTAGAAATCTAGTAGGAGCATTGTCTTATTACAAGAGAGATCCAGCAGGAGTTTGAGAATGATGGCTGCAAAAATAATAAGATTCTAGAAGACTTTAAAACCCTATACTGTATTACATGATGTAGTTTTTTTGTTTTTTTTTTAAAACAACAAACCAATTCGACTCAATTATCTTCATTTTTGTTTTCACAATTTTAACGGTTATTTCCCTTTAAAGCTAGATGTTTCTCGATGGTTCCTTCAAACTTTCACCCCGTCGAAAACCGATGTGTAGGGCCATTGGCGCAAATAAAACGGCGACACAACGCATTTCCATTCTCTAGATTACATCCTGCTGGAAATCTAACAGGAGCATTGTCCTGCTACAAGAGATATCCAGCGGGAGTTTGAGAATGAAAAAGAAGAAGAAGAAGAAGAAGAAGAAACTATGATAATGACATGATTTCTATGATATTCGATATGTTATTACATTTGTAAAAGGAATTCTGCTAAAAAACCGGCATAGAAAATGAATGTTTTGTCTTGTGTGCTATTTGATAAACGGATTTCCTCCTGTTAGCAATGGCAAATTACATGAATAATGTGTCTTCTTCTTCTTTCTGTTCTCATGTACCTTTCGGTGTTGAGAGGAGAGTGAGTGTACGGTCTTTTGCTCTTATATTTGCCTCTTCCGCTGTGATATTTCCGAGTGTCTCTAATACACTATCTATCAACCTTTCACTAGTGCGTCCAATAGGTCGACTGTTTTCGTATCGTTTGTTAAGGGTTTCTTTGATTATACTGTTCTCTTTCTGTCTGGTTATGTGGCCGAACCATTTAACTTGTTTCTGAATATATTCTAATGTTTACCTGATCCTTAATTGTTTTCTTAGTTCTTCATTCCTGATTTGTCTCTCAAGCTAACTCCAATCATACGTCTCACACATTTCATTTCAGTGGTGTTAATCTTATGAATTGTTATAGAATGCAATGTCCAAGCTTGACACTGATAACACAACGTTGGTAGAACAATGGTGTTGAATATCGCTTTCTTTGTTTCTAGTGTAATATCTTTGTTTTGTAATAAAGGTGTTAATTGACCAATGACCTGACAGGCCGTATTACATCTTGCGTTTATTTCTGCTTCTTGTTTGTTGTCATATCTCAATGTGCTGCCATGATATTTTAATTCATCTACTTGTTTTTGTTGTTTATCTGGATGTTGATGTTCTCCTTTTCTCTTGCAATATTCATTACTTCTGTTTTGTCTATGTTAATTTTCATTCCAAATTGTTTGCCTGTTGTGTCTATTATGTTTAGGTGGTATTGCAGATTGTTGTGCTATTGTGGAATAAAACCATGTCATCTGGTAATGTGTCTGGAAATTATATTCTGGAAATTATGAATACACGTAAATTAAACACCAACTTACAAATAGCCAAACAGCCATCAAGAACGATCTTTAAGACAAGCGACAGTCACGCTGAAGGCAGAGTTAACGGCAACAAGGGAAGAGGGCACCGAAGACAACGATGGTGCAATGATATACCAAATTTCTTAAACATGTCTCCATCTGTGGCAGGTCAACTCTCCCAGAATCACGGAGTGTTCAGAGAATCCATAAGGAAGAGTAGAAGACCACGTTCTGGAAAGAATATGTCTCATGAGAAAAAATGAATTTTTGTAAAAAAATAGGTGTAATGAAAAAATTATTTTGCATTTTTGCTCACTTATAGTTTTTAAAAATTTACTTTCACTTTAATTAGTTTTCTGAAGTGAAATTTCCATGTCAATACCACTTTAGTTTTTGTTTCCTTCATTCAGTTGTTTGTTAAATAAACTCCGTTCCCTCTACAAAACACACTATAGAGAAATGGGTACCACGACCATAGAAGGATTAATATATAGCTATTCCAAATTTTGTAACATGTTATGCATACCTAAACATATTCCAAATACATTAGAAATATCCAGTAATCATATTTTTATAGTACAACATCTTAAATGTTGTAATAGATGGTTAAATATTGGCTAAGCGGAATTGAAGTCAAACATGAAGATAAGTCAGATGCTGGACATCCGGGCGCTCATGGTAATGAAATAGCAGACAGAATTGCAGGAAAAGCATATAGGCCCTATAGTCGGCGAATTGACAATGGATAATGGAGATGTGAAATAAAATATTTTTGACACATTAAAAGGCATGACACCTTATTGAAGACCTTACTTGAGGGTAAAGTCAAGGAAGAGAGCAAGAGGTGCCTTTTAATGTGTCCAAAATATTTTATTTCACATCTCCTTTATCCATTGTCAATTCGCCGACTATAGGTGGCCTATGCGCTTTTCCTGCAATTCTGTCTGCTATTTAATTACCACGAGCGCCCGGATGTCCAGCACCTGACCTATCTTATCTGCATGTTGAGATACAAGTGGAAGAGTAACATCACAAGTTTGACAGGTTACAGTCTAACAGTGCACCACCAAAACAAGAGACAGGGAATGTTGAAGATCTGTTGCAGTCAACCCTTCGTTGCGGAGACGGCACTTGATGATGATGAAAGGAGATGTGCTGAAGTTGACAATGGATACAGGTGATGTGCTGAAGTTGACAATGGATAAATGAGATGTGATGAAGTTGACAATGGATAAAGGAGATGTGATGAAGTTGACAATGATAAAGGAGATGTGTTGAAGTTGACAATGGATAAAGGAGATGTGATGAAGTTGCTTTGATATACGAATGTTAGATGTGGCCACTGCGATTGTTGAGGGATAAAGTCTGCGATTTGGAAATTTTGAAGTTAAACTTGGCCCTTGTTAGGCAGGACACTTGAGAGATAGAGGTAGGTTTTTTAAACTGCAAGCTACAGGGACTGTACGCATGCATACACTTCGACATCTGCTGGTGGGTCTGATCACCTATGGGTTTGCAATGATCTCAGCTCATAACTAAAACCAAACAGCAATATGTTTCTACAACATTATAACTAAAAAAAGGCACACATACAAAAAAATAACCAAGGATCTATACCAAGCATGTACTTAAAATGTATGAAAATAGGCGACCACTATCCTTCTATTGTTAGCATATCCTATTCAGGCAGTCGACATCAACACATTCTTTTTATGTCTGTAGTGATTTTTTAAGCAGTATTAATACGTTAAGTAGTTTGTCATTGCTTTCTGAATGGTCTGGTTGCACAATTGCTTTTGTGGGATTCAAACCCGGTACCTTTGTCGCCATATACGCGCTCTGTACCGTGCCGCCGCATATGAACTTGGCCAAAGCAAGTTAAAAGCCCCAAAAACCTACCCTGAATGATTTTTCACAAAACTATCATCAAATTTCAAATAAAAAAGACGATTTAACACCGGAAAACAAGCGAATTACCTTTTTAAGATAACCCCCCCCCCCTTCCTTTAAGATATCATATATACGGCCCTGGAAAGGTTCTATGAGAAAAAGAGGTAGCCCAATACACTTATGGACAGAATATATCCAGGGTCTTTTTATAACCTTTTCAACAGTGACACGACTTTTGGATTACTGCATTGTAGTTTTGTGGAGAAGAAGCGCTTGGGGTAAGATTTGACATCTTTCATGATCGGAGATTATTGTAGTAGTGTGACTGGCAGTAGAAGTGGTGGTAGTAATAGTAGGCTGGTTGTGGGAATTGTTGCCAATGTAGTAATGGTTTCAGCAACAACATGATAATTGATAAATGTCACAGAATGCAGTTCTTATCTGGAATGCGTGCTTCCTATTTGATTATTTACTGTGGCTACGTTTATCAGTTTATGTTTATCATTTATTAATTTAAATATAAATTTATTTAGGGTTACTTATGTAAAGCAAAACTATTCTAACCCTAAAATAATTAATATTTAAATTAATTATTGATTTATTCTTGATGTACTATTTAGACTACTAATCCCTAAAATAAGCTGGTAGGCACGCGTTCCAAACAAAAAAACAAACCAGAATGCATAGAGAAATGACGATAATTAGAATATTTCAATACATGTATTGCGGAGAGTCAATTATATGTACGCATATTCACAGGGTCTAGAGTCAGTGCATACTATTGCAAAGTTGGTTTTCCTGTCAGAATTACACGTGGATTACGGCAGGAATGAGGGTTCAGAAAACACATTTCAAAGATTGGCGGACAGAGTACAGGTAATACCATATTTATTTCTCAAATGAATGTTATTAACGCGACTCGGGGAATTATTGGGGGGGGGGGGGGGGAAAGAAGAAACACACAAAAGATAGTAGCTGAGATTTGAAATGACACCCGTTCAACTGACACCAATTTGTATAATTGATATCATTTGAATGGACCAGGAACACATTAAATACTGCATGTTTCACGTTATGGAGTTGCAGGGAGGGATTTCGTAGCTGCGTGATAAAGGCCACATGTTCTTGCTGTTGCCATGTAATGTACAGAGTGAGTTTTTTAATTTACTCTCTGAAGGAAAAAAAACCCCAGTCCTTACCAGGATCGAACTCTAGACCTCACTAGTGTAAGACCGACGCAATAGCCTCTCAGCCAAGTTCACATCTCGTCTGCTATTCTTCCTATTTTTTAAATTGATCTCTCTAGCATTTAATTGCCCATGTCATTATTCTCATGCTGTCATTAATGATCGTGTAATCAAGATCGGTTCTTGTCTGGAACGCGTGCCTACCTATTTAATTAATTCCCTATAAGTTTTTGTTTATCATTTATAAATTTAATTATATATTTACTTATGGTTAGTTATGTGAAATACAACTCTCCTAACCATAACATAATTAATGTTTAAATTAATTATTGATAGAATATTTCGATTAATTATCCCTAAAATAAGCAAGTAGTTTCAGACAAGAACATCATGGTCATATTGACCTAGTATGTCACAATATCATGTGGCGCTTCATGTTTTAGGGGATGACGTAATCTGATGTCACTTAGTCAGTGGTATTACATAAAGTAGTTTAGCATAAAACCACTTTAGCAAATCAGATGAAGACTTTTAGTACTCGAAATATAGTCAAAAATTGAGTAAAACCTTTACAATTTATGAACTTTTTGTGAAAAATTGCCTAAAGGAAATAAAATTTGATTTTTGGCCCACCTTTTGGTTAAAATTCCTGGTACTAAAAGTCATGTCCTGATTTTTTTGTGGGGGGGGGGGGGCGGATCACACCCATATCAGAGGTTTTTATTTGTGGGACCCATGTATGGTGCAAATATGTTAAACAACCACACAGCAAACATCTTGGAATCAAAAATAATAAGTAAATATACCAAACTACAACTGTTTTAACTCCAATGTAATATCCGTATTAACATACGAATGAGAAAACTGGAAAATAACAAAAGCACTAAGACGAACTTACATTCATTGAAAATAAATGTCTTAGAAAACTCTTAAATACAATTGGTTTGGGTAGAATTCAAGTCAAACAAGTAAGAGAAGACACCAAACAGCAATGATTTTACAAAAATAATAAGAAAACGGTTTACTTATATTGGACATGCGTCTAGATTGAATGAAAACAAACTGCCACTACAATCATTAAAATGGGTACCAGATGGCAAAAGAAAAAAGAGGAAGGCAAAGATAAACTCTTTGCAAAAAAACCATCAAAGAGTATGGGTCTCAACAATATGTAAGAATTATACACAATAAAATTGCATCTCTCGAACTGGAGAACACCTTTCATTCTCATACATTAGTGCACAGTAGATATAGCATTTTATTTCTGACTTTTAGTTTGTGATTTGTTTAGATGTCAATCAAGTATTTTCCTCATGTCATTGAAAATTCTTGTAACCATTTCTATCCTCCTTTTAACTTTTGTTTCCCATCTACCATCATTTGTGATAAGCCTATGTGTTCAAGATATTGCTACATCTCTTTATGTATATTTTTGGTTGATCACCTATTCTGCGATTTTGCTGATTATCATGGTTTATTGTGTGTGTGCATGTTTATACATATCTAGTCCATATTCTTTACTTGATTTATCAATTTGATTGGTTCTCTCCAAAATCATGAACCTAACTCATATTATGCCTGTTTACGGATTGTGAATGAACTTAGATATGCACAGGTTCATTCCTAGTGAGTTATAGTGCGCGCTAAAGTCATGCTGTCAATGAAATTACGCCATTAGCAGACCATGTGGCCAGAAATACAAAATGGCTAATTATAGCGGAGATTACTTTGTGCCACGATTTAATGCCACGAATGCACATCAGAAGAGAAGGGAGGATTCTAGAGTTTAGGAGGGGGGATGTTAAGTGTAGGTTTAATCTTAATTCTAATCCTAAAACCCACCCCACCAAGTTCTGTAAACTCTGTTTAGAGAGATTATATTACACCATGATTTAATGGCATGAGTGCACATTAGAGGAGAAGGGATGATCTGGATGTTAAGGATTGCCGCAGATGATTCGCCATATGGACTACGCACTGAGAACCCCTCACCCAGTGTTGCATTGTCGCATTAGATAGGTCCTTATCACTCGAATGCTATAGTGCGTTCAATGTCATAATATAAACGGCCCATTCTAGCTTCTCTGTAAAAGTAACTATAATTGTGTAGTCACATTTTGCATAATTTACACTTCAAATTCATATTGTAATAAAACTTTTAACTACAGAGTCCTATATAAATTGACTAAATCGAACAAAATACCTGAATAAAAACACGTCGATTATGGGATTTGAGTGAACTGGAGTTTAGCTATTTTTAGCTGTTTAAGATTAAACAATTACATCATCCAACAAAAATACAGAGAAAATGACATTAAGTGTCCTAATTTTTTTGTATATGGGCACACCCCAGTATTTCCAAAATCACAAAGATATTCATGACAAATAAATTCAGAAGTCTGTCAATAACAATGAATAAATAAATGACAAACAATTACACATTTCACATGAAAACAGTGATTTCCATTTCACAGCCGTTCAGCTTGATGTGCATGAAAAGCACAAACATAGTTGCATTTCACAGCCGTGTAATTCAAACACTGATGACATCTTCTTATTTTATCTTGCCTTTAAATGGCCAGTATATTTAAACCATTCTTCAAAGCCAATGAATAGTAAGAGAGAAAAAAAAACCAATAAACAAATACGGCTTATTTCCCCTCATCAACAGGGACTGTTGACAGACTCGGCTGCACTTGAAAAAAATGACACATTATGTACATTCATGAACCTTCTATAAATGTATAATTTATAGAGAAAATGGCATTCGTAGTGACTGCTGTGATAAATCCATTCAGTCTTGATAATAATTCATCATGAGTTATTAAGGTCTTTATGGAATAATCCACACATGCAAAATATGCTCATACTCTTAGTAATTACGGAGATAATAAACAATATCGTTATTCGACTATTGATGAACGCACAATAGTTCACCATTGATACAGTAGTCATTTCGTTAATATAAATGAACGGGCACAGTGACATCACAAACTACTAAAAAAATCATGATCCGATAATTATTTTAAAACTGTGAGCACTGGTAGACTCGTGATCTGGGAGAGAACCACTTGATATAATATTCTATAAAGCTCCTGTTCACTGACTGCTAAGACTACTGGCTATCTCATGTTTATTTTTTTTCCCATTGATTTTGAGCCCTAGTATTCCTTATATATTAAAATATATATATATTTTAAAGTTCTCAATGTAGTTGTTAAATAGGCTGGGTGATAAACTATATCCTTGTCTTACTCCTATTTATTTCTATGTATGGTGAGTAGCTGCTTTCACACAACATTGATGCGGTTTTTTTCCAAATATATTTTAATATAATGATGTGGATACAAAATTCAGCAGAAAGACGGATCTGTTGGGCTATTGGTGCAAATTAAACGTTGACACAACATATTTCCATTCTCTGGACTACATTCTGCTGGAAATCTAATAGAACCACTGTCCTACTACAAGAGAGATCGAGCGAGAGTTTGAGAATGAATGCTGAAGAAGAAGAATATAAATTGTTTAACATTGACTAATACATGTATTTTGTAAGATCTGTTGTATTCCAAGGTGGAGCTAAGTTGTTGTGGTATGGATAACTACACCGAGTTTCAAGACACTGCCAAGATCTGGTATGTTAACCACAGCAGAGCATGGGTGATTCCAGAGTCCTGCTGTCACCTCAATAAAATAAAATTCAGAAACAGTGGAAAGTTTCTTCTGAAGGACCCAAACTGCATGAAGTGAGATACAAATCTATGTTTAGAACATTCATAAAAACTGTAATTTTTTCGTCGCCTGTGTGTTGTAGGGGCCTGACAGGGGAGCAATAAATCGTAAAGCTGTTTACCTTCCATGCATGTGGTAAGAAGCGACTAAAGAGGTTGTGGAGTGTAGATGGCTGTCCCATGCCATATAGGGTAAATGTGACCCAGAAGCCACGCTGAAGTCGGATGTGTCAGAACGAAAGGCGCAGATATCACAGCAAAGCTGTAAACCATGACAACACATTTCTCTCTCTGGACTACATCCTGCTAATCTACAGGAGTTTGAGAATGAATGCAGAAGAAGAAAGACTTTATGAAAATCGTGGTTTCCTGTTTAGCGAGCACACTATGCGTGGTTTTTATATTACTATAACTGCTAAAGACGGATGTATCGGGCCATTGGCGCAAATTAAACGATGACACGCCTTTCCATTCTCTACTACACCCTGTGCTGGAAATCTTGTAGGATCATTGTCCTTTATAAGAGAGATCCAGCGGGAGTTTGAGAATGAACGCTGAAGAAGAAAAAAATATTACTACAATTATAAGCCCCCCCCCCCCCCCAATTAGTAGGTATCAGATAATGGCTTTTAGTAGTCAAATCCAATTATAACAACTTGGTCAGGAACCGTATATGTAATAACAGAAATTCACAATATACAAGATTTCTTCTTCTTCTTTCGTTCACTTGAAACATGTCTATATCTGTAATTCTGTCTCCTTAATAAAACTCACTGTCTTTTGTAGTTCATACAGTGTCCCATAGAGTTTTGATTCCAGTGTTGTTTCCTCTGGCCAATATGTCTGCCTCAGCGTTTCATACTCAGAACACTCTTGAAGTATATGTTTGGCACTCTGTGCTGCCTGTCCACATGTACACATGGCCGTGTTGCCAATCTTGAACTTTGTATACAAATATTTACAAGATAAACAACCAAGAATAAATGTAATTGGGGATTTCAAAAAAGTGTTGTTAAATTAGAAAAATGTGTTATAAAAGGATGCGTTATAGAGGAATTTACTGTAGTCGGAACTTAGCTAGAAGGTGGATAAACTCCCCACACGTAACAATTTTCTGTAAACATGTCATCAAATATCTCATGAAAAATAGGTTCATTATGGGGAGACGTGTCCACACATTCCAACTTTTTAATATTAGACTTGATTTCGTACAGCTTCCATGACAGATAAAAAACACGCAGCATCTGCTATTCATCATTTGATCTGCTCGCAACACATTGAGAGCCCCACCCCCAAGGTTCATCCAGGGGATGACTCTCAGTGTGTTGCTCGCAGATGAATGAATGCTGCGTTGCATGCGTCATTAGCAAAAAATCTGTTTCATTAAATAATGTATGTTTGTTTCATAAAAAATCTGCCCGTAATGTACCGAAAAAAAGATATTTACATATTTTGAAATGAAAGGTATAATCCATTTATAACCACGGTTAGCATTCATAAATGGTTAAAGGGGCTAGTGTACAGTATGAGCAGTGTTGGTAAACAGATAATGCATGACTAGCCTACTAGCGATGTGGCTATGGGCCTCAATTGTTTAGTGCAATTGGAAAAACACTGAACATATACAACCCAAGGGGTCTGATGTTTCTGGCTATTTTTTGCAAATTAAGTGGTGATATAACCCGTCTTTAGTGTTTGGATAATATTTTCTTGCTACGGGGAAAATCAAGTTGGAGTTTGAAAATAAACGCTGTAAAAATGCAGTCAAATCCCAGTATAACAACTTGGTACAGACTGACAAAATATGTTTGTAAATAACAGACATTTGCTATATGCAGTTCATTCATTCATTCGGTGCCATGCCGGTTGACTCTCCACAGTTCTCTAGTTCACAGTATTATGTATCTAGATCGTTGTTGTTTCCCTGCCATTCCATGTTGTTAAATTGTCTAATATTTTCTCGCATTGTCGCCCTATGTCTCTGGTGCCTTCAATCTTGTCTGTTGTGAGTATATACAGTACAAATAATAAAGAATAGATATACTTGGGGATTATGAAAAATGTTGTTATATATAGAGGGATTCCACTGTACATATCAAGTTAGAAGATCTGAAGTTTCTCAATATTTGAAATTTTTTTTTCTCCAGAAGTCCGGCGTCACATAACAGTTATATTGATCAACCGTGTTATGGCAAGATTGAGAAGCTGATGAAATCTCAGGAACAAATGGTTATAATCACAATTTGGAATGTGGCATTTCTCAAGATAGTTCTCATAGGCCTGTCAATATATCTCCTGTTCTTTGGAGAAAGCTTATTGTGCTGTCTTTGAATGTATCGGAGCAGACACAATGAAAATGTCTTTTTGTTCCAGGAGAGAACATCAAATAAAGAAACTGATCATAGGTCAGACAGAAAGTTATAACTGATTTTGTTGTGTTATTGATTTCAGAATAGTGGGTGGTTATAAACACATAGGTAGTAAAGTTGTTCAGCGTGTTATTGTGGTGTATATTTGTTCTTATCTCAATAAGTCTTTTGATCGCTGTATATAAGGATTAAAGTAGGTAGCAACATTTGTTTATAAGATCAATGATTAAGTGTAGGGAGGAATTTATAAGATCAATGATTAAGTGTAGGGAGGAATTTATAAGATCAATGATTAAGTGTAGGGAGGAATTTATAAGATCAATGATTAAGTATGGGGAGGAATTCATAAGATCAATGATTAAGTGTGGGGAGGGGGAGTAGTTTGCTCTTGTGCAATCCCAGGGTTAGCAGATAAGCAAGATCCTAAAAACACCACCTCATGCTGTGGTGCACCCTAGAAACATTGTTTCAAAGCTCGTGAGGTGCAATTTGGCACACACTTTATGGATTGTGTCTGGGCAGTGCAGAACGAGAACTGTTTGCACCAGCCAGACAAAGAGTAACTCTTAATAAAACCTCGGACATCGCAGCACAGTTAAAGACAATGGCAGGCATAGAGTGCTTGACTGTCATGTTTGAAAGCTCACTACAGCAAGAATAAGGAGAAAGTCTCATGAGAAGTAAAAGATTTGTCAGTTGAGTACACACAAAGGCAGCACAGCTTCATGTACAAGAATAAGTAGGAATATCATAACCAAAAGCAATGTTCATGCTGGAGAACAAGTTTCCAGCCATCTTCCGGGAGCAAGTTGTGTGGAATGGTAAAGGCAGAATACTGTACCGTCCTGGTACGAAGAAAATGTGGGTAGAGCTCAGACTTGGACAAGGTGTTGACAATGTCGGTGAATGAAACTTCAGCTAAGATGGCATACAAACACTAGTTCAATATTACTGTTTTAGCAATAACCTGTACTAGAAGAGGCTCACAAGTGACGTAGGACACATAGGGCAATGGTATCTAATGACACAAGACAAGTTGACTAACAGCGGAACACCTCGTGCGAGATCTATATATTATAAATCTCCTCAGAAACTGCCATTTAGGGACGTGTTTTGGCCTACAAAGTCCAAGGGCACAGTGGGTGATAAACCATCACAGCTTAGAGCATATACTCTCTCATTTGTCTCATGACAGATAGTAAGACTGTACCAAGATAGGGAAACTCACCTGAATTAAAATCATGCAGAAAATGGATGTGGGGGCAAGAAGGTGCAAAATAACTAATCTACTGTGAAACAATCAGTTCAAAGCACTTTAGGCTCACTTGTGGAAACACAAACATTGATGTTGCTTATCAGAGAGTAAATGCAGAAGATAAAGAAAGTGTGAGGAGAAACATTTGTTGATAGGACCAAGAATTAAAGTGAGGATGTGTATCTGTTGATAGGACCAAGAATTAAAGTGGTGATGTGTATTTGTTGACAAAATCAAGAATTAAAGTGGTGATGTGTATTTGTTGACAAAATCAAGAATTAAAGTGGTGATGTGTATTTGTTGACAAAATCAAGAATTAAAGTGGGGATGTGCATTTGTTTATAAAGAGAAAAGGATTAACATAGAGAGCAGTACTGAAGGAATTGAGTAGTCATATGTTAAGGAGCATATTTTAACTGAAGTTAGTTTCTGAAATACAAATGTAACATATATGACTGTACATCTCTAATTCCTGAACACATGATTCTAGACTTCAATGACTTCAGAGACAAGATCTTTAATTCCTGAACACATGATTCTAGACTTCAATGACTAGATCTCTAATTCCTGAACACATGATTCAATGACTTCAGAGACAAGATCTCGAATTCCTTAACACATGATTCTAGACTTCAATGACTTCAGAGACAAGATCTCTAATTCCTGAACACATGATTCTAGACTTCAATGACCTCAGAGACAAGATCTTTAATTCCTGAACACATGATTCTAGACTTCAATGACCTCAGAGACAAGATCTCTAATTCCTGAACACATGATTCTAGACTTCAATGACCTCAGAGACAAGATCTATAATTCCTCAACACATGATTCTAGACTTCAATGACCTCAGAGACAAGATCTTTAATTCCTGAACACATGATTCTAGACTTCAATGACCTCAGAGACAAGATCTCTAATTCCTGAACACATGATTCTAGACTTCAATGACCTCAGAGACAAGATCTATAATTCCTGAACACATGATTCTAGACTTCAATGACCTCAGAAACAAGATCTCTAATTCCTGAACACCTGATTTTATACTTCATTGACCTCAGAGACAAGATCTCTAATTCCTGAACACATGATTCTAGATTTCAATGACCTCAGAAACAAGATCTTTAACTCCTGAACACATGATGCTAGACTTCAATTACCTCAGAGACAAGATCTATAATTCCTGAACAATAGGTAAAGCTTGAAACAAGGTAATAAAGTTTTGCTAATTGTACGAAACACACATAGGCACACACACACAAAATGATGTTTCGACCAATAGGCTTTTATCAAGGATCACAAACACATATAAATCAAAAACAACAAATAGGGACGACACAACTTGGGTTCACATGTCTAGTAAGTTGGTCGAAGTGATAGAAATGAGGTCAAAGGTGACACAAACAGGAAATGAACAGAAATAGGAAGTATACAAAAACAAAGCTGAATACATGTTAAAACAAGACCGAGAGATGATGGAACATCCCAATATTATACATATGCCAAGAGCTCATTCATACCCAAGGGTTTCAGTGTCGAATTAATATATGTAGCAGTTCTCAAGCGCCAGACAGGTTCGGTCATAGGAGAAGCATACAGGTGTAGCATCTAGGGCGATTGCAGCTGATAGTGCCAGAATGAAGGGAGAGATGGCCTAAGATGACTCAGAACCAGTAAATCCCTGAGGTTCTTGTCCTGTCTGTACGCAACCAGAGGGGGGGACACAGAACACTTCATGTGTCTCAGGATCAGACTGGAGAAGGGGAAGGTGACGGAGAAGAATGGCAGCACTATGCAAGTGGAAAGTCAGAACAAGTTAGACCCTGTCAGAGGAAGAAGACCTCCAAATATTAGAGAGGGTGTCCTGGCGGGAGAGGCTGCACACCTGAGACAGGGCAGACTGAAGGACCCTGTCCGGGTATGAGCGGCAACGGATGAAGTCCATCATCTCGTGGGCTTTCTCGAGAAAGTCATTCTCAGCACTGCACAGACGCCGGAGACAGAGAGGTTGAGAGAATGGAAGTGAATCCCGGCAGGCAGAAGGATGAGAAGAGGTATATAGAAGAGAACTGTGTGCATCAGTCAGTTTATAGTATACCGATGTGCTAAGAAAGATAGGTTGAACAGTGATAGATATGTTCAGGAAGTTCACATGGGAGATGGAGATCTCAGATGTGAACTTGATGGCTGGGTGAAAGTTATCAATGTACTGAATGAATCGTGATAGGTCAGCCTCAGCCATGTCAGTGGTACCGATCCCATCATCGATATACCTATGGAACATAAATGGGAAGGGTCCTTCATAGGACTCCCACACCTGGTGCTCAAGGTGACACATAAACAAGCAGGCATAACTGGGTCCCATCTTAGTACCCATAGCGACTCCACTGATCTAGTAGAAGAAGAGCCCATCAAACTCAAAGGAGTTAGTAAATACAAGCTCAGCCAGACTGATAAGAGTGGAGGTAGACACAGATATGAGGGTACTTGTCGAGGAAGAATCTCAAGGCCTTGAGATCAGAGTGAGGTATGGACGTGTAAAGGGAGCAAACATCGAGAAGAAAGAGACGATAGGTATGAGCTGGGGATAATGAAATGGAGGCCAAGATAAACAGTGCATGGTTGGTGTCTTTAAGAAATGTGGGAAGATGTTCCACTAGTGGCTGAAAGACACTGTCTAAGAAGTCCCAGATGACTACCGTGGGGCATGAACACGCGGAGATAATAGTTCTGCCGGGGTTAGAAGGCTTGTGAATTTTGGGTAGCATATAGAATGCTGGTCTACCAACACTGCTCTCCTTGATACAAAGAGCGGTCGCAGAGGCAGGGAGAAGGTTGTCAGCGATCAACCCCTTGATGGTCGATGAAACTGTGTCATTATGGTCAACAATAGGACCTTTCTTGTTCTTGAGTTGGCCTTGTAGAACACATGTTGGACAGCTGTGCGAGGCCCTCTTGGCAGTATAGGTCCTTACGCCAGACAACAACCGCGCCACCCTTGTCAGCAGGCTTGATGACGATGTCGTTCCGGCTACGAAGTTTCATGAGAGCACTGGATTCGGCGGGTGAGATGTTAGTACGTTCAAGGCCGGTGAAGCAGAGGCATTCAATGTCACACTGGGTGTCCTCAATGTACCGGTCTAGGGTCCAGGATTCACCCTCCTTAGTAGCCCAGTCATACTTATGGGAAGCATACGGGGAGAATAAATCCTCCGAATCAGAAGCATAGGGTTCACTACCAGAGAAATGGAATCGAAGGCGCAAGCGACCATGGAACTGATAAACATCGTGCATGAGAGTGTAACGATCATAAGCGGGCCGGATGGGACTGAAGCCCCTTGCTGAGCATAGAGTTCTCACCGTCAGAAATATCCAGGTCCGGAGGATGCAGACAACCAGAGAAGTGGGATAAGACTTAGGTACAGAGTCAGCATGGGGGGGGGGGGGGGGGAAAGAGTGGAGATATTGAGTTTATGGTTGTGCTGGGCGTACATGAAGTCATACAGTTGATGGTTAAGAATATGAATGGTCACGTGGATAAGAGAAAAGGGCTGTCCATGGTAAGGTACTGTAAATGATTGAAAAGTTCATATTTGGATGTGTCAAGCTCGGATATAAGGCAGGAGTAGTTATATGTTCTTAATTCCTGAACACATGATTTTAGACTTCAATGACCTCAGAGACAAGATCTTTAATTCCTGAACACATGATTCTAGACTTCAATTACCTCAGAGACAAGATCTCTAATTCCTGAACACATGATTCAATGACCCCAGAGACAAGATCTCTAATTCCTGAACACATGATTCAATGACCTCAGAGACAAGATTCCTGAACACAAGATTCTAGACTTCAATGACCTCAGAGACAAGACAAGACCAAATTACACTGAACTGTGGCAAAACTTAGTGGTTGTCGCACTGACCTGGAGAATGGGACTTAATCTTAGCGACCAACCTAAAGATATTATCATCATCATATGCCGTTCTGACTGATGCAGGAAATCACGGATCAGATTCACAACTCTATCTTCAGCATATTTGATCAGGATTGCTGTTTTTGCTATGCCATAATGTCAGACTATCTAATATTTTCTCATCTGTTGTCCTCGATCGTTCTTGTCTTCCATCTTACCTGCTGTAACTATATTGTCTAGACTTCTCAAAATGTTTTTAAAAAAATAAAGATTGTCTGTTTCTGATATTATTAAATAAACTCGTCATTCATATCACTCTATCAGCACCTCTACGTTAGTAGTTCAAGCTGTTCATATCACTCTATCAGCACCTCTACGTTAGTAGTTCAAGCTGTTCATATCACTCTATCAGCACCTCTACGTTAGTAGTTCGAGCTGTTCATATCACTCTATCAGCACCTCTACGTTAGTAGTTTGAGCTGTTCATATTACTCTATCAGCACCTCTACTACGTTTGTAGTTTGAGCTGTTCATATCACTCTATCAGCACATCTACGTTAGTAGTTTGAGCTGTTCATATTACTCTATCAGCACCTCTACGTTAGTAGTTCAAGCTGTTCATATCACTCTATCAGCACCTCTACGTTAGTAGTTTGAGCTGTTCATATTACTCTATCAGCACCTCTACTACGTTTGTAGTTTGAGCTGTTTTATTACTCTATCAGCACATCTACGTTAGTAGTTTGAGCTGTTCATATTACTCTATCAGCACCTCTACGTTAGTAGTTCAAGCTGTTCATATCACTCTATCAGCACCTCTACGTTAGTAGTTTGAGCTGTCCATATCACTCTATCAGCACCTCTATGTTAGTAGTTTGAGCTGTTCATATCACTCTATCAGCACCTCTATGTTAGTAGTTTGAGCTGTTCATATCACTCTATCAGCACCTCTACGTTAGTAGTTTGAGCTGTTCATATCACTCTATCAGCACCTCTATGTTAGTATCACTCTATCAGCACCTTTACATTAGTTATTCTTGTTGTTCATGATACTCTTTGTATTCTTCTATAGATCATCATCTGAAAAATTAGCAAAACCAAAAGAATCCTGAACACGGAAGATGATTTATTGCTCTGAATATAACATACAATCCATCTATCCATCCAATCATGTGGCAGTCTGTTATAATTCAATCTAAGTACAGTAGAATCTACAGTAGAATCCCGTTATAACAACTTTGTCTGGACCGACAAAATATGTGTAGTAACAGAAAATTTGCTAAATACAGTATAAACTATAAATAATAAATATAATTGGGAATTTTCAAATGTTTAGTTGTATAGAGAAATTTGTTATAAAAGGATGTTTTATAGAGGGAATCTACTGTAAATGTCTGATATAAGTCTATCGTTTTCTTCTTATTGTTGTAGGACCATATTGTTGTGTGGTGTCTTCTTTTAATTGCTCATTTTGACTTGAATTCTTCCCAATCAATATTCAAGTTTTCTAAAATATTTATTTTCAAATTAATTTAATTTATTCTTCAGTGCTTTTTTTCTAACTTTTGCAATCATTTGTGACTAGGGTGCAAGTACTAGATAACTAGTTGACCCAATGTGACTAGGGTGCAAGTATTAGATAACTGGTTGACCCAATGTGACTAGAGTGCAAGTACTAGATAACTGGTTGACCCAATGTGACTAGAGTGCAAGTACTAGATAACTGGTTGACCCAATGTGACTAGGGTGCAAGTACTAGATAACTGGTTGACCCAATGTGACTAGAGTGCAAGTACTAGATAACTAGTTGACCCAATGTGACTAGGGTGCAAGTACTAGATAACTAGTTGACCCAATGTGACTAGGGTGCAAGTACTAGATAACTGGTTGACCCAATGTGACTAGAGTGCAAGTACTAGATAACTAGTTGACCCAATGTGACTAGGGTGCAAGTACTAGATAACTGGTTCACTCAATGTGACTAGGGTACAAGTATTAGCAGTCAAGACGTGTCTTCATCATAGGTCATAAGAACAGGTAGCCAATACCACACCCAATCTCCTTAGTCACTTCTTATGATAGGTATAACAAAATTACATTGTTACTACTCTTTGATCCCCTTTCAGAACAGCAGATTAACCAAAACCTATTGAGCTGATTTGCCAAAGAAAGAACATAAGTTGAACTTTCCAATTGCATTATAAAGAATTCCTCTGAGGTGGGAACTGAGCACCTATGAGTTAATCCAAACAAGTGAGGACAGTTAAACTTACATATCTTACATGTCCCCAGCATGCAGACCTGAAGTTAAAGACATGGTTCACCCACATCAGATTCAAACAGAAGCTGTATGGCAAAGCAGAAACCCTGAAACAGATAGTAAACTAAGTCATAGAATTCGGAGTCCAGCCTGACAGAGATATGATCGCCGAAATTAACTTATCAATATTATTGCTATTAACAATTGTTAATACAAACACAAGCCAATCAGACATATACATCCAAATGGTGCCATTCCTCCTGTGGTACAGAAGCAGACCTGTCCCTAAATTGAAGCTTTCTCTTGAAGGAATCAGGCAGATTAGTCCTTTGAATAGCCTCCGCTCTGTTTGACCCATATCCAATTGCTGCAGATGTTGCTATAAAACTTAGAGTTACAAGTCTCCAAGGCTGAGAGGAGATTGCATCCAGAATTTCTAAACAATCTTTAGAATTCTTCTCTTCAAGACAATGACGGATTTCTTTGAAAACTGGCAGAGTGGTAACATCGAACCAACTCAAAAACCAATTATATATGATAAATTTTGCCAAGTCTGCTTGTTCCTGCTGCAAAGCTGCACATAACGGCGACTGTTTACCTCTGAAACGAGGTATATTCTCAACTGTCAAAGAACTCGCTGAGTTCCGGAGGCATAATGAAGAAGGTGTATCACTACATCTAAAAAACAAATTCTGCACATTTTGAACACACGGTGTTGCACCATTTTGCATCAGAAGTTGCATAAGTCTCTTATTGACTAGCAGTGTAGCCAGGTGCATCTCAGAAGTGACATGTGCACCTCTGTGAAGAAGATACTGCACAATATCCTGTCTGTCACGTCGTACTGCATGATGTAAGGACGTAATCCCATGTACGTCTGACGCATTAACACAAGCACCAGCATTGACTAGACATTTCACAATTGTTAGGTCAGCATATCTGGCGGCTAGAGTCAGTGGTGTATCCTCCATATCTGTCCGTATATTAACACAAGCACCAGCTTTCAGTAATAAGCATACTACCTCATACATGTCAGCAATACACGCATACGTTAACGCACATTGACCAGAACTATTTACATAATTAATAAGTAATTCATCAGGAGTCCTTGATTCTAACAGAAATATAGCTGTTTCCTGGAGACAAAACCGACAAACATATGTAAGTACTGTATTCAACGAGGTCTTGTTGTCAACAAAGTCCACTCTAGCTTTAACCTTCAACAAATAAACAACCGTCCGGTTTCGATTTGCTCTAGCTGCGCTCATTAAAGCCGTCTCTCCCTCATTGTTCCGAATCTCAATATTTGCTCCAGCTTCAACCAAACTCACGACTGTATCAAAAGAACCCCATGTTGCTCCAATTATGAGAGCTGTGTCACCAGAATTATTGACAAGGTCAAGTTTGACCCCAGCTTTAAGAATTGCTTTCACAACATCACATCCTCTCCTCGCTGCACACATCAACGCCGTATTCCCATCACATTTCTGATGATTCAGGTCAGATTTTCCACCAACTAACACCTCGATAACATCAGCTTTGCCCCTGTCAGCTGCACATATTAATGCTGTTTCTCCTCTATCATTTCTTTGATCCACTTTCGCACCACAATTAATTAGTGCCTGTACGGTACTGGCCCGACAAAACTGGCTTGCAAATATGATGGCCGTATCCCCGTATTTTGTAGGAGTATGGACATCAGCCCCATGGAGTAGCAAACATTCAACAACAGCATCTCTTCCAGCATCAGTTGCTCGAATCAAAGCATTGCATCGATATCTGTGAGAAATTAATATTAGTGAGATCAATATTTGCATAATCAGTTATATGTATAATATATTGATACAATCAATTATAAGTATGATATATTGATATTTATTAATTCCAAATCAATTATATATGTGATACATTGACATTTGTGATATAATGAGTTACATGCATCACATGTGGGAGTTCGGCAGGAAAGTATAATGTCTTCAGTACTTTTCAACATAAACCAAGAGCACAATACAGGAGATATTCAGGATTACAACACATCTATATGAAACAGAGGTCAACGTATCTGCAATTTGTGCTTCGCTGATGATATTGATCTTATAGCTGGGTCAAAGTAAGAACTTCAAGAGTTAACAGCAAAATTGAAAAAGTTACCAGCCAGTACAGAATGGAAATGAACACAAACAAGAGCAAGATCTTGGTTAACAGCAGAGACACAGGCTAAGAACATGATGATTGAATATAAGCTTGAGGAGGTGAATGCCTTAAAATACCTCGGATCCAGTATACGCAACAATGGAAAATGCAAAACATAATTAAAGGTAAGACTAGAGCTAGAGATGACTTTAGCTTCGATGTTCAGAGTATACACAGATGGGTCAGCACAGAATGCCGTGAGGAATGGAGGTGCAGGTGTATATATAGAATATCCACACAAGCCTAGAGATACAATCAGAACACCAACAGGAAAATTCTGCAATAATTATGATGCAGAAATCCAGGCAATTAGTGTGGCAGCTAAAAAAACTGCTGAACTCCAACTCTGACCTACAGCCTGTGGTATTCCTGACAGATGCAAGGTCAGTGCTTCAAGCTCTCCAGTCTGAAAAACTAACAGACTTGAAAAAACTACTTAGCGAATTGTCTTACCAGTATAGGGTAACCATGCAGTGGATACCCTCTCACTGTGGAATACCAGGAAATGAAAAAGCAGACCAACTGGCTAAGGAAGGTGCTGCCGAAGACCAACCAGATATACCAATCACCTACCATCAGAAAAAACAGATGATCAAGTCAATAAGAAAGCCACAAACGCCAACACAAGATGACTATCATATTATGAACAGATCAGAGCAAGTTATAATTCTACGTCTCAGAACAGGACACAACCGACTCCGCAGTCACATGTATACAAAGTTCAAGATTGGCAACACAGCCATGTGTACATGTGGACAGGCAGCACAGAGTGCCAAACATATACTTCAAGAGTGTTCTGAGCATGAAACGCTGAGGCAGACATATTGGCCAGAGGAAACAACACTGGAATCAAAACTCTATGGGACACTGTTTGAACTACAAAAGACAGTGAGTTTTATTAAGGAGACAGAATTACAGATATAGACATGTTTCAAGTGAACGAAAGAAGAAGAAGAAGAAGCTTCGATGTCAAGACTAAAAAAGCAACATCAGTGTTAGAGTGAAAATCAAACTTTATAACTCACTAGTGCTTTCTATTGTGCTGCATGATTGTGATAGCTGAGGCCAGAAGAAGGACTACTTGAAGATATCTCTCAAATACTGCAAGATTGATCCAAGCTCTTGGGAAACCATGGATCTTGACAGACCAGCCTGGAACAGTCAGATCAGAGCGGATATTAAATGTTTCGAATAGGGTAGAACATTACAGGCAGTTAAAAAAGAGATAAAAATGAAAGGTGAAACCAGACTGTTTACCATCATCTCAAGATCTACTACATTACTGCTCCCATAGCAGCATGTCTTTCAGAGACTGAATTGGACTCATTAATCATATAAGGACTTACAAACAATCAAACAAAACATGCCCCTTCTTAATTCTTATTACCATGCTCATCTTCACTTGTGGAGAGGAAACACTATCATGATGATGGAACAAATATAAACAAGATATTGATAAATATGATTAAACAAACATAACATGACAATATAAATATTGAACAAAATTGATAATATAAATGTAAGGAAGAACTATTTGTGACAATAAATATGTCCTATATTGATATCTTTGATAGGAATTTGTAATGTTGATAGATGTCTTCACAGGAGGGTTAGATAAATATCTTTCACAGGGGAGTTAGATATCTATCACAGGGAGAAAGCTATCTATTACAGGGAGAAAGCTATCTATCAGAGGAGGGGGGGGGGAGGGTTAGAAAGATATCTATCACAGGGTGGTTAAAAAGATATGTCACGAAGGGCTAGAAAGACATGAATAAAATAAAATGATAAACAACTTGCTTATATAATACTCATAATTATTGCTTGACATTACTACAATAAAATAAAATGATAAACAACTTGCTTATCTGAAACTTATAATTATCACTACTGTTTCAAAGTATACTACTCCTAATTTTCTGTGTCTATAAAATTAGACCAGATATTTCTAGCCTGCAGTACCTGTCAGTTGCATTAGGACTTCCACCTGCCCTCAAAAGGATGTCCAGAAGTTCAACATCATTCCTGCTGACTGCGTGTGATACAGCTGTCAAACCATACTGATCATGGTGATCAATGATAGCATGGGAATCCACCAACAGACGGACAATTTCCTTGAATCTGCCTTTGACAGCGGCGATAAGTGGTGCTGTTCCCTTACCATCTGCTTTGTTGACGTTTGCCCCATTTTTCAGCAACACCTCTACAATATCTAACCTGCCTTGGGATGCAGCTAGACATATGGAAGTTTCAAGTTGGTGATTCTGGGCATTCACATCTGCCCCATAGTGCAGCAGTGATCTCACATTATCAAGATTGCCTGAAGAAAATAAAAGAAATGCATGTTACAGGAAATGAATAATAACTGATTGGTACATGTTAGGAAAATGTGGCCTCTTCATGTGATAACAGTCCAACTTTTGAAACTTTTGCAATGTTATGCACACAACCATGCAATTTCTGTTATAGTTTGCGCATCTTTTGTATCATCACAGAAATCTCACATCATTAGCAGACGACACGACGCTAAACCAACATGGCTAATGTATTACTGAGTTTGCCAGCTACAGAGAAAGATGTACATTTGTTACAGACACAAGGACTGCTACATTGAGAAAAGATATGCGGTCACAGTCACCCAATACCTTATATTACTATAATGATGGACGCATACAGCAGAAATGCAACAGAATTCGACACCAATAATCACATGGGTGCAATAACAACAACTAAACTCCTCCCAACAACTAAACATTCTTTAAAAATCAAGTGATTTTTACATGGAAATTTGAGCAATTTGTAGTCTTCTGCGTTGTGGCGAAGCGACAAGACAGTGAATCATGTTTATTATACTATTTGTCAATAGTATATTCAGTGAAATCATCATTTAAACATATTTAAAAGCGAAAACATTGAGAGGCAAGTTCTTCAAATATGATTATTAAATTATGCCACAGTGTTTCCATTATGTAAAATATATAATAGTCAACAGATTTCACAGCTTACGGTTGATAAAAAATCAGGCCTAGATCAAGATAGGTCTAAATCTGTCTCTATCACTTTCTCACACGTCTCGTATCACACACACACAAACAAAACTACACCAATATATGCAGAATTTAATTATTTATTTACATGTGCAAATATTATTTAAATATCTGTAACAACGAAAAAGTTATCGTGATTTCAAAACAGCCACCAACAATTGCATAACATTTCCAAAAACCAATTCTGCTGCATTCAGCGGCAGGAGAGAAATTACATAATTGTTGACACAGCATGCCTAAGGTTAATATGCTCGTGTGTTATCAGGTCCTGTAAGTGGAAAAAAAATAATAGTAATACTACCAACTGCATAGCCGTCAACTTATTTTTTCATAAATCTGTATTTTTAACAATTTATTTCCATATTTCAATATTTAACATTTAAAAAAAAGGGTTATTGTGGGATCACAATCCGTATTAATACGGAAAGTCCGCACTAGTTGACAACTTTTTCAACTGTCATGCATGTTGTAACAGCAGGCTAAGAACAGCACTTAAGTGCTGCCAAGAGCTACGTTTTCACAGCTACAAGGATTATTTAATAAACATCAATATCAACATTGCAACAAAACACCATGCTCTATTTCAGCACATCTTCAGTTGTTGTCCATCACTTGATGATGATGACCATTTGTTACATCCACTTTGTAAATTCAATTAGAATTATATTCTTGATTATGAGCTCGCAGATGGCTAGTAAACCCTATTCTGGTCTCAAATGTCCTTGGACAATTCGGGCATTGGATGACCATTGTAGATGGTTTTTGGTCTACCTGTGATTTTCTAGCTACTCTTTGCTGTTGAGCTGCTGCATTTTTCCTCTTTTCACAAGTATCTACGTCTTTTCATGCAGCATAGCCAAACTATGTATGATCAGAACATGTGTATTTTCTGTGGCAATGTACAGTTTTGAGAAATGGAAATTAAATAACAAAGAGAATCGCTGCTTTTGAAATGAGATGCTACAGAAGAATTTTATATATACCATGCACAGTTAAAAAAGACAAACCAAGAAGTGTTAAGATCCATAAATATTGAAAAAGGGCTGGCTCCATAACAACATCTTAACAAGAAAGCTGTTTTTTTGGTCACATAAAGAGACATAACAGCATAGAAAGATTAATAGCTGAAGGCAGAGTTAACAGCATCAGGGGAAGAGGGCGCCCAAGATGACAATGGTGCAGTGATATATAAGGTTGCTTAAAACATGTCTCTAGCTGCAGCAGGACAACTCGCCCAGAATTGTGGAGGGTTCAGAGAATCCATAAAGGAGACCACATTCTGGAAAGAATATGTCATGATGATAATACGCATAAATTCACAGAAATCTCAGCACATCAGTATTCTACTAAATAGAAAATAAATCAAACCTCACTTACCTGCTCTAACAGCCAACATCAGGGCTGTGTCTCCATTATCATTTGTAGAATTAGGGTCAAGGCCAAGTTCTAGAAGATTTTTAAGATTCTGTGGTTCAGATGAAATAACTTTGGCTAACTGTGAAAAGTCATCACTGGAATCAGGAACTAAAGGGTAGGAAAATAGAAAACAGTTGATGTTTCATTTATGAACGATGTCTTCTTCTTCTTCAGCATTAATTCTCAAACTTCCACTGGATCTCTCTCGTAGCAGGACAATGGTCTTACTAGATTTCCAGCAGAATGTAGTCAAGAGAATGGAAATGCACTGTGTCCCATTTTATTTGTGCCAATGGCCCAAAACATCGATCTTCGTTTGGTATAAATAACTAAACTGTCAGAGGATATTCAACAAGGTAGAAAGTGTTGCAGTAACAAAATTAAGAAGCGAGAACAACTATGATAGTTTAATATTGTCACAGGTAACTAATATAACTAACAAATAGTAAAACTAATATCAATGAGAAATAACAAAACAAAGGAGAAAGGACTTTTTCTACGTTACACTTCAATAAGGACCTAAGAAAATTAAGAAAACAAAAATGAACCAAAAAAATAAATATTATCAGATATAATTGTGATATAATAATAAACCTATACAAAGTGAAAATGGGGACTAATAACAAGTAGACAATTAAAACAAATTAGGTAGTAGCTAAAAAACAAGTATAAATAATCAAACAGAGATGATATCTGAGGAGGTGGAGAGTGCTGCAGTAACAAAACTAAGAAGCGATAACAACTATGACAATGTGAAGAAACTGAAATAGTAGCCAAGAAAAACAATGTTGATAAAATTGACCGGAGAAGCTAACATGGTGGACCGTGATGCCCTTGATGAGACTGAGAAACATATCCAAAACAGAGATGTATCATATACACTAAGCTCTATTACATGTTTTGCCCGTGTGGCAACTTCTAGCTCAGTGTGCAAAGAATAGGGCAATTGTCTTCATTCCACGCACATCGTAGAAGGCAACTAAGGAAAGTTGAGGGATGGGCTGACAACCTGTCACCTGTGAAAAAATCATTATTGTCACATTTTGTCTTAATTTCTTACTTTTTATTTTATGCAAATAATCCCCATGGACGATGAAGACATGCTGGCCAGTGGATATTGCATCTTTTGTCCTTTTGTGGCAGACTCATAGGTGATGGGATATGCTAGATGTGCCATCACTGCCGATGGGTCAACAAATCAACAGAAAAATGACGAGATAGTTTGGCCCAGATGTGTGTGCTGTGCCTCTGGCAGAATGTGATAATCCTGAGATACTGACGCACTGTAATGTCTCTCTTCTGAGACTAAACATGCATCTATAAACATCTTACAAATCTATGCCTTTAAACCTTATATGAGTCTGGGTATCACCTCCTTTACACAACTGAGAAGAATCTATGCTTTTGTTAGAAAGTCTATGGGCTGTTAAGAGCTACCTGTTTACAGCTAAAAGGATTATTTTATCATTATCACGCAACGTCAGACATCACATGAAGGACCTAAGTTAGTACTGGATATTAAGTCCACTATAAACCAAAGAATAAACTAGAATGACTCTTCTTACCTCTTCCCAGCAATATAATACCATTTTAATGGCATTGGGCAAAAGGCATGAGCCCATGGACTGCTGGATCTTCTTACCAAAGTCGAATGTGTCAGGCCATTAACACAAATAAAACAGTCAATCAACAAATTTCCATTCTCTGGACTATCTATCTATAAACCTGTAATCTGTCAAGGTCGTAAGGGTACCACATTGGATGCATAACACACACAGTGAACAAGTGATTTCTATTTTCAACAATGCTGGATGTTTGAGTAAAAATCTTATCTTGTCCAGTCCTTGATGTCTGTCTATGCTTTTATTTGTCCTCTTCTGCTTCTTCCACCTTTGATGGTTCCCTGCAGTATTATTTTTTTCCAAGAATCACATCGGCATATATGTCCAAACCATGCACATTCACTGGACTATATCTTGCTTGAAATCTATTAGAACCATTGTCCTGTTATAAGAGAGATCTGACGGGAGATCTGAGAACGAGCACACACAAAATTAAGTCCGAAAGTTAAATATATAGTAAACTTTATAGAAATAACAATACCTATGTTGATAGATCCATTTGGAGTACACATGAAAACCTTCTTGTGAAGTGGTATGTACTCAGCCATCTGCTTGTAAATCTGTGTCCCTGTGCTGCAAAGATGTATAATTTTTATTTTTATTTAAAGTCAGATAACCAAAAAAAAATGTCTGTTGCATGTAAAGACAAGCAGTAAATCAATTATTTTGCAGGTTTTGTCAATTCTCTCTCTGGTTTATAATGGTTTATATCACCTTTTTGCCTACAAATCTTTGCCCCTTTTTATGGGGCAAAGATTCTTCTTTATATATGTTAGAAATTCTCATTCTATTGAAGGAAACATAGGCCTACATGTAATTGTATGGTTTTAATACCCTCACTAATATAAGATCAATGGATAAGCTATAGGCCTACACTGATGACAGTTTGTTGTTCAGTAAGTCTAGGTGTCATAATATATAAAAAAGTGAAAAAGGCGGATCTTTGCACCCACCTACCCTGTGCTGCAAAGATGTATAATTTTATTTTTGCTTTAGTGTCAGATAACCAAATAAATGTCTGTTGTATGTAAAGACAAGCAGTAAATTAATTATTTCGCAGCTTTTGTCAATTCTCTTTCTCGAGTTTATAATGGTTTATATTACCTTTTTGCCTACGAATCTTTGGCGCAAGTTGCTTTTGATTTTTCACTGTGACCTTTGCTCTAGTTTCGAGGTATTACCTAACCTTTGTTGTGTGATTTGGCAAGCTTAAGGTTAAGTACTTAAGAGTACGGTTAGGATTAGAAATATTATTTCTAATGTGTGCATGCAGCTCACTCCGTTTAGCGCGTAGAAATAATGAGCGTGCAGTACAAATCATAGGAAAATATCCCATCGAGACCAGCACCGTGCAGAGGTGATGGGGCTTAGTTCAGCCATCAGGGGCTGGAAACTAAGACTGGTCGGGCAGTCCCACTCGAGCAGGACCATAGTCCTGCCCAAGTAAGCAGAGTGCTGAAGACGGAGGCATCCAGCCAAAAGGCGCACAGATAATCAGGATGCCACGCACAAAACACAATGGAAACATGTCTACATCTATAAATAGTTATGGTGCCTGCCCTGTGGCGGACGTTCAGGCAGGGATGGTGCCAGGCCCTATACCTCGAAAGGGCCCAACCTCAGATACTGGAAGTCCTTCTCAATTGCCTTGAGGAGCCAGGAGGCAAGGGAATAGAGCTACTGGCCAAACAAACAAACGACCAATAAAAATAATGCACTGGAATGCTGAGGGTGTCAACAGTAAAAGAGATGGATACAGCAAAAAATTGGAACTTGAAAATGTCCTCAGTGAAGAACAAGTTAGTATATGCTGTATCCAAGAAACACACCTCAGCAGCGACATAGCCTTCAAAATCAGAGGCTACCAGTGCTACCGGTCTGACAGAAAGGACAGGCGAAAGGGTGGAATTCTGACACTTGTTAAAAACAATATCAGCGCATGTCAGCTGGAAGTATATATGGAAGGGGCAGAATACCAGATGCTCCACCTAAAAACAGACAGTGCAGAATTCCATCTCCTGAACTATTACTGCCCAAATGATAAACCATTGGCACTAGACACAATTCCAGACAAAGAGAGACTTATGGTGTGTGGTGACTTCAACAGCCACTCTCAGAGCTGGGGCTACAATCATATCGACAAGAGAGGTGAGGAATTTGAAAACTGGCAGGATGAAAATAATCTCATCCTTATTAACCAGCCAGCAGACTCACCAACCTTCTACTCGAGAGCATGGCACACCACCTCTACACCAGACCTGGCATTCCACGCACCAGGCTTGGAATGAAACATCACACATGTCGTTGGAAAGCAGCTTGGAGGTAGTGACCACAAACCAGTATTTCTGGAAATCCACAATGAATTTACCAAAGACAGCAGCACGCTCACTAGGTGGAACTATAAAAAGGCAGACTGGAAAATGAACCAGCATTTAACCAGTGTTCTAAGCTAAGGACATGAACTTGGACAAAGACATCAATAGAGCAGTGATTGAATTTAATAGATGTATACTACATGCTGCTAGTAAAACCATACCCAGGGGGGCTCGCAAAAACTACAAACCCTACTGGAATGATGAACTGGAAAAGCTGCAAAATGAGATGGAAACATCTAGACAGCAAGCTGAGAACGGACCTAGCCAAGAACATCACAACAAATATCAGCAAACAAAGGCTAAATTTCAAAGAGCCAAGTTACAAGCCAGATGGAGCAGCTGGAAAGAAAAAACAGAGTCGCTGAACCTAGAAAGAGATACTAGGAAATTATGGAAACTTGTAAAACAACTAAATGATGAAGGTACAGGGAGAAATACCAGGATCACACTTTATAAAGATGGAAACATTTTAACAGGTAAACACGCAGCTGATTACTTTGCAGATTCCTTTGCAGAAGACAATAATGTCAAAGTCAGCCCAGGCAAACAACAGGAGGTTCGAGAGAACCAGCAAAACATTGGACAAGGTGAACATATACCTGAAGTCATGGAGGCACCAATCACAATGAGAGAACTGGAGCATGCAATATCCAAATTGAAAATGAAAAAGTCCCCTGAAGCTGATGTAGTGTCCAATGAAATGATTAGAAACCTGGGAATTGCAGCAAGAGCAAAGCTACTGCAGACCTTTAACACAAGCTGGTCCACAGGTAATGTACCACAGGCGTGGAGAGAAGCAATAATGATACCACTCCTCAAATCAGGAAAAGATGGAAACACAGTCTCCAACTACAGGCCCATCAGCCTCACAAGCTGTCTATGTAAAACAATGGAACGCATTATCAATCTTAGGATGCAGTGGTACCTTGAAAGTGAAAACCTTCTGGTATCACAGCAAGCAGGTTTCAGACAGTGCTACTCTACTGAAGATCAGGCAACCTACCTCTCCCAAGAGATTGAGGATGCCTTCCAAGAAAAGAAACTGGTACTAGCAGCATGGATAGACCTCAGGAAAGCATTTGATAAGGTCTGGAAAGAAGGGCTCCTAAAGAAATTGCGAAATTGCAGGGTTAGCTCAAGCATGTACAAATGGGTAAAAGCATACCTGCATAATAGAAGAGCCAGGGTACAATTAGATGGTCGCAAGAGCAAGAAAGTTCTACTGCGTCATGGAGTCCCCCAGGGAGGAGTCCTGTCACCCACACTTTTCTTGGTTTACATCAATGACCTAGTTGCTGAACTACCACACGGGATCAAAGTGTCAATGTATGCTGACGACCTGGTGATCTGGTGCATGGAAGAACATGCAGAAGTGGCCACTAAACAAATACAAAGAGCTATCGATGCTCTAACCTTATGGGCAAATAGATGGTGCGTCAGCATTAACACAGATAAGTGCAGCACTACACTCTTTACCCTCTCACCAAAACAAAAAGCTGGTCATATCAAGATAGATGGAGAGCTCTTGAAAGAAGACAAACAACCCACATACCTCGGAGTTACTTTTGATGATAAGCTGACATGGAAGCAGCACATAAACAAAGCAACAACAAAAGCCAGGAGGAAGTTAGCTATCCTGAGAAAACTAAGTGGAACCACATGGGGAGCCAGTGGGAATATACTCAGTAAAGTTTACCAGCAAGGCATAAGACCACACCTGGAATATGGTTCAGCTGCATGGTGTCCTGCATCAAACACCACATTACAAGATCTAGATAAAGTGCAAAACCAGGCACTTAGAATAATGTTGGGAGCAATGAAATCAACATCCATAGCAGAGATGCAGAAAATGGGAAGAATGCAAACACTTGGTGAACGCAGAGACACAAAAGTACTAATTCAAGCAGAAAAGTTTCAGTGTATGCCAAGTCATCCAATGAAGGAAAGATTCCAAAATCTAGCAATGTGGCGACTGAAAAGGAGCAGCTTTATCCATCAAGCTAAACAACTCCGTAGGCAACTTACAGACCTACCTGAAGTTTACAGCCCCTTAAGGTCTGTACCAGAACAAACCCCGTGGAGTTTGTTCTGGTACGTCAAAGCCATGGAATGCCAATATACATTCAGACCCATGTGAAAGGAATACTAAGCGAGGACGAACAGAACAGTGTGCAGCGAATGACAGTCACCCTCAGTTTCCTGGAGGAGGAATATCCACAAGATATATGGGTCAGAGTGTACACAGATGGGTCAGCACAGAATGCTGTGAGGAATGGAGGTGCAGGTGTATATATAGAATATCCACACAAGCCTAGAGATACAATCAGAACACCGACAGGAAAATTCTGCAATAATTATGATGCAGAAATCCAGGCAATTAGTGTGGCAGCTAAAAAACTGCTGAACTCCAACTCTGGCCTATAGCCTGTGGTATTCCTGACAGATGCAAGGTCAGTGCTTCAAGCTCTTCAGTCTGGAAAACTAACAGACTTGAAAAAACTACTTAGCGAATTGTCTTACCAGTATATGGTAACCATGCAGTGGATACCCTCTCACTGTGGAATTCCAGGCAATGAAAAAGCAGACCAACTGGCTAAGGAAGGTGCTGCCGAAGACCAACCAGATATACCAATCACCTACCATCAGAAAAAACAGATGATCAAGTCAATAAGAAAGCCACAAACACCAACACAAGATGACTATCACATTATGAACAGATCAGAACAAGTTATAATTCTACGTCTCAGAACAGGACACAACCGACTCCGCAGTCACATGTATACAAAGTTCAAGATTGGCAACACGGCCATGTGTACATGTGGACAGGCAGCACAGAGTGCCAAACATATACTTCAAGAGTGTTCTGAGCATGAAACGCTGAGGCAGACATATTGGCCAGAAGAAACAACACTGGAATCAAAGCTCTATAGGACACTGTATGAGCTACAAAAGACAGTGAGTTTTATTAAGGAGACAGAATTACAGATATAGACATGTTTCAAGTGAATGAAAGAAGAAGAAGAAGAATAGGAAAATAAAAAAAGTTAGTAAATTGGAAATAAAACAGATTATGCATAAGTTTGTGTCTAGAGTTGAACTTGGTGATTGTCAGGATCTGACATCATGGCAGCCATTAATTTCATGGTGTTACACAGAAATCCATGACGTTGGCTAGTTAAAAATGTAAATAGTGTGCTATTTATAGCACATAGCACAGTGAAGAAGCAAAAGCAACTTTTACCGAATCTTTGCCCCTTTTTATGGAGAAAAGATCCTTTTTTATACATGTCCAGAAATTCTCATTCTATAGAATGAAACATAGGCCTACAAGTAATTGTATGGTTTTATACCCTCACTAATGTAAGATGGATGGATAAGCTATAGGCCTAAACTGATGACAGTTTGTTGTCCAGTAAGTCTAGGTGTCATAATATATCTTTAAAAAGTGAAAAGGGCGGATCTTTGCACCCACCTACCCTATGTTCATAATTCGCATTCAGTCATTCTATTGATTGTCTACAAGTAATAATCATGTCTTCAACACCTTTACTTATGTAAGATGGATAATAAATAGGCTACGCTAAAGGCCTACTATACTAGTTAACTATAGGCCTAGGCCTACACTGATGCCAGGTCTTAAATACGTTCTCAAAGTGGGGGGGGGGGTGTTATTGGCTGGATACTTTTGGTCAAGTTCATAGTTGTAACAGTAATGTTCCAATTTGCTAAAAGGGGGGGGGGGTGGCAATTGAACTCCAACCCGTGTATTTCTTTCTATGTGCCTAAACTGATGACTGTTGTCAACAGTGCTGCACAGTGTTGACTGTGCAGTAGATATAATGGTTAGGTCTAGGTGTCACAATACAATTTAAAAAAGTAGGAAATGCGGATCTTTGTCCCTATTATGATGGCCGATTTGGTTTCGTCCACTGTTGTGACATTTGCAGTGAAGTTGCATAAAATAGATTTTTGTAAATGGGGGTTAAAAGGATTTGAATTAGTTTATAGATTTTTTAGGAGGGTGGAAGAAGGGTTAGAATCAGTGTTTAGATTTTAAAAAATTTGAATTTAAAACGGCGTGAACCGATATGATTTATAGCACAACAGTGGACGAAATCAAATTTTTACCCAGTTGTTGTCGTTTTTTTTTCTTTTGATATTCCCAAACATTTTATTAAGCTCTAAACAACCTCATTTGCAATGCAGCAAAGTCTACTTCATGTTTGTATTCACTCTTTGGTTTCAGGTAGGATTTTTTCACTATTTTCAGTCTCCAGTTCTTGTTGCGAACCCAGCTTGAGTAAAGTTTCTAACGAGCAACCTAGCGAGTTAAGTGAGACTAGTCTACTAAGACTAGGCTGCTCTTTGACGATGAGTTACTGCAAAATGATTAGTCGACCACAAGTACTTCTACATCTTAATAATGCTACATTGATAGCTATTCTGAAAATCGCTAGGATAAACGTATTTTCATATTATGCTTATCTGTGATAATCATAAAAAATATGAAAAATCTTACTTGTAATTTTCTCTTGTTGTCGTTTGCAAAAGGAAACAGTTCGTAAAAATGACTGCTCCGATCTGCAATACAAATCTACTCTTTGTTTTTAGACGGTGATCTATTTTATTAGTAATCCTAGTGCACATGATCCCACTTATTGTGTAACAAAATGAAATAAAGTAAACTAAGTATCCCCGCCACCGGGAATTGTGCATCCGGACCGTTAAGAAAGCAATGGTAAACTACTGAACGTATTTATATTGCCTATAAAATCATTACAGCCGAAAAATACTGGGTGGATGGCTACGTTCTGAATAGGATACGCTATCAATTTTTTAAAAGTCGTACGTAAAAACGTGTAACTTCTGAGCATTTTGTGGCCAGTAACCCGTAGGGACATATACCGGGTGTTCATTTGGTGACATGGGACTGATTTGAATTAAGTAAACGCAGCGTTATTTTTACGTCTTGGTTCGAACTCCATGAAACTGTGGGCTTACTTCAGAATATCACTACTATATGCAGATTTTTCAGTATTTGATATCCTACTTCTTTGATTGGGAGTACGAATAGAACAGATGACGTATAAAAAGTGAACAAAAACAATCCCAGTACAATTAATGGACTTCAGGTTGCAATCATTAACAACATTTCACATTTCATCACATAACAAAGCCGTTACTACACAAGGTCTTTGATAATATGAAAAAACGTATCCATATTTGCCAACTAAGCCGTGGCGGATATTTCCAATACATCTTGTCAATAGAGCTGTAATGTGAAAAACTACTCAAAATAAGACAAAATAGCAGGACAAAAGTTTGAATAGCAATATTTTCAAAACAATGTAGTTACTAATTTGACACTCTATATTATCTTATTTGCTATATAGGCCTAACTATATCAAGTGACATATTATTTCCAGAACGTTTTCGTCGTGGATACTCTGAACGTCTTTATGTTCCTGGCAAGCAGATCTGCATTGGCCAAAGACATGTGCATACATTATTCTATATCGCTGGTCCATTGTCTTCTTGGTCTTCCTCTTCTTCACTTACACCGCACTCTGCCCTCTAGAATCAGCTTCTCGATACCATCATGTCCCTTTAAGTGTCCAAAATACTGTAGCTTCCTTTTTATGATAGAAATAAAGATACAGTAGAGTAATAGGCCTTATGCCTATGTACAATAAATAGCGAGTAACGGTGAAGAAAATATGCAGACCTACAATATGAGCAAAGAGGAGTCATAAGAATAGATAACCAAATTCTTTATCTCCATGCAAACAACCATCAATTTTGACCTCTTGTCATTTAAGAAAAGCAAGTTATTATTGCTTCTGGTCACTACCATGTTGATTAGTTCTTATATATCTTTCTCACTTTTGGCAATCGGAAGAGTGCCATTTGCATATCTCGACTTTTCCCGAAATTTTCATTGGCTGTCGACACAAAGTATAGGATACAATGCGATGTAAATCACGGAAAACGTCACATATACATAGCGTCACTTCTGAAGAACCATTCCAATTAGTACACCTGATTTATAAAATAGATGAGGGACTCGTCCAAATTCCCAAATAAACTAAAGGAGTCTATGCATTTCTGCGAACCAGTCGATTTTAGTTCTTGATTCTTGATTAGAAATTGGCTTCACAGCAGGCGGGACATTCCCATAAATAAGTGATCCGCCCTCCGCTCCAGCAGACACCCCAGTGTATGTAGACTCCCGGTCAGATGTTGATTGTGTGATCTTCGTGACTCCAAAAAATTTACTTTTCCTTCCCTCACCTCTGAACAGCGGCGTGCATAGGGTAATTGCAGCCCGGTGCGATGAATATTTTGACCCCCCCCCCCCTAAAATTGATTTTAAAATTCTGAGTACAATTTTACAAGTTTATTAATATTATCGATTTTATCCACATTTAACAAAGATAGAAATACATTTTAAAATGTAAATTTAAAATTACAAATTCACTTTACGAGCTTTTTGACTAGCGAAGTTATATTATGACTGTGTCGAAGCTCACATCATTGACCAGCTAATGTTCGATTGACATAATTGCGAGGTTGTTTAATCTCAAGTTGCTCATAGTCGATCTTCGATAGTTTTTGATTAATTTGAGTTTGGAGAAACTTCTTTCATGTGTAGCTATACGAACTCCTAGAGTAAGGAACATACACAGTAAGATGACAATGTTGGATACTGAATGAGAAAGCTGATGTTTCTGAATGAAGACAATTAATTCCATAGGTCCTTGGTCCTTTAAGTTCAAGACCGAAGATGCTGCGACAAAATTCATTAGTCACTTTCTCTCGAGTAAAAATTCACCCTTGTCGGTGTCATCATAAAGGAGCGTTGTGAAGATCAATGTCGACTCGATCGTCTAACAGTTGCGTTGGAGAAAGAAAGCCAAACTTGTCAGCAACCTCATGCATTTGTGCAATTCTTGTTGAACTCTCCTGATTCACTCTGTTCATTGAAGCGCATATTTCCAACCAAAGTTCATTTCTGTAGCTTAACCCGGCATCGGCGGCTTCTTCTCCAGGCATCTTCTTTTTACGACGTATTCGCAGCTGTGGTTCCGTAGGGATTCCAAGTTCAGAACACACCGACTGCGCATAGCTCAAACTCACATCGGTTACTCTTTCCCTCGAAGTTGTGAGGAATTCACTCAAAGCTTTCATTTTTGCTGCACAATCCTGAAGCTCAAGCTCTTCTTCTGCATATATGCCTGCGTGTCATTTATTTCCATTAAAACTGGAGCCAAGAACAGAACCCTAGATACGTCAAGAACGTGAATGACTGCATCGCCACCAGCAAGATGTCAGCAGCGGACTCGTTTCCAAATTTTCGGTTCTCTCAGTTAAAATTTCAAGTGTTTCCAGAATCTTCAGAAAGTGGCTTTTAACCATTTTGACCACTTCGCCTCTTGGCTATAGCGTGTTTCGGCTACTCGTTTGAGACTCATTCCAGTAGTTTTCATCAGCACTTCACAACGGTGAGTGGAATTGTAGAAGTAGGTGTGCAGACGATCAAGCGTGCCGAAGAAGGTCACAGAGTTGATTTCTTCTCGTGCCGCATGGATTCTAGCTAGGTTTTATCTATGGTTAGAACAGGCAATATACTGGTCTTTTGAATTTATATCGCAAATATGTTTCTGAACTGCCGAATGTTCCCCTTTCATCACAACAGTGCTATCGTATCCTTGACCTCGGCAGTCCATGATGTCGAGGTCATCCGCCTCTAACTTCTTCAAAATAAATCTTGCAATCCCGGCGGAATTTTTTTTTCTGTGTCAATAATGTCGATAAAAGAATCTTCAACAGACACACGATGGCCAAATGTGCTTAACAAGAAAAAAATATAATTTTTTTAACGGTACGGGGGCATCAACTTTGGCCCGGCAAAGACACTTAAACCCCATTTCAAAGTTTTAATTATTTTGAGAGGAATTTTGATGCCCATCAAGTCTTGATGCCCGGTGCGACCGCACACACCCCCCGCACCACCCTTGGTACCCCTCTGGAACCACCATAAACAACAAGTATCGGTGCACTATGTATAATTGCACAACTGAATAATCTTCAAACGAAAACAATAGTATGCAACATGATTGAAGATATGTACCACATAGAAACATTGAGGCGATGAAGTTTACATGTGTGTCTTCGTCCATCATAAGTGATGATGAACATTTTTACATCCTATTTTGAAAATTTAATTAGAATTATGACCATGCATAATAGTTCGTAGATGGCTAATGAGCACTATTCGAGCTGTAAATGTTCTTAGACAGTTAGGACATGGAATGACGACTGTAGGCGGATGTTGGTCTATCCGTAACTTTCAAGCTACTCTTCGCTGTTGGTCTGCAGCATTTCTCCTCTTTTCACAAGATGATGAGCTCTTTTTTGACTGTAAACATGAAGTTTACATAAAATATCAGCAAAAGAATAAACATTGCTGTAGAAATAACTAAATAGAAAACAAGCCAATGTCAACAGGTTGTATTTCTTTCTTATGCGATATCTGTCTTACAAGCCCTTTACAACAATAAACTGCCATACCAGACGAAAGTCATACGTGAAGTGAGCATCCAAAGAAGGGTAGTACTAAAGTGGATACCATTCCACTGAGGCATACCAGGGCGTGAAGAGACAGATAGGCTATGCTTGTAAATTACGGAGCAACATAGTAACACAAAATACCAAGAAAAGTCGATCAAAGACAACTATCAATATCTTGACAGTTCTGAGCAGGTTATTATCTTTCGCGTCAGAACTGGACATAACATACAAAACAGTCACTTAAATAGGCTAAGTCTGGCTCCATCATCTCTGCCTCCATATGGGCAGACAGATAGTCCTATGTTCCGCTGATTGTCAGACCTAGTGGAAAACAAACCCAGCAGTGGCAACGCAGCTCATCCTGCGAGCTGTGATTATTTACAATTTTTTTTTAAAAAAAGGTAAAATTACAGTGTTAAATAACGGCAGATGTGAAACAGAAGTGAAAAGGAGAATAGAAGAAAAAAACTAGAGTAAAGGATAATAACAAAACACTACCGCATACCATGCATGTTGTAAGAAGCGATTAAAGAGACTGGGTGTGGTGTTTACAAGTAATTCCATGATCTTCGATTGCCCCCAAAAGACATACAGGAGGCGTGCGATATGTCTTTGCCCTGATCACGAAGGAATAGAAAAAAAAGTTGACATTCTCTGCAAAACATTTAAAAGACTTTCAGAATAAAATAACCTATTTTTCAAACTAAACCGGTTATCACAAGCCAGTCTCCATCGAAGCCAGCTCCTTGACGTGGAGATGGGGCTTAGTCCAGCCAACAGAGGCTGGAAACTAAAATTGGTCGAGCCAACCCAATATCGAGCAGGGTCACAATCCTGCCCAAGCAAGCACAGGTGCTGAAGTCAGAGATGCCAGCCCGAGAGGCGCATCAGCAACCATGGTATCATGCAAACCGAATAGTTGACATGTCTGGACGACAACATTTTAAAAATCGTCATGGTACTCGCCCTGTGAAGTTCTCCAAGGCAGGAGAAGTGCCAGATTCTGAACCTCGACAGAATCCACCCCCAGCTACTGGAGGTCCCTCAAGTCTACCTCGTGGAGCGAGGAGGCAGAAGAGAAAAGCGACTGGCCAACCAGACAGGATGAAATCCCTTCTGAATATTATGCACTGGAATGCAGAGGGAGTAAGAAATAAAAAAAACCGAACTAGAAAACACCTTGCACCAGTAAGAAATTAGTGTTTGCAGCATACAGGAAACCCATCTCAACGAAAAAAATAACATTCAAAATACGAGGGTACCAATTCTTTAGAGTAGACAGGAAAGATCGGAGGAAAGGCGGCATACTAACTCTGGTCAAGGATAACATTAACGCCATAGAAACGAAAATACAAGAGGAAATTGCTGAATACCAGATGATTCACATAAAAGACAACTCCCTTGAACTGGACATACTAAACTTCTACTGCTCAAATGACATCCCACTAAACATGACCAGTATTAACATCCCAAACAAACACTTTCTGGTAGTAGGAGACTAACAGCCACTCCAAAAGCTGGGGATATAACAATTTAGACAGAAGGGGAGAAGAGATAGAAAGTTGGCAATATCATAACAACCTAATCCTCCTGAACAATACACAGGATCCACCAACTTTCTACTCAAGAAGATGGCATAGCACATCAACCCCAGACCTGGCATTCTGCACCTCAGAACTGGCTGGAATAATGGAAAGAATAATATGCGAACAACTTGGTGGCAGTGATCACCGTCCAGTTATCATCCAAGTGAACAAATCAACAATTACAAGACCAACTAAGCCAAGATGGAACTACAAGAAAGCAAACTGGCACATATATAAACATAGAGCAAACCTACTTACAAAAGACATAAAATTAACAGGCAGAGACATCAACAATATTATCATGGAGTTTAATAAAGTAATACTTCAGGCAGCTATGGAGACAATACCAAGAGGAGCAAGGAAGAATTATGTACCATATTGGACCAATACACTTCAAAAACTACAGGAAGAACTGACTGAAGCACGTAATATGGCAGAGAAGCAACCATCACAACAGAATCACATCGCTCTACAAAAAACCAAAGCAAAGTTTACTAAAGAAAAGATAGAAACAACGAGAAGTTGGAGGGAAAAAAACTAAAAATTAAATTTTGAAAAGGAAGGGAGAATGCTGTGGAAACTACCAAGCAAATAAATGATGACAGCAATACCCAGCGACAAAAGATTACGCTGGAATATTCAGGTAAAGCAGACAAACTTGCGGAATCTTACAGAAAAGAAAGCACAATTACCATCAATACATGTAGACAACGAAGCATTTGTCAAGAAATAAATAATGATAATAACAACACAAACTGCCCAGACGTCATGTCCAAATTATTTACAATAGAAGAATTAAAGGCATCTATAGGGAAATTAAAGGATAGAAAATCACCATGACCGGACGGTGTCACCGATGAAATGCGTAGGAACCTAGGACAGGCAGCAATGTACACATTATTACAGATATACAACTATAGTTGGGAAACAGGCAATGTACCACAGTCGTGGAGAGAAGCGTTTATGTGTCCTATTATTAAAAAAAAGGCAAGGACAAACAGAAGCCTGACAGCTATAGAACAATAAGTCTAACGAGTTGTGTCTGCAAGACAATGGAAAGGATGGTCAACAGAAAACTAAAGTGGTACCTAGAATCTGAGAAGCTATTGGTGCCAGAACAAGCTGGGTTTAGAGAGTTTAACAGCACAGAAGACCAAATAACATTCCTATCCCAGATCATAGAAGACGCATTTCAAGAAAAGATAAAAAAAAAGTTTTCACCCTGTGGATAGATCTTCAAAAAGCTTTCGACAAGGTCTGGAAAGATGGACTGATAATAAAGCTGCAAAGAAACGGAATAGGGGGCAACATGAGCAAGTGGATCCGTTCCTTCTTACACAATAGGAAAGCACGAGTCACCATGGAAGGATACAAATGCAAAAAAGTTCTCTTAAAACATGGAGTTCCTCAGGGTTCAGTATTATCTCCAACTCTGTTTCTTGTCTTCATAAATGATATAATTTGTGAATTGCCACAAGGTGTAAGAGCTGCAATGTGCACTGATGACTTGGTGGTGTGGTGTGTAGAATAACATCTAAAGATCGCCAACAAAAAAATACAAAAGGCAGCAGACAACATAGCAGCATTGGCAGATAAATGGAGGGTAAAGATAAATGCTGAAAAGTCTTCAACAACACTCTTCACACTCTCAAATAAGGACAAAGCAGGAGAGATAAAACCACTGTGGCATACCAGGAAATGAAGAGGCAGACAGACTGGCAAAGGATGGAGCAACACAGGAACAAAAAGACAAAGAAATCACCTACCAAGAAAAGAAGACCCTCATCAAAGCCATCAGGAAAGTCTAGCACCCAAAAGATAATTACCACTATCTCAACAGAACAGAGCAGGTTATTATCTACCGCCTTAGAACAGGACACAACAGATTAAACAGCCACTTAAATAGACTAAGATTGATCCCATCACCACTGTGTCTTTGTGGGCAGGCAGCACAGACAGCTGAACATATCCTGCAGGACTGCAGTACACTAAACCAGCTAAAAGAAGAACACTGGCGTACAGAGATGGATATCCACAGAAAGATGTATGGGAGCACCGAGGAGCTTTCAAATACAGCAGCATTTATTAAGAAAACAGGACTTTCTGTGTAGACATGTCAAACCCCGAACGAGACGAAGAAGAAGAAGACAAGCCAGTACGACATCTTAACTATGAAAATTATTTTCTTTCACCGGTAAGATAATCTAAAAGGAAAAATACATATGGAGCCAAATCTGGAGAATATGATGGGTGTGGAATAATTTCAATATTCAAATCGTTGACTGTTTGCAACGCAAGCCATGCTTTATGGGAAGGTGAATTGTCTTGAAGCAAGCGCATAATTTGAGTGCCAGTTATCCCTCGTTTTCTGGTCTGTCTTTGTAAGTTTGGTAAGTTTGGTATGGAGATCAACGTACCACTGGCCTTTAGTCGTCTTGCGTTGAGGCAGGTAATTTTTCATTATGACACATTTGACGTCCCATAGAATCAAAATCACTTTCCTTGCATATTTCTTTACTCTTTGATTGATATGCGTTGGTAATGGTGATTCTAACAGACTTCCAGAGTATTCTGAAAAATGAGCTCTGGTTTCTGCCCTTTAGACGTCATTCTGCGTTGAAGAAACATATATAGTACCGCTGGAACCACAGAGGGTAAAATGGGGAGCGTACTTACCCAGCGAAACACAGGAACAATTAACATGCATACCATTCGACATTTGCTGGGAGAGACTGGGCACCTATGTGCCTGTCAGTCATCGTTCTTCATCATGATGCGCCATCTTCGCGATGGACGTTGGCTGCAGAGGACCTCCAACATCCCTTTTATTTTGCCTTGGTTATGCACTCTGCCAGACTGTAACCTGTCCATCTCGTGATATTTCTCTCCCACTTGTATACCTTTGCTCGCCTCCCCTCTATCCAGTAAGGTCTGCAATAAGGTGTCATGTCTTTTAATATGTTCAAAATACATTATTTGTTTTATCTTTATTTCTTTAATAGTTCTTTTTTTTCATACACAGTATTAAATGTTGTTTGTTCGTTTTCTTATCTTTCCACGAAGTTCCCCCTATTCTCTCTCTCTCTCTCACACACACACACGCGCGCGCACACACACACACGTGCACACGCGCACACACACACACACACACATACATACATACACACATACGTATATGTGTGTGTGTGTGTGTGCGTGCGCATGTTCATTATTACATGATGGTCAGACAGTCCCAAATGTAAGCTTAAATATATATATATGGGTCATCGTGGAATAATTTTGATCAAAATATGTCTGTGCAATAAATCTGTGTTTTGTGATCTGCATGTTTCATTATTACCTTGTTTGTATCACAATATTTATTACTCGTATAATAATATTTTTAAAGCAACATTATGGTTTGTGTTTTTGAGATCCCCAGGAATTGTGAGAACTCTTGCTTCCTATAGTTAGTTTGTTTGTCGTTGGATCATCATCACTGCACTCCAGACAAGTCCATAGATACTCCATGAGCGTAGCCGCCATTACACGCTGACTAACGGTCCCAGTACGCAGTTGATTGACCATCATTCTTTCTTGCCCACGAAACTGCTGCCTTCTAGCGACACCACATTTCAAACCAAATTTCTTGCTTCCTATGTGCAGTGGGATGGTTTTTCTGAGCTTTCTTTCATACCAATGTTTTCAGCTTTCGGCTTAGTGAAGTGCCTATTTAAAGAGACTTCTACTCAGAGAGGGTCTACAATTGTATAGATGACATGCTACAAAGCTTCCATAAGAGAGTCTCAATATAACGGCATGTCATCTTTTAAGGTTTTCTGTTGCATTGGTTGTACTATTATGGTAATGGTGCTCTTCTTTCAACCGCGGACATGATCCAATATCGCTCTTGTTCTTCTGCGTTCGTTCTCAGACTCCTGATCAGCTTTATGTAGTTCGAAGAACGAAGTGCATTGTGTTATAGCGTACATCTTAGCTGCGATATATGCTCTTTTCGGTCTTCCAGATCCTACTTCAGCATATCTTCTGCGTCACTTTTACTCTTTTTGCTATGAAACAACCAACGCGATCCCAGGACATGCTTAGTCGCCTCTTACATCATGATTGGCAGGTAGCATTGTCTCCTTTCTTTACTTCAATTTATGACTCCGGAAACACTCAGGCGACAATTTGGTTGTACCATCAAAGTTTTTAACCATCAGCGTATAATAATAGAGGTCGTGTTCTTGTAATCCAGCCACCGCGAATTCAAGAGTATGTGTTTAAGAGTGTGTTGCTGAACCAAAACTGCCCGGGTATAAAATACATCACGTTTTTATCATACCAATTTTATTATTGGAGCACCTTAAGGGGATCAACACGTGATATATTCTATCCAGAACGTGGTCTTCCTTATGGCTCTATTGAATTCTCATCGGTCTTGAGCAAGGTGTACCGCCTCCTTTAGGGCAGACATTCCTGTATGTCTTCTGTCAAAGGGCGTCTTGGTTGGCCTTTACACCTGTTACCTTCTATCGTCCCTCAAATATCACTATCTCCATACCGTCATGTCTCTTAACATGCCCGAAAAAAGCTAGTTGTTAATTTAATATGGTTTTCAGAAGCCAGCCCTCTTGGGTGATGATTGTGCTTTGCACCTCCTGGTTTGTTTTCCTTGCGGTCCATGGTTTTCTCAGAACTATTCTGTAGCATTTTAATTCAAATGATGTTGTTATATTGGACAATGTTTTATTTAGTACCCATGTTTCGCATGCTTTGCATTCCGTTACTGGAAACACACATGTTTGTAATAAGCACAATTTGGTTCTTATTTGGTTCACAAGGGATATCATCCTAATTTTCAATTTTTGTATACAGGAATCATGGAAAACCTACGTAGCAGTTTTTAATAATAATATTTGTAACATTTTAGACAGATGCATACAACAGAAAAAAGGACAAACTATTTGTTTAATTCGTGTTTAAATTCAAGATGTAGCAGGAGTACATTTCTTCTCTTTTTTGACACAATAATTAGTGTTCCTCTTCTCGTTCGCAGTTTGACATGTCTACACAGCAAGTCATGTTTTCTTAATAATTGCTGCTGTATTTGAAAGCTCCTCAGTGCTCCCATACATCTTTATGTGGATATCCATTTTCGTGGGCCAGTGTTCTTCCCATAACCGGTTTAGTGTATTGCAGTCTTGCAGAATATGTTCAGTAGTCTGTGCTGCCTACCCACAAGGGCGCAGAGGTGATGGGTAATAACCTGTTCTGTTCTGTCAAGATAGTGGTAATTGTCTTTTAAGTGGTCAACTTTCCTGATGGTTTTAATGAGTGTCCTTTTTCTTGGTAGGTGATTTCTTGGTCTATTTGTCCCTGTGTTGCACCATCCTTTGCCAGTCTGTCTACCTTTTCAATTTCCTGGTATGCCACAGTGGGATGATAACTAATAAGGGGAAAATAACTAGTTGAAACAAATTTATTGACAATTGTTCTTATTATCTCCCTTTGATTGCAAACATAAAACCACCTTTTATAAAATGTCAAGTTCTCTGTTTACTGTGATTAAATTTGTGTGTTTAAAAAAAAAAAGCATTATGTTAAATCAAAGTGACTATCTAAGACACAATAGTCAAGTTTTCTTCCTGTAACAGAGCCCTTTTTCTATCTCGTACAGTTCACGAAAGTAAGATTGCTGCTAAGATGTTAAAATTAGGACCTAAAGACAAAAACAAAAACATTGCGCGGTGTTGACTGTGATATGTGTTTTAGATCAGTGGTCAGCCCGGGTAATGTGTACTAAACTGTGTATGGTAGATTTATGATCAGTCCGTATAATGTAGAATGTGCTATTTATGATAGATCAGTGGTCACCTGTGTGATGTGGAGTGTGCTATGTATTATAGATCAGTGGTCAGCCCGTGTGGTGCGGAAACCAGAAAATGGAGCACATAATAGTTGCACTATTACCTGACATGCACATCGTAAATGGTGACAAAGAAAGTTTTGAGGGTTCAGTTAGCTGACCCATTCCATTTACGGTCTAGTGATCCAGTGATCCAGAAGTCACAGGATTTCCTAGTCAAAAAGGTGACTTTAGCTTAAGGCTGGAGATGGATTTAGCTGATATGTCAAGACCAACTATCATTTGGAAAAATAAAATCAATGCTATAGATTCATACATGTCTACAAGAATCATTACTTTCATTATAAACGCATACGGTTGCATCTGTGGGCCCCACAAATGTCCCACTAGACAAACCCCCCGTGCAACAAAAAACCTTAGTAGATGACATGTCATTATATTGCGGCTCTGTTATGGAAGCTTGTAGCATGTCATCTATACAATTATAGACCTCCTCTGAGTAGAAAACTCATTCAATAGGCATTGCACTGAGCTGAAGTCTCCTGGGTATGAAAGAAAGCTCACAAAAAAATTAACGCACTGCACATAGGAAGTAAGAGCTAATAGCGCACATTTCTTGTGGTTCCGAATCAAGCAATCAATATTAAATCGACAAATATATCTACTTGCATGGTTTATACTTCTATTGATAAGGGGGGCTGGTTAACTCCCTTCCACTCTTAAGAAATCATAAAATGTTTTTTATTGCTAGTAATTTAGCCAAATAGCGGATGAAACCTCTCCTGTAACGATTTTTTTTTAAAAAAAGGTAATCACCCCTTTCTCAGTAATAAGATGGAATTATTTCATACAACAACGGAAGAATGCCTTTTTACATTAGCTATGTTTTAGTTTAAATCCCTTCCACATCGAAAACATCTCTACGGCCCTGACAATTATCTATGGGCCTTTAGGGAAAAACGAACTGCACCTCAAAATTCTCTTAGTTGTAAAATTTCTAATGTGAACTTAATATTAAAAACTATACATTTGTATATGTATTAATATCCTTTTTTCTATTTCTTGTTCAATTTTATCAAAAAATTTATTCTTTCCAATAAAACCAAATGAAATAAATTGACTATACATTAAAAAAATACGTTGTATAATCATGTATATGATATTAAATGAATGATACTAAAATGTAGGGATACTAATTACAGAGTTAAAAAAATGACAAAAAAGTCGAGTAAAGCACTTTCTACGCAGCTTATATTGTGAAATTGCGTTATTGTTGAAAGTAAATTTTCTCTAAAAAATGAAGCGTTTTAAAACTCACAAATTGCAATCCCATTTTTTTCCTCGTGAATACTAAATTTATTTTCTTTTGTTAACGAAATTATAATTAGATAATTAAGATCTTTTAAATTAAGAATTATGGCCATAAAAACTGTAAGACTACATTACTACTTTTTATCAAAATACTTTATTTATTCTTTCCAATAAATAGCAGTATCCAAATGTTAAATCAAAAATACGATTAAGTGTAAGGGTGTAAATACAAATAATACTAAAATTTAAGTAATTACAAAGTTATTTGTATTTCATGACAAAAAAGTCGAGTGAAGCACTTTCTAAGCAGCTCTCCTATACCCCCGTAATCCTCTCTCGAGGCGGTATGACATAGCAGGCGCCGACATCGAAAGCCACTCGGACGCTGAGTATAGCTCACCACTCAGCTGAGCACGTTTATGCTGTTAACATTCCGTACGACCGAAAACTTCACCCCGGTGACTTCGTCCTGTCTTAACATGTCATATGGGGAGGAACCAGCCTAGATCCCAAGCGGTACTGTGACGAGCGAGCTGACTCGACACTGGCTGAACCTTGACCCCGCGGTGGAGTCTAAGACATGTGAACAGACTACTGACACTAGTTCCCATACAAAGTCAAGAGCCAACTTTTGTAAAGTTCCGCGGGGAACTTGAACCTGATACGGACATTATCCTTTAACATTCAAAAACTTATGTGCCACACATTTTGTTACCCATGTCAACAGTGAGGGAAGAATGTCGCGCATATTGCTTTAAAAAAACGTTTTTATAAATAGGAGAACGAGGAAAGTTACATAAAATCTCTCTAAATAAATTAGAATTGTTTATTTAAATGATATTGCCAATTGTCAGATCAAAATATTTGTGTTTTGATGATTTATTAATATCTCATACTTATTACCACCCTTGATTTTGGAGTGTATGCCCGGCTATGTCCCTTGGTAAATAAATGCTACTGTCTTTAACTTCCGGTTCAAATAATGTTTTTGTTTAGCTGAGTCAAGAACAGGTAGATCATTAATTTAACATATTAATATCCTAGAAATTAAATATATGTGTTACTGAAACGGATTTAATGATTTCCATATTTACGTCATGATTCGTTCAACCTTATATAATTCGACAATGAATATCTAACAAATTGCAATGAAACGAGAGATATGGAAAATCGGAAATCTATGTAAACAATCCACTTGGACACAATTTTCAGAATTGTGCTGCATAATTACAAATAATATACTTAGATATCCCTTAAAAAATAAAATATAACGTAACGATACCTCAACCAAGTCTGCACGTCAACCCTGAAAAAATTTATGAATCTACATCAAAATAACTTACATGAAACATAGGAAAATATTCTAAAGAAAACTTGTGACCACAAAATGTAGCTGAGCTGATAATTTCTAACTTATCTTTGTTATTTTCAATAATACAACACACAAACTATACATTTGTTTGTTCATGAAGACAAGACACATCTATTGTTTCAATTTCTGTAATTTTCAGAAGCACGCACAACTAATTAATATTCAAAAATGGCAGCTGATTAGAATATTTAAAATATAAAAATTAAATATATAATATTATGTTAGTCAGTTCCTCTTTTGCCAAGTTTGGCACATAGCTCGGATATCATAGTTCTAGATGTCTATCGGTTAGTTGCCAAGGAGTGCAGGTCCTGTGCATTTATGCCTGTTGATTTTAATTCATTCAGAAATTTTCTTCTGAGAGTTGTTTTTGGTCTTCCTTGATTTCTTTACCCGACTGGTGTCCACATGAAGGCTCGTCGTCGAATTCTGTCTTCCTTCATTCTAAATATGTGACCGACATATGTCCAGCTGTGTTTTCTGATGATGTTCAAATCTGTTGATCCTATTTCTATAATTTTTAGGTGCGCGCAGAACTATTAATATTTAAAATGGCCGCAATTAACATAATTAAAATGAAAATAAATTATCTAACTATTGAATATAATTAAATACCACAGAAATTATATATATTTGTATTGGCAAAGGCAAGACACATCTGATAATCCTATTTCTATAATTTTTAGGTGCGTGCAGAACAAATTCATCTTGAAAATGGCATCAAATTAGCATAATTAAAATGAAAATAAATTATCAAAGTATTGAATATAATTAAATACCACAGAAATTATATATATTTGTGTTGACAAAGGCAAGGCGCATCTGTTGATCCTATTTTTATAATTTTCAGGTGCGCGCAGAACTAATTAATATTAAAAATGGCCACAATTAGCATAATTAAAATGAAAATAAATTATCTAACTATTGAATATAATTAAATACCACAGAAATTATATATATTTGTGTTGGCAAAGGCAAGACACATCTGATAATCCTATTTCTATAATTTTTAGGTGCGTGCAGAACAAATTAATCTTGAAAATGGCATCAAATTAGCATAATTAAAATGAAAATAAATTATCAAAGTATTGAATATAATTAAATACCACAGAAATTATATATATTTGTGTTGACAAAGGCAAGGCGCATCTGTTGATCCTATTTCTATAATTTTCAGGTGCGCGCAGAACTAATTAATATTAAAAATGGCCGCAATTGGCATAATTAAAATGAAAATAAATTATCTAACTATTGAATATTATTAAATACCACCGCAACTATATATTTTTGTGTGCGCAAAAACAAGACACATCTTCTTCTTCTTCATCGTTCTTCAGTCAGATATCAGGTTACAGCACCAATAGCTTCAACAAATTGTGTGATTCGCCTCATGTCATCCATATAACCCCTCAAGTCTGGAAGCAGTGCTGTCTCAGTAGGCCATTTAGACACATCTATTGGTTACATATCTCTAATTTTAATATGTGCAAAAAAATAGTGAGTATAAAAAATAACAGCTAATTAGCATAATTAAAATGTAATTAAGCTATATAACTATAAAATATACAATACCACAGAAAACGTAAATTTTTGTGTTCGCAAAGGCAAGATGCGTCTGTTGATCCTATTTCTATAATTTTTAGGTAGCAGCAAATTAGCATAATTAAATGAGAATAAATCTTCAAACTATTGAACATAATTAAATACCACAGAAATTATATATATTTGTGTTGGCAAAGGCAAGACGCATCTGTTGATCCTATTTCTATAAGTCATAGGTGCGCGCAGAACTAATTAATATTAAAAATGGCAGCAATTAGCATAATTAAAATGAAAATAAATTATCAAATTATTGAATATAATTAAATGCCACAGAAATTATATATATTTGTGTTGGCAAAGGCAAGACGCATCTGTTGATCCTATTTCTATGTTAGGTGCTCGCAGAACTAATAAATATTTAAAAATGCCGCAAAGTAGCATAATTGAAATGAAAATAAGTTATCAAACTATTTAGTATAATTAAATACCACAGAAATTAAATATATTTGGATTCAATACAAGAATCCATGGACAAATCACGTGACAACATAACAACTTTTTAGTTTTATCTGCTATTACACTATCTCAGAACTTAAAAAGTCGTAACTTAAAATACTGATCTAGTGATTGGCACACAATAAACTCGCCATCTACCTCCCACTCAGTGTGCAGCGAGCAAGTCGAGTGGTCAGGGGCTCTCATTGCGCAACATGTCGAATAGTGGACGTGTCTGTATATGCGAGTGTTGGGAATTTTGTTCTGTCTAATTATGTTAGTTATTTGTTCTGTAGAAACCTGTCCACTGATTCTTGTATTGTACCTATATTTGTATTGGCAAAGGCAAGACGCATCTGTTGATCCTATTTTTATAAGTTGTAGGTGCGCGCAGAACTAATTAATATTAAAAATGGCAGCTATTAGCATAATTAAAATGAAAATAAATTATCAAACTATTGAATATAATTAAATACCACAGAAATTATATATATTTGGGTTCAATACAAGAATCAATGGACAAATCACGTGACTACATACCAACTTGTTAATTTCATATGCTATTGCATTATCTCCGAAACTTGAACAGTCGTAACTTAAAATACTGATCTTACGATTTGCTAGATGGCAAAATGGCAGCAAATTAGCATATTGCTGCTAAAGTTTGATATGATGAAATATTGCTGCTAAAGTTTGATATGATGAGATGTTGCTGTTAAAGTTTGATATGATGAGATATTGCTGCTAAAGATTGATATGATGAGATATTGCTGCTAAAGATTGATATGATGAGATATTTCTGCTAAAGTATGATATGATGAGATATTGCTGCTAAAGATTGATATGATGAGATATTGCTGCTGAAGTGCTGTTCATAGATTCATCAACAGGTTTACATTTCTCTCCCCACCCACCCTCCAACCCGAATATTTAAGAAACTACCGTCTTGCTTAATTATGTATATAAAAAATTCACTCATCTGTCTTCTAGATCAATGTTTGTCTAGCACACATGACTGTCTTCTAGCTCCCACATCTGTCTTTTAGTTCACACATTTGTCTTCTAGTTCACACATTTGTCTTCTAGTTCACACATCTGTTTTCTAGTTCACACATCTGTCTTCTAATTCACACATCTATCTTCTAGTTCACACATATTTCTTCTAGTTCACACATCTGTCTTCTAGCTCTCACATCTGTCTTCTAGTTCACACATATTACTTCTAGCTCACACATCTGTCTTCAAGTTCAATGTTTGTCTTAGCGCACACAACTATCTTCTAGCTCACAAAGTTGTGTTCTTTTTCAAAACAGGACACTGAAGCTTAAAATCGACTTATCCAAACTTAAAGAACAAAGTGGAGTCAGGAAAGCAACTTTAGACAGACTGATTATCCAGCTGAATACCGGTAAACATGTCCCTCAAACACTTGGTAATTCTGTTGTCTTGCTTTTCATGTTTATTTGATCACATGAATATATTGTTGTTGACATACTTATCACACTACAACAACTATATTTCATATACTATAAATTCATCCAAGACTGGTAACATTACCTCTGTTTCTATGTGGACAGACAGCAGAACATATCCTGCAAGACTGCATTTCATTAAACCAGTTTAAGGAGGAACACTGGCCCACAGAGATGGATATTCACAGAAAGCTGTTAATTTGGCAGACCATCTGACCTAGTTGGCAGACCTATCATTGTACCCACTATATGTAAATTTCAGATTGCTCTGATGGTATGGATCAAGTGTAAACAGAACATTGTAACCCAATAAGACAATCTATGGAACGGCCACCGATATAGAAAACAGTCAAAGTCAATTGATAGTGGAGAGGTTGGCTGCCATGCTTATCCGTGTGTATGTGTATACAATAGTTCCATTCTTACTCATGGTTTTTTTGTTGTGTGTCTTGATAATGGCTTTTTGGTTGAAACATCAGTTTGTGTGTTTTTATATGTGTTTTCAGTGATTAGCAAACTGCGCATTTCCAAGCTTTGCCTGTTGGATTTCAGTTTTACTGCAGTCAGTACATATTATTGATCTTATCCATGTGTGGTAATGTTGTACTACACATACATGATTGATGAATACAGACAGAATCTTGACAGATAATGTAGAAAATGGAACAAATGGAAAAGAAGACCTTTAAATGAATCAACTGATACCAAATAAAGCCAGGAAGGATGATATTGTGTTCCCAGATAGATCTCTCCGTTGTGGTGATGAGAAATATGTTTGTTAATTTGTTCCTTTCATACCGCAGTCGGCACATAGGACAGAGGTTTTGATTCTCTATGCATTGCGGTCTGCTGCCTGCAGTTTCTGTTCTTGTGGTCTTGCAGTCTGTTATTTCCCCTTCTTTAAGCATGGTGTATTTTAGGTTTGCTTTATGCCTTCCTCGTTTTATTTTACCCTCAGGCGTCCACATAAGGGCTTGTTGGTTTATTCTCTTTTCATCTAGTCTTAAAACATAACAGAGGTATTTCCATCTGCATTTTCTTATGACGTTTAAAACATATTCTTGGTGTGTTTTGTTTCTTAAATCACTATTTGTGATGAAATCGCTCCATTTTATGTTCATCAAATTTCGGGGATTTTTTTTTCAAAGCTCTTTAATTTTTGATCTGTTGCTTGAGTTGATTTCCAGCTTTCTCTTTCATATGTTAATACTGAGACAATACAGGAGTTGAATAGCTTTAGCTTGGTGTTTCTTCTGAAATCTTTTGATTTTCAGATATTAGTTTGGTAAATGTGCTAGCTGCAATTGCTATGCATGTATTTATTTCTTTCATTGAGTCTCCGTCAACAAACATTCGGCTACCCAAGTAATTAAAGTTGGAGACATTTTCCAGTATTTGGTTGTTTACTGAGATGTTATTTGTTGAACTGGTAAGTTTTGTGATTTTTGATTTATCTGAAAATATGATAATCTGGCTGGAGTTTATTATAAATATTGATATTGAGAGTTCTCATAGAGCACAATGGGAAATACAGAATAATTGCTCCCAGTATGATAATGGGGGTTGAAGTCAATACTATAAGTCTTTAATGCTTCATGGTTTACAACTTGTCTGTGATAGCTGCTCCTTTTGACAATATGCAAATGAACAAAATATTCAGAACATCCATTGTCAAAACTATAACTATTTCTAAAATTCTGGGTATCACGTTGATTTATTGCCCTGGGTGTGCTGATATTCGTAGTAATAAAAGAGCAGACAGACTTGTATCTGTGAATTTAAGTTTGTGGTCACTTGCTGGAGTGGACACTGGGATAGATGAGGTATCCAGGAGGTATCCATGCTGCATCCAAGGCAATTCAGTATCTTCTTCTTCTTCGTTCATTCTCAAACTCCTCCAAATTAGCAGGATGTAGTCCAGAGAACGGAATATGTTGTGTCATGGTTTACAGCAATGCTGCAATATCTGCAATTTTTAGTCTGACACATCCGACTTTAGCACGGCTTTGGGTCATGTTGACCCTATATGGGATGGGACAGCCAACTCATCCCATAACCTCCTTAGTCACCACTTATGACATGCATGGAAGGTAAACATGGTTGCTATTGTTTACTCCTCTCTTGGAACTTGGTAACACACGGGCAGCAATTCAGTATTATTTATTGTATAAATAGAACTGAGAACATGTCGAGTAGAATTAAGAGTGTTTATCCAGCTAGCTAGACATGGGGACTATTGGCATGTATATTCTTTGACATCTTCTCAGGGAGATGGAGAATTGTGGGTTTGCCTTGAAGTACAATAACATGGATTAACCAATAGCTTCTTTAATGTGATAAATCATAATTTCTCCAGTGTCATATTAAGGAGGCCCTTTTCTTCTGCATTCTTTCTCAAACTCCTTCAGATTAACAGGATGTAGCCTGGACAATTAAATGCACAGTGTCGTGGCTTGCAGCTTGGCTGCGATATCTTGGCCATTTGGCTTGACTTTAGCATTTGGTCTGACACATTTGAGTTTAGCATGGTTTCTGTGTCACTTGACCCTGTAAGGGATGTGACAGCCAACTCCACCCCCTGAAAGCGTGAGTCACCTCTTACAACATGCATGACATGTAAAAGTTTCACTTTTATTTTCTCCCCTTTCAGGCCGGGCAACAAGGGCAAAGAAGGTCCTTGCCAGAATCTTTTTTGCCTATTCATTTATTACTACAGATTAACTGTCTGTCAATATTTGATGTAAGTAAAACTGAAACTCTACATCTTTTGAAATGTTTGGTCTCTTCTATTTTATGGCCCTTTTTGTTTTATTAAAGTAAATGTTAAATGTCTGCAATGAATAAATCATCAATCCACAGACAAATGTCCACAAGTAAAAAGTACAAAGAGGAGTTTATTGGAGTCGTAGAAGCTTAAATTCAAGGTAGTAACAATATCAGTGTATTTGTTGTCCTCTATTTTGGTATATTTCTTATACTATATATTCATCCAAGACTGGTAACATTACCTCTGTGTCCATGTGGGCAGACAGCCGAACATATCCTGCAAGACTGCATTTCAATAAATCAGTTAAAAGAGGAATGCTGGCCTATAGAGACGGATATCTACATAGAGCTGTTAATTAATTTTGGTCGACCATCTGACCGAGTTGGCAGATGTTTTTCTATCCCACCTTTTGATACAGATCACAGAAGACCACAGAGTTTGATGAATCCATTTGCTTGGAGCATTTTCGAGTGCTCTTTGGGCACTCTTCTTCTGTGTTCATTCTTACTCCTGCATATTAGTAGGATGTAATCCGGAGACTGCATGATTATCCTGTCATAGTCGATAATGACGATTTGGGATCAACTGTAAAAGGTAACGGTAATATGAATTATGAACCAGTGTCATAACACATGGTTTCCCATAAGTTCTCAGATATTTAGTCAGTGGTTGACCAGAAACCCCCATCGAAGATTGATGTGTCGTATTATTGGTGCAAATAAAATGGTGACACAATGCATTTCCATTCTCTGGACTAAATTCTGCTTGAAATCTAGTAAGACCATTGTTCTGCTGCAAGAGATATCCAACGGGAGTTTTGGAATTAACACTGAAGAAAAACTACCAGAAACCACCTGAATAGGGTCCTCGATAACACTTGCTAAATAAATATGGCACCTTTCCTCAACCTTTCCAGAGCTTGAGCCCAACTTCCTGATGTCTGGTTTAACCATGGGAGTAATTTATTTCAAACCATGAATAATGAATGTACCATTGTGACGTCAGTGACCCACAAAGCTGTACTAAATTAGGTTTGTTGTGCTGAAAGGAGCAGATATCTCAGATAAGCTGTAAACCTTGATCTGGCAGATTCTGTTCTCCAGAATACATCCTGCTAGTTTACAAGAGTTTGAGAATGAATGCAGAAGAAGAAGTAATGGTTCATGTCTGGAACATGTGCTTACCAATTTTTACAGCGCTCATAGTTTTTAAAAAATTGTCTGAACATAATCTTTTAGTAGTTTGTGACATCGCAGAATGCAATTGTTTAGTAGTTTGAAGCCAGGGGAAATAATTAGCGAAAATAGGAAGAACAGAGACTTATAGTAGGAGGGGGGTGAGGATAGGAATTATAATTAGTTGTTGGTAAAGGTAGGTCCCATGGCAGCCACCAGATTTCACAAATGAATATAACATCATATACTAAGCCGCAGCAGCTATTAATTGGGGTGACCAGTTCCCTTTCTTACTGTCATTACCTCCCCTAACTCATGCATCAAGTACTCCATTACAGCTGAGTTGATAGGAGGAGGGGTCATGTCAAGCGAGAAATCACAACAGGAATTTTTGTTTGTCCGGACTTTGTTTCAAACCTGGCATGCTATAATCCAGTGATAGCAAGCAAGCTCACTATCAACTAGGCTACTGTACTCCTCAGAATTAGTTGTAACACTGCGCCTAACACCTCTCCCGCTGAACTCTATTATCCCTTCTCATTAAATCATGGCATAATTTCACTAATATTAACCATTTTTGTTATTTGTGGCGAGTGATGTAAACTTGCTCTGCAAGTGATGTAAAATTATTGACTACATGAAAACTGTGTACACCATAACAAACTTTCAATGAACTTGTGCATAATGTATAAGTTTGTTCCATATTCCGCTTATATCAAACTATTACGAAGGCATATGTTCCAGACAAGAACAGACGCGACATTATTCTATTGATCTGCTTGTGCCCAAAGAGGGATCAAAGTATAGCAACATATATATGTTGCTATACTTTTATACTGCTATACGTTTCGTAAGAGACAGTTAAGGAGCTTTAGGGATGTATTTTTTTAATCCTATCACATTGGTCAAAGTGACCATAAAACATGTCGAAAAGTCTAAAGAACTGGGTTCATTATGTGTGGTTTAAAGATTATCTGCGACACGTCATACTGTTGCTATTCTGTGCAACACTTTAAGATCCAATCAACATACCGGGGGGGGGGGGGGGGGGGGACTAAATCTTCATATCCATGACAAGGGGCTGGCTGTGATGTGTACTGACCCAAATAAAACATTAATTAAAGTCTATATCATTAATTTTAAGATTTGTCACAACTTTCTAATTTTCAGGGGGATCTCCCTAGTGTAATGGTTAACTGTTCACCTTAAGTTGAAGCGGTCATGAGTTCAAATATTGTTCATGTCATCTTGTGTACAAAGTGAAATTTTTGGAGATCCCTGTGGGTTATCACTTGAAGCTACAGAGGTACGTGCTATGAGTGGTAATCTTGGCAGGAGACGTGTCGCTTCGTTGAGAGTGACGAGTACATATGGGAAGCTGAGTACAGTGAAGTCAATCCTCTACTACTTTTGAAACCTTTTTTTTTAAACTTTTCTAATTTTCAGATGATGAGAGATACAAAAGACAGAAAGTAGAACAGACTGCAGATAAGCATCAATAAATTACTTCAGTAGTGGAATATGAAGAGTGAAAAAGAAAAATATTATCTAGAGCTGCTGAAACCTCTTGATTGAGCTTAATTAACCCTACTGCCCATGAATGGAAACAATCAGGGCTTTATGATTGTGGTGCCCAAATAGGGAGCTTTAGGGGTGTACTTTGCTATCCTATTACATGGGTCCTCCAATTGTGTTATTAAATGTCGTGGGGGAAGTTGGAGTTGTCAGACTGGATATCGTCAGCACGTGTCTCTTTAAGGTTTCTTTGATTGTCTCCGCCCACGTAGTTCTTGGTCTTCCTTGTTCCCTGTAGCCTGATCTTCAGCTGTTGTATGCACAAAGTGATGGTTGCTTTGGTTCCATTCTAATGATGTGGCTTAACCACCTTGTTTGCTGTCTCTCGATGTAGTCTTGACTTGAGATGGTTTTTATTTCTTCTCTGATATCGTCATTTCTCCGTTAGTCTCAATTTTTGATATTTTTCACTTTCTTAAAACATCTCATTTCATGCAAATGTATTACTAAAATCATACCTTGCAAGGCGATTTGATGCTGCTAGAATGGGCCTGGTTTGATTCCCGTTAGTTTCAAGAATTTTCACCTTGCTGGGGGACTGTGCTAAAGATTTCAATGTGGTACCCTTATGACCCTGATGGGTGCAGGTTTATAGAGAGAATAGATATTTAATGTAAATAAAATTGTTGAAGATTATATGAAGTATTTTGTCATTTATTTTTAACCACAATGAATGACAGAAGTACATCAAAGAATGATTGTCACAGAATTAGAGACGTGTCTCAGAAATAATGATTTATCTTACAACAATCGCTCACAATCTGAAATATTTCGTGTCATGACCCCATTTTATAGAAATAAACTGATATACAACCCCATTTTGCAAAACAAAGTTACCCTCTACCTGAATATATTAAAATAAAGTGTTGAGTTAAAAGAAAACATACAAAATCACAACTTTTTGCGTCTGTACAGATGGTCGAAAAGCTGGTCAGTGCAAAATTTCATATGAACGAGGAGACCCTCAAATTAATATTAATTAAATTTCCAAAATGCATAGTGTTTCATTTTTCATGCATGATTTCTTTCCTAGGCAAGTTTTATTGGTTGGTTGGTTGGTTGCTGATCCAGCGGTCCATGGGCTCATGCCCTTTGACCCAATGCCATTGTGTGATATATGCATGTGTTTGTGAGCTGTTGTTTTTTTCCAAATAATGTGTTCCATTTATTTGACCCTGGAGGAAGAAGCATTTTCCTGATGTCATCCAGCGCTGGGTATTCAAAAAGGTGGTAGTCAACAGTTTCATAGGGATGAGTGCACAGCCGGCACTCTGGAGTGTGTTGTGGTTGTATTCTGTTCAGGTGATTGTTAAGCAACACGTTGGCAGCAAGTCATTTGTTAAAAGGAGTTCACAAGTGTTCTTAGGGCCTGAAAGGGAAATGAAGAAATGGGGACACTGACACGCCATGCTGTTATCTGCGAGGCTATTGACATATCTGCAGTTGCCTACTTGTCTTTGTAAATGCTCTGATTGATCCATGTAATATCTAGTATTTTTGTAAATCTTTCATTGCCCTGGCCTGTTTTATATTAACTTTGACCTCAACTGAACTTTTAGATGTAGACATCAAATTTCCACCACGGATGAGCCCAACAGTGGAGGATTGGACAGGAGCAGAAGAGTCCCTCCTTCGAGTGTTGACCGATGTCTACCGCAGCAACTATTGTTCAATTGCATGTTTGATCGGAACAAAAACCTGTCAACAGGTCAGTCACAAATGTTATTGGAAATCTATATCACATTATTTTATGGTTTAAATTCTACTTAAATAAATGCCTTGTGTTTACAAAGTGAAGTTGAATGTGTCAAACTGAAAGGTGTAGGTAGATATTGCAGCTATGCTGTAAACCATGACACAATGCATCTGTTTTTCTGAATTCTATCTATTCTTCAGCGCCAAATACGGTGCATGGGGCAGTAATCCGAGCTATCTAGTTCGAGCGATGTGATGCTACTCGTGTAATTCCTGCGTGTTGTTGAGACCAATAACCGGGTGTACTAAATCGGGCGGTGGAAGACGCCTTCCGAAATCACAACATAACAATTCCGGCGGAAAGCACTGCCCGGTTTGTAACACGGGGTGCTAAAGCTTAATATAATCTTGCTGGTCAGGAACCAACATCATTGCAAACCAATAGATAATAGACCTTCAATAGCAGATGTCAAAGGATATTCATTTTGTTGATTCCCATAACTTGCTGGTTACACTCATATGTAATCTTGTACTGCATATAGAAGGTCAGGTGGTAACCACCAGACTAACCACCATGCAGTATTATACTTCTAGAAGATTTAGAAACATTTAAAATTGTATAGTGGGGTTTTTTGTGTGTGATAACCTCACCAGCGTTCTATCTTTATAATTTAATGTTTTTGTGTCGTAATGTCCTGTTGTTGATTATCTCCTCCCCCCCCCCCCCCACACACGTCCAACTTGTGGCATTGCACTCCGTCACAGAACCAAGGTCCTGTGACCCTGACTGTCAAGATCTCATTGGTTTGATGCTGTATGTCAAACTAACACCCAGAAACCAACTGGAGAAACTTGAGGTGAAACCATCCAAGTCAGAACGTGGCGATCCTACGTCTTTCGAAATTTGACAGACATGGCACATGTCTTGTATGCCAGCAGACTGTAGGTGGCTGGGAATGGAGAGTGATGAAGCATGCCGTAGGTCCACTATCCATAGATGGAAGTCTGGGAAGAGTCAAGTCAAAGTAGCATCGTACCAGTTGGAAAATGGTGTTCCTGATCCCAGGTCCTAAACACATTATCAGCAACAATTTAAATAAAAACAACAATGGATGGATTGCTGGGCCACTAGTTAAAGGGGAAGAGTGCTATATGCAGACATGTCCCAACCAAATCCACATGATAGTATAAATAGGCTACACCTCAAAGATCAAACCATAATATTTACAATGCGAACAACTCCTACAAAGAATTACCGCAAACCATACACCATACTGCAACAGACAAGCGAAGGAAATAGTACAAACATCACCTTATTGAATGCCCTCCTGTGAAAACAACTGTTACCATCAAACCTCTCCATCACTAACACCCTTTATACAGACACAACACAACTGAAGAAGACATGCACCTATCATCACTTGGCACAAGGAAGAAAGCGTGAAAGCTCGCAAACCCATGGGATCGGATAAGTAATTAAGTCTGTAATCTTGTAAGAGACAACTATAAGAAAAGTTGTTCATGTGATTGCCTACCTCATACTGTAGATCTAAAAAGGCACAACACCAGAGTATTTTGTCAGACCCAGTAGAGGAGCAAAGAATAGCAACACTGATTGCCTTCCATGAACGTCGTAAGAGGTGATGAGGCGGTTGTGGAGTAGAGTTGGCCGTCTTGTCCCATATGGAATCAAAATGACCCAGAAGTCATGCTGAAGTTGGATGTTTCATGCAGAAAGATGCAGATATCACAACTAAGCTGTAAACCATGACACAACACTTTTCATTCTCCGGAATACATCCTGCTAATCTGCAGGAGTTTGAGAACGAACATAGAAGAAGCAGATAAGAAGGCAAAAAATAGCTCGCTGAAGTTGGATGTGTGTGTTGAAAATTGCAGATATCACAGCCAAGCTATAAATCATGAAACGACATATTCTATTTTCCAGACTAATGCTAAATCAACAGAAGTTTAAGAATTTCTATTCTTTCTTGTCTTCCCCGTTCTTCTCCTGCAGTGTGAGTTCTAATCAAGTGATTATTAAGAAAAGTAATTTTTATTGTGAAGAATCCTCCAGAATACCATGGATGAAAATTGAAAGTAAAATAAAACTTGCCAAAGAACAAGGTTCTCTCTAGAAAATTTTGGCCATATCAAACAACATGGCATCCTAGAAAAGACCCTATTTGAGGGGATCATTCCTTGGAAATGAAAAAGATGTCGACCAACAAGGAAGATAGAAGCAATGTATCAAGCAAAGAGCACATGAACATGACACAGAAGAAGGAAGATTGGCTCAGATCAGCAGGAGCTGTGATGACTTTTATTCTGTCTAGGATATGCTAACTGATGATGATGAATTTATATTGTTCTGATTATTATCAAACATGTGACTTTGTTTGAAAATGTGTTTCAGGTTTACCGTTTTGCTGTGAAAGAGGAAGCCCACCATCCTGATATTGGAGAAGAAATGGCAACAACACCTCCGAGGAAGAAGAAAAAGAAGCAAAGGCAGGATTATATAGTGTTGACTTGATTCCTTTGTTAGTTTACACAATAAATGAACATGAGACTACAGTGAAATGTAATCAATTAGACGAAACAATTTTAAAAAAATCCAGGAGCAGTGAAGTTTTAACGAACCTCTGGAAACACAGGAAAACATGAACAATTGATGTTATGACTAAAAGGTCTTTATCAAAATGAAACAACAGGAGTATTAAAAAAAAGGGCGCTGTCTAATATTAAACACATGGCATAATTGATTAATTTTGGAATTAGGTTGAAACTCTCAGGATGGAGGAATAGTTTACATGCTTGATCTGACCTGTTTTTATCTATGACAAGTGTAAATTTTTTGAACCTTCCAAAAGGATATGGCTCTCACAGATGATCAAAAGGCACAGATATTGTAGCTCAGTTGTAAACCCTGGCAACCAATGTTCCCTCTAATTTCTTCTCATGTGAGAAAATCTGAAGATGTCTGAGCTGTGAATATTTCCACCTGAAGTTTTCTACCACCAAAAATAAAATGTGCAGTGTCCACTAATCTGCATCTCTTGTCATCCATGAAGATTATTTGATAGGAGACAAAAAGTAAGAAATTGAGACAAGATATGACAATGATTTTCCTCACAGGTGGCAGGTCATCAACATATCCCCCAACTTTCCTTAGTCGCCACCTATGACATGCCTGGAAAGAAGACAGTGGCCCTATTCCATCCACAAGATGTCCATGGCCTGGATACCACATGGGCCATTGTTTTTAGTTTGTATCTGAATAGCCACGTTCATTATTTTAAGTAATGCAAGGTTTACACTCTTTTGCTGGTTGTGGTCCATGCATTGCAGAAAAATACAGTTGAAAAAAGATGGTTCTAGCAAGACTGTCTACAACTACCAACCATGTGACCATCCTGGGCAGCGGTGTGATGAGACTTGTCCGTGTATCATGGCTCAGAATTTTTGTGAAAAATTTTGCCAGTGCAGTTTTGATTCTGTAGTGATATTACATTCTAGGAATGTAATTCTGTAGTGATATCACATTCTAGGAATTTAATTCTGTAGTGATATTACGTTCTATGAATGTAATTCTGTAGTGATATTACGTTCTATGAATGTAAAACTACGAGGCGTGTTCAAATGAAAACGGGACTTGTTACACCACGCGTGATAGAGCGCACTGATATTGATGACATTTTGCACTAGTAATGAGTATCCAATAATTTACATACGGTCACGTGTTCATCTTCCCAGCATGCATATGTGCTGCAGAAGACTGTTAACAATATGGCGGGTGTGATTCCGAACCCGTCCAAAGTGAATCAGCGTGCTGTGATCCAGTTTCTTTCATTTGAAGGATGTCAAGCAGTAGACATTCATCGGAGAATGAAGGCAGCATATGGTGACAAATGTTTGTCGAGGACCAGAGTGATGGAGTGGGTGCGTATGTTTAAAGACGGACGTGAGTTAACGGCAGATCTTGCACGGCCAGGTCAGGCGCATATTGTTGCAACAGAAGAAGCCATAGCCGTGCTTGATAAAGCAGTACTGACTGACCATCAAGGCTAAGCGACCAGGCAGACTTTCTCAAGGTGTGATTCTTCTCCACGACAACGCTCGTCCGCACGTCGCAAAAATTGTGCAGGAAACATTGGCAAAGAAGAATTGGGAAGTTCTTCATCACCCAGCCTATAGTCCCGATTTATCCCCGTGTGATTTCCATTTGTTCGGACCGTTGAAGAAAGCACTAAAGGGACAGCGATTCAACAGCGACGCAGACGTGAAGACAGCGGTGACCACATGGTTCAGAGAACAGCCACGCAACTTTTTCTCGGACGGCATTCGACGTCTACCTAAACAGTGGGATGCTTGCCTAAATGCATACGGAGATTTTTTCTGATGAACCCAGGTGCATTCTTATTCACAAGTGGTTGCTTTGTTCAATTCCGTTGAAAATATTAAATTGCGTATGATACTTTTTAAATAAATCCACAAGTCCCGTTTTCATTTGAACACGCCTCGTATGATAAAGGCAGAATTTAAGAAAAAGTGGAAACAGATGCACCCAACTGCAGAACCAAATGACCCCCTACCACCAAATGTCACACATCATTCAAAGAACACAATATAAAGAAATAACACTTCAAAGAACACACCATTATTTACAGACTAGCAACAGCAGGGACTGAGAAGTTACATGTTCAGCTGAAATTTGGCCAGACAGACCTGTGGACTGAGCCCTCAGAGACAGCGGAACACATTCTTCATACATGTCAACTCTAACAAGATAAGAGAGAGAGAAAATATAGCAAACTGAGCCAGAACTACTTCCAAACCTGATGGATGACCTGAGGCGAATTACACAGTTCATTGAAGCTATTGGCACTGTAACCTGATAACGGACTGAGGAAAGATGAAGAACGAAGAAGTAATTGTGCAGGCCGCAATCTTTCAGAAGGGGGGTAGTGTGTGTTAAAAACATTTAAAAGTGTACTATTAGTGAAACAATGACCAAAGAGGGCTGCATCATCAATCAATCTGATTGGCATGTTTGTGGCCGGGCATGTTTCTTATTGTAGTCCTGAAAAGGACTTTATTTGCACGAGTGTTGCCATGACCCAAAAGGGAGGTAAAGAATAGCAATAAATTGCCTGTCATAAGAGGTCTTTTTTTTTTCTCTTTTGTTTGTTTGCTACTTGATGTTTACACAATCAGCTGACAAGTCTTATGTATGAACATTTCCTCTGCAGGCCAAAATAGGTTTCCTGGGTGTCGCTGCAAGGCTCAGTGTAATACCAAGTTATGTCCATGTTTTCTGGCCGTCCGTGAATGTGATCCAGATTTGTGTCAAACATGTGGAGCAGGTCAGTAAGCCAAATCTACACCCTGATAATTGTATTCTCTATATTTCTGCGTAACTTAACTTAAATCATATTATTCGGTACAGTACAAGCAGATGCAACCACTTTAACAAGTTATTTCCCTTGTCCTATGTTTGTGAATTTCCTATGTTCATCATTTAATAATTTAAATATTACTTTATTTTACTTGTACTGTACCTATTATTCTCAACAGAGAAAGAATTTAGAAAGGTTAGTTTCTCATGTGGGCAGCAAAATGACTTCTTCTTCTGTGTTTGTTCTCCATCTCTGGAAAAGTAGCAGGATGTAGTCCAGAGAATAGAATGCGTTGTGTATGGGTTACAACTTTTCTGCCTTTTGGTTTGACACATCTGACTTCAGCATGGCTTTTCTCACTTTGACCCAAGATACAAGATTTACACAGAGCAAGATCACATACCACAAACTGTAGAGCACTGGCTTCTGACATATACACATGATCGTATGTTACTGGGATCCAAAAGGGGAGTAGAAAGTAGTGATACTTGCCTGTCATGTATGTCGTAAGAGGTGTCTAAGGAGAATTTGGGAGTGTGGTTAGATTTCCCATATCATTGACGGTCAAAGTGATCCAGAGGTGCTGCTGAAGTCAGATGTGTTTGGCTTAAGGCTGATATAACATCAAAGATGTAAACCATGACATAGTGCAATTTGGTCTCCAGAGTACATTCTGTTGATCTACAGGAGTTTGAGAATTAATGCAGAAGAATAAGATAAGCTACAGACAACACATCTTATTTTTATATATGTGAATCAAATCAATCGTTAATGCTGATGTTGGATGTGTCAGGCTGAAAGGCAAAGATATTGTAGTTAAGTTGTAAATCTTGATATACAGCTTTCCATTCTCTGGATTACATCCTGCTAATCTGAAGGAGTCTGAGAATGAATACAGAGGAATAAGATAAACTACTGACAGCACATCTTATTTATGTATGTCAATCAAATAATTTGTTTATTGATTTTTCAGATCAGTTTGATACACCCAAAATTTCTTGCAAGAATGTCAGTGTTCAACGAGGTCTCCGAAAGGTAAGATAAAATAAAATGTATCACCGAAGATGGATGTGTTGGGCCATTGACGGAAATAGAACGGCTATACAGTGCATTTTAATTCTCTGGAGTATATCTTGCTGGAAATCTAGTAGGACCATTGTCCTCCTACAAGATAGATCCAGTGGGAGTTTGAAAATGAACGCTGAAAAATAATAAAATGTGACCTGTAATCTTATAGCTCACACTTTATTGTAGTTTCTTTGATTCTGTTTTGGCTTTCTGCATCAGGAAGTTCTACAAATGTTGCAAATTCTATGAATTTCCTATGTGTGTGTAAGAAATGTCAAATAAGCCAAACAATTTAAATATCTAGGCATAATGTTTTCAGAAAATGGAACATTAGACAGAGAAATAGAAACAAGATGTCAGGAATCAAACACAGTGGCGTACCAAATTTCACCATTACCTCCCCCCCCCCCCCAAAATATCAATATCTACAATTTATCAACACTGCTACCAATGTCAAACATGGTTTTTAACAGTCTCGCAGCAAAGTAAAATTGTTTCATGTGAAATCAAGTTTCCAAGGAAAGTTGCAATTCTTACTAAACTAGATATAATAAGGAATGAAGAAATTAGAAAAAGAAGAGATATAATATCTTGTATTGAACAGCATATCTAAAGACTGTAAGTAAAATAGTTTGGTCTCCTTATGAGAATGAACCCAAACCAAATACCAATAAGAGCATATAACAAAAGAATATCTGGACATAAAGTCCAACATAAAGTAAACCAAGAAAACAGTGGATAGAAAACATCAAGACAACCTTTTACAAACATGGACTCAAGGTGACACATCTGGTCTTAGAATGACAACTGAGGCTCCCAACCCCATTATTACCGGCAAGTGTGGATACTATCAACCATCCTTCACCTGGGGAAGGACAATAAATACCAGAAATACAATAGAGATGTATACATGTCTACAAGAACCGTGACTTTCAATAGTGAAACTGAAAACTTTCATTGTTTGGACATGTATGCTGACATGATTTCTTGTCAAAATGATGCTTCAGGAAACAGTTGAAGGTGGAAGAAGCAGAGGGAGCTAAAAAAAAATCATGGGCAGACAACATCAAGGATTGGGACAGGACAAGAGTTTTCTTCACTCGTCCTCATCATTGAAGATAGGAGTCACTGAGGGACTGGTATTTTAATGCATCCAATATTTTACCTCTATGACCATGATGGGTTATGTGTTCATGGATGGGGTGGATCAGGAGATTGTAAAGAGTTATGCATGGATAAGGCTTTGTGTGTGATACTACTACTTACAGTATCACAATAGAGGTTGAGGGTGTTATCGCAGTATTCCAATAGCTCTCAGAGACTGTTTACTAAAGCAGTATTAATGGTGAAGTTCCTCCTTCACAAGTGAAAATGAGCATGGAATTGAACAAAGAGGTGTTGAATTGCGAGTCAAGTCTGGGCTCTGAAAAAAATGTCTATTAAGTTTGGTGTTTGTGAGTTTCCAAAACTGGGTGGTCAAAAACTGTGATTTTCCAAGAGCTGTTTTCAATGCTGCAGCACTTGAAAGATGTATTCAAGAAGTACTTGAAATATTTTTTCCTGTCTCCACTTGAATTACCTATAAACCATTCACCATAGAACAACAGTCTTTTGAAGATGCTTTTCTGGCTTGCGGACGTCATGAACTGCCAGACGTAGTTGAGACCTGAACAATATGTCATAGGTACTTTCCATCTTAGACTTTTTGAGGACCTCAGTGTGACCCTACCATCTCACACCAAGAAGTTTTTCAAGCATTGAAGTTGAAAAAATTAAGTTGCCTTGCATGCTTGGCATAGACAGTCCAGGATCTAGCTGCATATAGCAACAATGGCAGTTACAATATCTGATTCTCATTCCATGCTTAGGAAAATTCAGAATTGTCAGTGGTGGGATGAGTCTATAACTTGTTTCAACCTCATTGTCACATGTAGTTATGCCCTGAAAATATTGACGTTCACAGAAATGAAAGAGAAGATGGGGGTTTATGTCAAATGCATCTATAGTTGGTAAAGGGGGCTATTTGAAGTTGCTTAACAAGCTGCTGTTAGATATAGATATTTCAATAGATAATGTAGATGCTGCAGTAGATAATGTAGATGCTGCAATAGATAATGTAGATGCTGCAATAGATAATGTAGATGCTGCAATAGATAATGTAGATGCTGCAGTAGATAATGTAGATGCTGCAATAGATAATGTATCTAGGATAAGACTGGGCAAATTTGGTATTAAGTGTTGCATGAGTAGGGTAGGGCATCTGAAGTGCACAATGAGAAATATGTATAACCAATGAGCTGTGGGAACTACCAGCATGTATACAAATCAATGTTTGTTGTTGGAGATTGGGCACATATTGGTTTGCTATGGGTGGAATGACGTCAGCTCATAATTAGGGGCCAGTCATACATGGAAACTAATGTTCCCTCCAAGTGTGATTGCACACCAAATCAGAAAGAGTGACACATGCACAACACCTAGGGTTTAGAAATGTCCTTAAGCAACAGATAGGAAGGCTGTCGCTAGCTAGGTAGGCTCACCTGAAATAAAAGCGTGCTGAATGTGCTGGACTGGAAAGTGCAAATAATGTAGCTCAGCTGTAAACCTGAAGCACAAGCGTACTTCATGCTCCCTGGCCGAAATCAAAAGAAATTTAATCAAACTATTGAATATAATTAAATACCACAGAAATTATATATATTTGTGTTGGCAAAGGCAAGACGCATCTGTTGATCATATTTCTATAATTTTTAAGTGCCCGCAGAACCATGTATTATTAAAAATGGCAGAAAATTAGCATAATTAAAGTGAAAATAAATTATCAAACTATTGAATATAATTAAATACCACAGAAATTATATATATTTGTGTTGACAAAGGCAAGGCATATCTGTTGATCCTATTTCTATAATTTTTAGGTGCGTGCAGAACTAATTAATCTTCAAAATGGCAGAAAATTAGCATAATTAAAATAAAAATAAATTATCAAAGTATTTAATATAATTAAATACCACAGAAATTATATATATTTGTGTTGACAAAGGCAAATCGCATCTGTTGATCATATTTCTATAATTTTCAGGTGCGCGGTGAACTAATTAATATTAAAAATGGCAGCAATATTGCTGCTGAAGTGCTGTCCATAGATTCATCAACAGGTTTACCCTTCTCTCCTCACCTACCCTCCACCCCGAATATTTAAGAAACTACCGTCTTGCTTAATTATATATTTAAAAAATTCACACATCTGTCTTCTAGATCAACGTTTGCTGTAGCACACTTGACTGTCTTCTAGCTCACACATTTGTCTTCTAGCTCATCATCTGTCTTCTAGTTCACACATATTTCTTTTAGTTCACACATCTGTCTTCTAGTTCACACATATTTCTTTTAGTTCACAAATCTATCTTCTAGATCACACATCTATCTTCTAGTTCACACATGTCTTCTAGTTCACACATCTATCTTCTAGTTCACACATCTATCTTCTAGTTCACACATCTGTCTTCTAGTTCACACATATTTCTTTTAGTTCACACATCTATCTTCTAGTTCACACATCTGTCTTCTAGTTCACACATATTTCTTTTAGTTCACACATCTATCTTCTAGTTCACACATCTGTCTTCTAGTTCACACATATTTCTTTTAATTCACACATCTATCTTCTAGTTCACACATCTGTCTTCTAGTTCACACATTATTTCTTTTAGTTCACACATCTATCTTCTAGTTCACACATCTGTCTTCTAGTTCACACATATTTCTTTTAGTTCACACATCTATATTCTAGTTCACACATCTGTCTTCTAGTTCACACATATTTCTTTTAGTTCACACATCTGTCTTCTAGTTCACACATATTTCTTCTAGTTCACACATATTTCTTCTTGTTCACACATATTTCTTCTAGTTCACACATCTGTCTTCTAGTTCACACATTATTTCTTCTAGTTCACACATCTGTCTTCTAGTTCACACATATTTCTTCTAGTTCACACATCTGTCTTCTAGCTCACACATCTATATTCTAGTTCACACATATTTCTTCTAGTTCACACATATTTCTTCTAGTTCACACATCTGTCTTCTAGTTCACACATATTACTTCTAGCTCACACATCTGTCTTCTAGTTCACACATATTTCTTCTAGTTCACACATCTGTCTTCTAGTTCACACATATTTCTTCTAGTTCACACATCTGTCTTCTAGTTCACACATATTACTTCTAGCTCACACATCTGTCTTCTAGATAAATGTTTGTCTTAGCGCGCACAACTATCTACTAGCTCACACGACTATCTACTAGCTCACAAAGTTGTGTTCTTTTTCAAAACAGGACACTGAAGCTTAAAATCGACTTATCCAAACTTAAAGAACAAAGTGGAGTCAGGAAAGCAGCTTTAGACAGACTGATTATCCAGCTGAATACCGGTAAACATGTCCCTCAAACACTTGGTAATTCTGTTGTCTTGCTTTTCATGTTTATTTGATCACATGAATATATTGTTGTTGACATACTTATCACACTACAACAACTATATTTCATATACTATAAATTCATCCAAGACTGGTAACATCACCTCTGTTTCTATGTGGACAGACAGCAGAACATATCCTGCAAGACTGCATTTCATTAAACCAGTTTAAGGAGGAACACTGGCCCACAGAGATGGATATTCACAGAAAGCTGTTAATTAATTTGGCAGACCATCTGACCTAGTTGGCAGACCTATCATTTTACCCACTATATGTAAATTTCAGATTGCTCTGAGGGTATGGATCAAATGTAAACAGAACATTGTTAACCAATAAGACAATCTATGGAACGGCCACCGATATAGAAAACAGTCAAAGTCAATTGATAGTGGAGAGGTTGGCTGCCATGCTTATCCGTGTGTATGTGTATACAATAGTTCCATTCTTACTCATGGTTTTTTTGTTGTGTGTCTTGATAATGGCTTTTTGGTTGAAACATCAGTTTGTGTGTTTTTATATGTGTTTTCAGTGATTAGCAAACTGCGCATTTCCAAGCTTTGCCTGTTGGGTTTCAGTTTTACTGCAGTCAGTACATATTATTGATCTTATCCATGTGTGGTAATGTTGTACTACACATACATGATTGATGAATACAGACAGAATCTTGACAGATAATGTAGAAAATGGAACAAATGGAAAAGAAGACCTTTAAATGAATCAACTGATACCAAATAAAGCCGGGAAGGATGATATTGTGTTCCCAGATAGATCTCTCCGTTGTGGTGATGAGAAATATGTTAGTTAATTTGTTCCTTTCATACCGCAGTCGGCACATAGGACAGAGGTTTTGATTCTCCATGTGTTGCGGTCCGCTGCCTGCAGTTTTAGTTCTTGTATGGTCTTGCAGTTTGTTATTTTTCCTTCTTTAAGCATGGTGTTTTTAGGTGTGCTTTATGCCTTCTTCGTTTTATTTTACCCTCAGGCATCATATTTACATAAGGGCTTGTTGGTTTATTCTCTTTTCATCTAGTCTTAAAACATAACAGAGGTATTTCCATCTGCGTTTTCTTATGACGTTTGAAACATATTCTTGGTGTGTTTTGTTTCTTAAATCACTATTTGTGATGAAATCGCTCCATTTTATGTTCATCAGTTTTCGGGGATTTTTTTTTCAAAGCTCTTTAATTTTTGATCTGTTGCTTGAGTTGATTTCCAGCTTTCTCTTTCATATGTTAATACTGAGACAATACAGGAGTTGAATAGCTTTAGCTTGGTGTTTCTTCCAAAATATTTAGATCTTCAGATATTAGTTTGGTAAATGTGATATAAGTAAATGCTATGCATGTATCTATTTCTTTCTTTGAGTCTCTGTCAACAAACATTCGGCTACCCAAGTAATTAAAGTTGGAGACTTTTTCCTATATTTGGATGTTTACTGAGATGTTATTTGTTGAACTGGTAAGTTTTGTGATTTTTGATTTATCTGAAAATATGATAAAAATCTGGCTGGAGTTTATTATAACTATTGATATTGAGAGTTCTCATGGAGGACAGTGGGAAATACAGAATAATTGCTTCCAGTATGATGATGGAGGTTGAAGTCAATACTATAAATCTTTAATGCTACATGGTTTACAACTTGTCTGTGATAGCTGCTCCTTTTGACAATATGCGAATGAACAAAATATTTAGAAGATCCATTGTCAAAACTATAACTATTTCTAAACTTCTGGGTATCACGTTGATTTATTGCCCTGGTTGTGCTGATATTCGTAGTAATAAGAGAGCTGGCAGACTTGTATCTGTGAATTGAAGATAGACACAGGTGATGTACTGAAGTTTTTGGTCACTTGCTGGAGTGGACACTGGAACAGATGAGGTATCCAGGAGGTATCCATGCTGCATCCAAGGCAATTCAGTATCTTCTTCTTTGTTCATTCTCAAACTCCTTAAAATTAGCAGGATATAGTCCAGAAAATGGAATATGTTGTGTCATGGTTTACAGCAATGCTGCAATATCTGCATCTTTTGGTCTGACACATCCGACTTTAGCACGGCTTTGGGTCATGTTGACCCTATATGGGATAGGACAGCCAACTCATCCCATAAACCTCCTTAGTCACCTCTTACGACATGCATGAAAGGTAAACAGTGTTGCTATTCTTTACTTCCCTCGTGGACCTTGGTAACACATGGGCGGCAATTCAGTATTATTTATTGTATAAATAGAACTGAGAACATGTCGAGTAGAATTAAGAGTGTTTCTCCAGCTAGCTAGCCATGGGGATATCAGCATGCATATTCTTTGACATCTTCTCAGGGAGATGGAGAATTGTGGGTTTGCTTTGAAGTACAAAAACATGGATTAACCAATAGCTTCTTTAATGTGATGTTTCTTTATCATCAAGCACTGCTACTCTCTGTTCTGTGCAACCATCATCAAGCACTGCTACTCTCTGTTCTGTGCAACCATCATAATTTCTCCAGTGTCATATTAAGGAGGCCCTTTTCTTCTACATTCTTTCTCAAACTCCTTCAGATTAACAGGAATAGCCTGGAAAATTAAATGCACAGTATTGTAGCTTGCAGCTTAGCTGCGATATCTTGGCCATTTGGCTTGACTTTAGCATTTGGCCTGACACATTTGACTTTAGCATGGTTTCTGTGTCATTTGATCCTGTAAGGGATGTGACAGCCAACTCTACCCCCTAAAAGCCCTAGTCACCTCTTACAACATGCATGACATGTAAAAGTTTCACTATTATTTTCTCCCCTTTCAGGCCGGGCAACAAGGGTGAAGAAGGTCCTTGCCAGAATCTTTTTTGCCTATTCATTTATTACTACGGATAAACTGTCTGTCAATATTTGATATAAGTAAAACTGAAACTCTTCATCTTTTGAAATGTTTGGTCTCTTCTATTCTATGCCCCTTTTTGTATCATTAAAGTAAATGTTAAATGTCTGCAATGAATAAATCATCAATCCACAGACAAAAGTCCACAAGTAAAAAGTACAAACAGGAGTTTATTGGAGGTTGTAGAAGCTCAAATTCAAGGTAGTAACAATATTAGTGTATTTGTCGTCCTCTATTTTGTTATATTTCTTATACTATATATTCATACAAGACTGGTAACATTACCTCTGTGTCCATGTGGGCAGACAACGGAACATATCCTGCAAGACTGCATTTCACTAAATCAGTTAAAGGAGGAACACTGGCCTATAGAGACGGATATCTACAGAAAGAAGTTAATTAATTTTGGCAGACCATCTGACCGAGTTGGCAGATGTTTTTTTTCACTTTTTGATACAGACCACAGAGTTTGATGAATCCATGCGCTTGGAGTGTTTTCTAGTTCTCAATGGGCACTCTTCTTCTGTGTTCGTTCTTAAACTCCTGCATATTAGCAGGATGTAATCCAGAGACTGCATGATCATCCTGTCATGTTCGTCTGTCATAGTTGATAATGACGATTTGGGATCAACTGTAAAAGGTAAAGGTAATATGAATTATGAACCAGTGTCATAACACACGGTTTCCGATAAGTGCTCAGCTGTCTAGTCAGTGGTTGACCAGAAACCCCCATCAAAGATGGATGTGTCGTATTATTGGTGTAAATAAAATGGCGACAACGCAGAGAATTTCCATTAATAATTTATTATTTATTAATAAATTAATTTCTATTCTCTGGACTAAATTCTGCTGGAAATCTAGTAGGACCATTGTTCTGCTGCAAGAGATATCCATTGGGAGTTTTGCAATGAACGCTGAAGAAAAAGACCAGAAACCACCTGAAGAGGGTCCTCGACAACACTTGCTAAATTAATATGGCACCGTCCCAGAGTTTGAGCCCTGGTATCCAATTTCTCATGTCTGGTTTAACCATGGGAGTAATTTTTATTTAAACCACGAATAATGAATGGACCCATGTGACGTCAGTGACCCACAAAGCTGTACTAAATTTGGTTTGTTGCACTGAAAGGAGCAGATATCTCAGACAGCTGTAAACCTTGATTTGGCAGATTCTGTTCTCCAGAATACATCCTGCTAGTTTACAAGAGTTTGAGAATGAATGCAGAAGAAGAAGTAACGGTTCATGTCTGGAACCTGTGCCTACCAATGTTTACAGTGCTCATAGTTTTTAAAGAATTATCTGGTCATAATTTTTTAATAGTTTGTGACATTGCAGAATGCAATTGTTTAGTAGTTTGAAGCCTGGGAAATAATTAACAAAAATAGGAATAATACAGTTTTTGAAACACAGTTGGAGGGGGTAAGTATAGAATTTGAATTAGTTGTAGGTAAAGGTAGGCCCCCATGGCAGTCACCTGATGTCACAGATGAATATAACTTCATGCACTAAACCACAGCAGCTATTAATTGGGGTGGCCAGTTCCCTTTCTTACTCTCTTTACCTCCCCTAACTCATGCGTCAGGTACCCTATTACAGCTGAGTCGACAGGAGGAGTGGTCACGTCCAGCGAGAAATATCAACGGGAATTTTTGTTTGTCCGGACAAGGTTTCGAACCTGGTATGCTGTAATCCAGTGATAGCAAGCAAGCTCACTATCAACTAGGCTACTGTGCTCCTCATAATTAGTTTTAACACTGCACCTAACACCTCTCCCCTCCAAACTCTAGCATTACCCCTTCTCACTACATCATGGCATAATTTCACTAACATTAGCCATTTTTGTAATTTGTGACTACATGAAAACTGTGTACACCAAAACAAACTTTCAATGAACCTGTGCATAATTTCTGAGTTCGTTCTATTTTCTGCTTATAGACAAACTATTACATAGGCACGCATTCCAGACAAGGACAGACATGACATTATTCTATTGATCTGCTGATGCCCAAAAGGGGATCAAAGTCGCCAACCCCAAATTTCCTTATTTATCTTTAACAACATACATGACAGGTCATAGTTTTGCTATTCTGCGCAACACTTTAAGATCCCGTCAACATACTGGGGGCGACTAAATCTTCATATCCATGACAAGAGGCTGACCGTGATGTGTACTGACCCAAATAAAACATTAATTAAAGCCTATATTATTAATTTGAAGATTTAATTACTAATTTTCATGGGGATCTCCCTAGTGTAATGGGGTTAAGCTGTTCGCCTTGAGTTCAAGAGGTCATGAGTTCAAATCTGACTCATGTCATTTTGTGTATAAAGTGGATTTTTTCAGAGATCTCTGTGGGTTATCACTTGAAGCTATGGAGTTACGTGCTATGAGTGGTACTCTTGGCAGGCGACATGTCACTTTGTTAAGAGTGATGAGTATATATGGGAAACCGAGTACAGTGAAGTCAATCCTCTACAACTTTTGAACCCTTTTTTTAAACTTTTCTAATTTTCAGATGATGAGAGATAAAAAAGACAGAAAGTAGAACAGACTGCAGATACCATCAACATATGACTTCAGTAGTGGAATATGAAGAGTGGAAAAGACAAATATTAGCTAGAGCTGCTGAAACCTCTGGATGCTTTACTAACCCTACTGCCCATGAATGGAAATAATCAGTGGTTCATGATTGGGGTGCCAAAGAGGGAGTTTTAGTGGTGTACTTTGCTGTCCTATTACATGGTTGTGTTCTACGTCACGCCAATATGGCGCGGTATTTTTTTCACAGTGTCAGTTGTGCTAATGTTTTCAAAGTTGTGTTAACATCGTAACCTGTGTATAACATAAAATTGTGTATTTTAAGACAGTCTAGATGATGCTATCAAATGGATATATCTGCGTGATGTGTAAAGAGTGATTATATCTAATAATATTGAAGTTTATGTGATGAACAAATTTACTTCGGTGTCAATAACACATTGAAATCGCTCACTATTCACCATGTAGCTACAACAACAGGTTTGATGTGTCATGTGAACACAGCACCAGTGGACTGCCTGGGGCGTGTTCTAGCTTCACACTCGACTGACAGCCTGTTAGGCAGTCATAAAGTAGGTGATATTGTGCTGAGACTATCTCAAAAAGCATAACGGTCTTGTCAACCTAAACACGTAAAGTCTGATATTCGGCGAATTTACGCGTACGAGGTACGATGGTTTATCGGCCCACCGGGTAATGTAGGTGAACGCCAGCAACGCGATGTGGACCGCATCGGGCATGGTGAGACACATAGAAAACCATGGTCATCCACTGCATCGTACTTCACTTCCAGTCGTCTCGATTCGTCTTGCCACTGGTTTCAAATGAGGTCCGACAAGAGAGTGAGGGCGACGCTTTGCACAACTCTTCCTCACTTTAATCAAAATCCCCAGTGCAAGTCATTTTCACATTCACGAAAATTCACCCGAAGGGAAAAGCTTTTCCCACTGACTCTAGGAGCATGGAATGTACGTACACTCCTCGACAATGACTCTAACACAAATAGACCGATTCGAAGAACAGCCCTGATTGGGAGAGAGTTAGCAAGGTACCATATTGACATAGCAGCTCTGAGTGAAACACGACTTGCTGGAGTCGATCAGCTCTGTGAAAGAGTTGCAGGATATACATTCTTTTGGAGCGGAAGAGATATTAAGGAAAGACGTGAAGCAGGAGTAGGCTTCGCCATTAAAACAACACTCGTTGGCAAACTAGCAGGCCCACCAAATGCAATAAATGACCGCCTCATGACAGTAAAAATCCCCCTGCTCTCTGGTAAAAAATATGCAACAGTCATCAGTGCGTATGCACCAACACTGGCAAATCCAGAAGAAGTTAAAGATAAGTTCTATGATGAACTTCATGCAGCTATCAGTGCAGTTCCAAAAACTGATAAGCTCATATTACTTGGAGACTTCAATGCAAGGGTGGGTAAAGACAATATCTCCTGGAACGGTGTAATAGGGAAATATGGAGTGGGTCAGTGCAACAACAATGGACTTCGTCTGTTACAAACTTGTGGTGAACATGACCTCCTCATTACCAACATCATATTTCAACTCCCAATCCGAAACCGGACCTCCTGGATGCACCCTCGATCAAAACACTGGCATCTTATAGATTATATAATTGTAAGAAGAAAGGACTGCCAAGATGTTCGAGTGACAAAATCCATGTGCGGTGCAGACTGCTGGACTGACCATCGTCTTATTGTGTCAAAACTAAGAATTCGCATACAGCCTGCCAGACGCCCACAAGGAAGCAAAGCAAAGAAACGTATAGACGTCAGAAAGTTATCAAATGTTATCACACAACAGTCCCTAGCCTCTACTCTGGATGAATGTCTGAAATCTGCACAACTAGAGCAAGATGTAGATACGAACTGGACATATCTGAGCAAGCAAATTTATGACACTGCTACTGAGGAACTAGGTCATTTTATCAAAAAACAAAATGACTGGTTTGATGAGAATGATAATAAAATCAAAGACATGTTGGACGAAAAACACCACCTTTTCAAAGCATACTTAAATGATCCAAAATCAATGTCTAAAAAAGAAGCACTCAATTGCAAACGGAAAATAATTCAAAATAAACTACGCCATATGAGGGACTCATGGCTGAATAAGAAAGCAGATGAGATACAAAGATTTGCAGACACAAACGATTTAAGAAACTTCTATGATGCGCTTAAAATGTTATATGGTCCAACCTCATCAGGATTTTATCCACTTCTCAATGCAAATGAAACACAACTAATCATAGAAAAAGATAAAATCCTGCAGCGCTGGGTAAAACACTTTGAGCACATTTTGAATAACCCATCATCAATAAATGAAGAGGCTATCAACCGACTACCGCAGGTTCCTCTCAATGAAATGCTAGGTGACATCCCTACTTTGGAGGAAACTCGTAAAGCAGTTCATCAGCTTTCTAGTGGAAAAGCACCTGGCTCCGACTCAATACCAATCGAAATATACAAATATGGTGGTAAAAATCTTATTGAGAAACTTCACATAATTTTCCAACAGTCATGGATAAGCGAAAAAATTCCACAAAATTTTAAGGATGCTACAATTATACACCTGTATAAACGTAAAGGGAACCGCCAGTCCTGTAACAACCATCGTGGTATCTCTCTACTGTCCATTGCTGGAAAGATATTTGCCAGAATCCTTTTGAACCGTCTTACATCTCATCTAAATGAAGGACTACTACCCGAAAGCCAATGTGGTTTCAGAAAAGAACGTGGAACAACTGATATGATCTTTGCTGAAAGACAGCTTCAAGAAAAATGTCAAGAACAACACTGTGACCTGTACACAGCATTCATAGACTTGACAAAAGCATTTGACACAGTAAGTAGAGAGGGTCTGTGGAAGATTCTGGCAAAGTATGGATGTCCACAGAAATTTATCTCAATGGTGCAGCAATTGCATGATGGAATGCAAGCTAGAGTTCAGGATGATGGAGAGTTATCTGAAACCTTTCCTGTCTCAAATGGAGTAAAACAAGGATGTGTATTAGCACCTACCCAATTTAGCATCATGTTCTCTGCTATGTTGGATGATGCTTTCAGAGATCTAGACCTGGGAGTAAACATCACCTATCGCATAGACGGAAAATTGTTCAACCTTCGGCGGCTTCGAGCAAAAACCAAAGTTAAATCACACACAATCAGGGATCTTCTATTTGCTGATGACTGTGCCCTAAATGCCAACACTGAGGCTGATCTACAATGTATTATAGACAGATTCACCAAAGCCTGTACCAACTTTGGGCTTACCATTAACACAGAAAAAACAGAAGTCATGTTACAACCAGCACTTGGCAAAAGCTACCTCGAGCCCTGCATAACGGTAAATGGTGTAGCACTGAAAGTTGTGAATAGATTCACATATCTAGGCAGTACGTTATCACAAAATGCCAACGTTGATGATGAAGTGTATACAAGGATCGCCAAAGCAAGCAGTACTTTCGGCAGATTGTACGCAAATGTTTGGCGTAGAAATGGCATTAACCTACAGACTAAGCTGAAAGTTTACAAATCAGTGGTACTTCCAGTGCTGCTTTACGCTAGTGAAACATGGACTGTGTATAGACGTCATGTGAAAAAACTCAATCATTTTCATACAAATTGTCTCAGAAAAGTTATGAACATCAGATGGCAAGACAAGATTCCAGATACCACTGATGCAGACACAGATTCGTTGGGCAGGTCATTTGGTGCGTATGCCAGACCATCGTCTGCCAAAGATACTTCTCTATGGTGAGCTAGAGAAGGGTATATGATCTCAAGGTGGCCAAAGGAAGTTCATACAAGGACTCGTTAAAGGACTTACTGAAAGCCTTTGAAATAGACCATGATACATGGGAAGAACTTGCACAAAATAGATCTACATGGCGTTCTAAAATAAAAAAGAGTGCATCATCTTGTGAAAAGAAGAGAAATGCAGCAGCTCAACAGCGGAGAGCAGCTAGAAAGTCACGGATAGACCAAGATCCGTCTACAGTCGTTATTCCATGTCCAAACTGTCCAAGGACATTTACAGCTCGAATAGGGCTCATTAGCCATCTACGAACTCATAATCAAGGACATAACTAAAATTGAATTTTCAAAAGTGGATGTAACAAATGGTCATCATCACTTGTGATGGACGAACAACATTACATGGGTCCTCCAATTGTATTGTTAAATGTTGTGGTTGGAGTTGTCAGACTTTGGCTATTGTCAGCACGTGTCTCTTTAAGGTTTCTTTGATTATCTCCATCCATCTAATTCTTGGTCTTCCTTGTACCCTGTAGCCCAATCTTCAGCTGTTGTATGCACAAAGTGCTGGTTGCTTTGGTTCCATTCTAATGATGTGACTAAACCACCTTGTTTGCTGTCTCTCAATGTAGTCTTGAGATGGTTTTTATTTCTTCTCTGATATCTTCATTTCTCCATTGGTCTCAATGTTTGATATTTTTAACTTTTCTCAAACATCTAATTTCACGCAAATGTATTGTTAAAACCATACCTTGCTGTGATTTAGTGCCACTAGAATGGGCCTGGTTCGATTCCCATTAGTCTCAAGAATTTTCACCTCACTTGGGGACTGTGTGCTAAAGATTTCAATGTGGTACCCTTATGACCCTGATGGGTGCAGGTTTATAGATAGAATAGATATTTAATGTAAATAAAATTGTTGAAGATTATATGAAGTATTTTGTATTTTTTTAAACCACAATGAATGACAGAATTATATCAAAGAATGATTGTCCAGATTTAGAGACATGTCTCAGAAATAAGAGATTTCTTCTACATCAATCACTCTGATTCTGAAATATTTTTGAGTCATGACTTTACAGTCTAGCATAGTGCACCATTTAAACAAGAGACAGGGGATGTTGGAAGTCGGTTGCAGCCAACATTCGTTGAAGATGAGCATAGGATTGTAGCTTTAATAATTGGACTAATTGCGGACTTAGACACTTCATGCACATTTGTCTCTCTTGTTCTATGTGTCACATGTTGGTATTTAACTTGATGCAACTTTGTCACTCTTGTTCTATATGCTTATGTCAAATGTTGGTGTTCACTTTATGCACATTTGTCACTCTTTTCTATGTGTCACATGTTGGTGTTCACTTTATGCATAATGTTGATGTTTCCTGTGACACTCTCCTTGATATCGGCGAGGAAACTAGACAGAGGCAAGCCCATAAATAGAGAGAGGGGATTAAACCTCACCCACCTTGAGGTAGCCTAGTTTGAGCTTGCTTGCTATCACCTGGTTACAGCTTGCCAGGTTGGAAACCACATCAGGACAAAAATAAATCCGGGTTGTGATTTCTCGCTAGACAAGACCATTCCTCCAGCCCACTCAGCTGCAAATTAGTACCTGATGCATGCGCTAGGGGAGGTAAAGGCAACAAGGAAGGGAACTGACCACCCCACCTAATAGTTGCTGTGGTTAGTAATCATGAGTTATCTTCATCCCCGATGGCAGGTTGTTGCCATCGGAACCTACCATTACAGTAGGAATTTAGAAAATTACTTTTAGCACTAGGAGAACTTAACTAAAAAGTAGGTTTAAACCCCCCCTCCCCTCCTCCTCCCGAATCGAAATTTAACAAAAAGTCCATAAAAATGGAGTGAAAAAGACGGAAACTGCAATGAAAATGGCTAAAAACATTTTTTTTTTAAAAAGTAAACCACTTCCCTCCCCATTACTGAAGTTGTAACTACAGTGATGTACAAGGGAAATAATTGGAACTGTCTCTGACGGATACTTCAAAGCAAAACACAGGGGAGCCAGAACTGAAATAAGTTTAATTTAAACAGGGAGCAGGGAAGATGGCGCTTACCAACGGTGTCCAAATTCATAGTTACAGTGTTGTTTCTTCTTCATCGTTCATTCTCAAACTCCCGCTGTATCTCTCTTGTAGCTGGACAATGGTCCTACCAGATTTCCAGCAGGATGTAATAAAGAGAATGGAAATGCATTGTGTTGCAGTTTTATTTGTGCAGATGGTCTGACACATTTGTCTTTGGCAGGTTGGTGTTGTTTGATGGTTTAGTTTTGCCAGATGGCTAAGTAAAATGTATCTCTTATGGTGAAGTAATCTCCTTCCAAACGCAGACATTGGTCCAATTTGGTTATATCAGAGCTTTATAAGCATTAAAAAATAGTGGAGGTCGCGGTTCTGGTAATCTAGTCACCACCATCTGCTGTTATCTCAGTATAGTTTTGTCAGATCTTTCACTAGTCCCAGATGACTGGTTTACTGAATATAGCTTCATCAGATGTTCATCAGAATATCAGAGTATACTGTGTACAACTTGAAATATCAGAGTATACTGTGTACAACTTGAAATATCAGAGTATACTGTGTACAACTTGAAATATCAGAGTATACTGTGTACAACTTGAAATGTTTATAATAAGAAACACTCTTCTCAACAACACCCATATTCTATTCAAAGTCTATATTTTCCTCTCCTAACAATTTTTTTATTCTATTTGGTTGGTATAGTATTGTTGACATCAACTTTTATCACCCTCTCTCTTTCCTCCTTTAGCTGTGAGCAGGTAGCTCATGACAGCCCATAGCCTTTCTGACATAAGAACAAGTTCTCTGTTGTGTAATTGAGGCAACATCCAGTAGGATGTTATTGTCTATCTTCTATCCCCAGGTGAATGATGGTTGATATTAGTCACAGTTGATGTTAATTGTAGAAGTGGGAGCTTAAGCTGTCGTTCCAAGGCCAGATGTGTCACAATGGTTGCATTTAGTCCATGGCTATCTGGATGTTTTCTATCCATCATTTTCTCGGTCTACCTTTGGCTTTACGTCTGGATACTCTTTTGTTATATGCTCTCATTTGTATTTGGTTTGGGTTAATTCTCATAAACACCACCAATCTCTTGAATAGATACCTACAGGCAAAAAAGGCGGTGGTAGACCAAAAGAAACACTCAGAAGAACAATACTTAGAGAAAGTAAAACAATCAATATCCATACTATTCAAGAACTGCACAAAATAGCTATGAACAGACAGAATTGGAGAGATATGACCTCTGCCCTATGCGCCAACTGCAGCGCAAAAGGAAAATGAATGAATGAATTCTCATAAGATGACAGAACCATTTTACATGCTGTCTTTCGATATGCTCAATACATTATATTCTACAAATTTTGTTCCTAATTTCTTCAGTTCTTATTTTATCTAGTTTAGCAACAATTGCAGCTTTTCTCAGACCCTTCATTTCACATGTAATGATGTTTCTCTGCTGTGAGGATGTTAAAGACCATGTTTGACATTGGTAGCAGAGTGTTGGTATACAAATTTTAAATATTATGTGTTTTTTTAAAATTTCCATCTTGATTTTTGGGTGAAGAAGTAATGGTGAAAGCTGGTAGGTCACTGTGTTTGCTTTCTGGTACCTTGTTTCTATTTCTCTGTCTTGTCCTCCATTTTTCAGAAAAAATACTGCCTAGATATTTACATTTTTCAGCATGTGTATTATCTTTGGAGGCATTCCAGTGCACCAGCATCTAAGGATTAATATAAATAACCAAAATATCAAAGAATGTCCGATAAAGTGAGGCATGTCACAGTAACAAAACAAATAACCGATAAAAACTATATAAAGTAATAATGTTACTGTAATATAAACGAATTAAAAAACAACATAAAAATGTAAATAACAATAAATACAATAACCAGGACTTTTTCTACGTTACTGTCCAAATGGGACCTTTCTCAAGTAACGAATACAAATAGATAAACACAAACTTAAATAATTATTGTTACGCTCAGAAATGTTTTTACAAAGACTTCTCTTAAAAAATATTTTGGTAAAAACAAATCTGAGCATAACAATAATTAAAGTAGTCACTCTTGTCACTTCTTATATTCTTCTTCTTCTTCATCATTCTTCAGTCAGATATCAGGTTACAGCACCAATAGCTTCAATGAATTGTGTGATTCGCTTCAGGTCATCCATGGAACCCCTCAAAGCTGGAAGCAGTGCCGTCTCAGTAGGCCATATTTTCTCCCTCTCCTCTTGGTAGAGTTGACAGGCATGAAGAATGTGTTCTGCAGTCTCTGGGCTCAGTCCACAGTTGCACAGGTCTGTCTCACCAATCTTCAGCTTTCGGAACATGTGACTTCTCAGTCTGTTGTGACCAGTTCGTAGTCTGAAAATGATGCTTTGTTCCTTGCGTGACATTTGGTGGTAGGGGTCATTTGGTTCTGCAGTTGGGTGCATTTGCTTCCACTTTTTCTTATATTCTGCTTTTAACATGGTCTTACTTTCATAGTACGTATTATCATTTTCTATTTGTTCCAGTGATCCCCCTTTCCTTGCCAGGAGATCAGCTTTTTCATTTCCAGGTATGCCACAGTGACCTGGGATCCACTGCAGTACTGTTTCTTTGGTGGTACTGCTGAGGTGTACTGCTCGTGTTCTTTGGATCTTTCAATGCCTGCAATACTGATTTTGCATCCGTTAGAAATACTACATGTCTGTTGTGACTCGGCAAGCAATTCATGAGCATTTTGGCTGCCTCTATTATGGCTTCCATTTCTGCCTTGAAATTTGTGGAATGTTTGCCTGTGGGTATGGATTTCTCTATTTCTTTTCCATCTGGTGTTACTATATATATTCCTGATCCTCCATCTAATACTGCCTCTTTCGCTGATCCATCTGTATATACATGTGTCCATATATCCTTTGGGTATGCTTTCTGTATGTGATTCTTAGTTGTCTCCTTTAGTACTTGTATAGTAGTTTCTGTTTTCGAAATAATGCTTGGTATATTGTCCATAATTCTTGGGAAGTTTTTCCTGTCCCATGTTGGGTATGTGTTAAAGGTGTTTAGTGGTTTTAGGTTTTGTGGGTCTGTATCTGTGAGTGATTTCTGGAGCTGTTTAGCGGAGTGTAGAAAGCTACCTCTTTTGAGTCGCTCTTTTGTAGGTCTGCTTAGTCTTTGGTTCATTTGATGACTCTCCAAACATTTGAACTTTGCATACTGTGTGAGGATTTTTTCATTTCTTCTTTCTTCCATTGATGGCAAACCTGTGCATGTTTCCATTTCTGTGATTGGGGTAGTATTCATACCTCCTGTTATAATTCTGAGATTGCGGTTTTGTATCTTTGAGATCTTTTGAGTGTTACTCTTGGCTGCAGTCCCCCATGCTGACATTCCATATTCCAAAGCTGGTCTTACATAACCTGTATATGCTCTACTTAGAAATTTTCCATTTGCACCCCAATCTGTTCCAGCCAATTTTTTAAGGAGTGCTGTCCTCATTGTACCTTTTGTTTGGCACTTGTCTATGTGCTGTTTCCATGTAAGTCTTGGATCAAAAGTGACTCCAAGGTATGTAGGTGTCTCATCTTTTGGCAATGTTTGACCATTTATGGTTAGTAGGATTTTCTGTGGTTTGGTGGACGTGCTGAAGATGGTATAGGTAGTTTTTTGGGCATTGATAGACATGGCCCATTGGTCTGTCCACTTGGCCAAATTGTCCATAGTTTCTTGCAACCTTATTTTTGTTGTGCCAACGCTCTCTTCACTGCACCATATCGCCAGATCGTCTGCATACATTGCAGCATTTACTTTACGCGAGAGAATTTGGTCAATGTCATTCATGAATATAAGGAATAGAGTGGGGGATAGAACACCTCCCTGTGGTACTCCATGCTTAAAGAGTTTCTTTCTGCTATGCTTCATTTCAAGCTTCACTGCTGCTTTTCGGTTGTGCAGGTAGTGTTTTATCCAGTAATACATGCGCCATGTCACTTTGTTTTGTTGTAGTTTAAGGAGGAGTCCATCTTTCCATACACAATCAAATGCTTTTTCCATATTTACCCCCACCACTGATTTTTTTTCTGGAAAGCATCCTCTACTTCCTGGGCAATTAGTGTAATCTGGTCTTCAGTTGATCTACACTTTCTGAAGCCAGCTTGCTGATTTAGCAGGATTTTATTTTTTTCTAGGAACCACATCATTCTTTTGTTTACCAGGTGCTCCATTAATTTGCAAACACAGCTGGTCAGACTTATTGGGCGATAGCTGTCCACCTTATTTTTTGGCTTGCCTTTCTTGTGGCTGGGTATCATTATGGCGGTTTTCCACACCTGTGGCACTAGACCTATATCCCAACAGTTGTTAAAATATTTTATTAATTTCTGTTTTGCTGATGGTCCGATGTGAATTAGCAGTTCATTTATTATGTCATCAGGGCCAGGTGATTTCCTAAGTTTTAATACTGCTAGTTCTTCATTTAGTTCTTGATCGTGAATGGAATATTCATGACATCTTGTTTATCTTTGCTGATCTCTTTTTCGATACTTCTTATATTATTTCAAAGTGTTTCTCTCCAGGTGTGTTTGTGTTTATCCATTTGTATTCATTGCCTGAGAAAGGTCCCATTTGGACCGCAACATAAAAAAAGTCCTGGTTATTGTATTTAATGTTATTTACTTTTTACATTATGTTTTTATTTGATAGTATTACAGTAACATTATTACTTGGTATAGTATTTATCGCTTATCCCAAGATTACCACATCCAGCCAGGAGCACAACACAAAATACTGGATCAACTAACTCATTATTCTTCTGTGAGATTTGACGACCCATCCACGGTGATAGAACATCTAGCATTCCCAGTCACCTAGGTTTTCTCCTAGGAATAAATGGGAAAATGTGCAATATCCTCTTTCCTGCATTTCTATTTACGAGGATTATTTTATAGAAAATAAAATTCAGAAATTGAGACAATGGGTGACAGGTGATAATTTTTTTCCACAGATGACAGGTTGTCAGCATATCCCCCAACTTTCCTTAGTCATCTCCTAGTACATGTCTGGAAATAAGATTGTGGCTCTATTATTTTCTCCTTGAACTAGAAGACCTGACCCGGGTTGCCATGGGGGCGCTGCGATTCTGATAGAATTACTATCTATGTATGTTGGCGGTTGCATCATCAGCCAAGTGAAAGCAGTGTCTTCATCAATAATATGAGCAGTGTCTTCATCAATAATATGAGCAGTGTCTTCATCAATAATATGAGCAGTGTCTTCATCGCATAAACTATCAATAAAATACAACAAAGTAAAAGCTGTTCTGATAAAGAAAATAAACTGAATAAACAAATGCTAGAAAATTAACAAGAAAATTACAGTTTTATTAAACCAAATGAACAAAATCAAACAACAGCAAACAATATGAACTGATTATGCCATCTGGCAAAACAAAATAGAGGGAAATTATTAAAAGTGAAAAGGGCAAAAAATAAATACAAACAAAAATTAAAATCTGTGCAAAATCTAGCTTCATCAGCAGGAGTTAAAAAAGGTAGATAATGGCAAGCTTCCCCAGTTAGGAGTGGCAAAAGCAATCTCCAGGGAGAACTGCCAAAATTAATTTAGTTTATGTAAATGGTGGACAGAGTCAACGTTTTCCCATGGTGCAGAATACCAAGTTTCTGCTCTGTCCATCAGACACTTTCAGATCTTCAAGATCTATAACTAAATCAGATTGTGAAGTTAGGTTGATGCAGTACACAATAAGAAAAAGCATATCTGAGACAACATAACAAACAATCTTATTTGAATTGGAAACTGTGGCATCACTTATTTATGATTGTCCTTATTTTAAATCAATTCTTGATTCTCTAACAAATCTATGATTGCCCTCATTATGTCAGTTTTTGTTCTCTAATAAATCTATGATTGTCCTCATTAAGTCAGTTCTTGATTAACAAATCTATGATTGCTCTCATTATGTTAGTTCTTGATTCTCTAACTAAATCTATTCTTGGTTCTCTAACAAATCTATGATTGCCCTCATTATGTTAGTTCTTGATTCTCTAACTAAATCTATTCTTGGTTCTCTAACAAATCTATGATTGCCCTCATTATGTTAGTTCTTGATTCTCTAACTAAATCTATTCTTGGTTCTCTAACAAATCTATGATTGCCCTCATTATGTTAGTTCTTGATTCTCTAACTAAATCTATTCTTGGTTCTCTAACAAATCTATGATTGCCCTCATTATTTCAGTTCTTGATTATAACAAATCTATGATTGCCCTCATTATTTCAGTTCTTGATTATAACAAATCTATGATTGCTCTCATTATGTTAGTTCTTGATTCTCTAACTAAATCTATTCTTGGTTCTCTAACAAATCTATGATTGCCCTCATTATTTCAGTTCTTGATTATAACAAATCTATGATTGCCCTCATTATTTCAGTTCTTGATTCTCTAACTAAATCTATTCTTGGTTCTCTAACAAATCTATGATTGCCCTCATTATTTCAGTTCTTGATTATAACAAATCTATGATTGCCCTCATTATTTCAGTTCTTGATTATAACAAATCTATGATTGCCCTCATTATTTCAGTTCTTGATTATAACAAATCTATGATTGCCCTCATTATTTCAGTTCTTGATTATAACAAATCTATGATTGCCCTCATTATTTCAGTTCTTGATTATAACAAATCTATGATTGCCCTCATTATTTCAGTTCTTGATTATAACAAATCTATGATTGCCCTCATTATGTTAGTTCTTGATTCTCTAACTAAATCTATTCTTGGTTCTCTAACAAATATATGATTGCCCTCATTATTTCAGTTCTTGATTATAACAAATCTATGATTGCCCTCATTATGTCAGTTCTTGATTATAACAAATCTATGATCATCTTCATGCATGGAAGATCACACCGTTGTTGTTCTATATCCCCCCCCCCCCCCCTCTTCCATTCTTCTACAACATTTGTGTGAAAAGTGATTCAGATGCTAAAAAAAATAAGGAATCGTCTGTGAAATCTAGATTACCATTTTTATTATAATCAAACCAGTAAACAATGGATCAGTAAATCGGTTATCAAATGTAACAGGACAACTTAGTGCAATCAATCACAGTGGTATTATAGATAGTTTAAACAGTTCATGCTTAACAAGATGGCCTCCATCTGTTATCATTATATTTATCACATCCTTGGACATTAAACAATGGTCACCAAATCCTTTAGGGACAGCGGTCATCTAATGATGAAATAATCAGTGGTCATTAAATCTTTTAGAGACAGCTCTGTTATGTTGGAACAGCGGTCATCTAATGATGAAACAATCACTGGTCACCAAATCTTTTAGGGACAGCGGTCATCTAATGACGAAACAATCCATGGTTACCACATCTTTTATGTTAGTAACACATTTTCTCTATTTTTGGGATAGCGGCCATCTACAGATAAACAATCAATGGTCCCCTAATTGGAAGGTTAGTAACAAACTTTCTCTATTATTGGGACAGTGGTCATCTAATGATAAAACAATCAATGGTAACTAAATCTTGTACGTCAGTAACAAACTTTCCCTATTCTTGGGACAGTGGTCATCTACTGATGATACAATTGTCACTAAATCTAGGTCAGTAACAAACTTTCTCTATTGTTGGGACAGCATTCACCAACTAATGAAGCAATTAATGGTCACCAAATCATGTAGGTCAGTAACAAACGGTCTCTATTATTGGGACAGCGGTCACCTACTGATAAAAGAATCAATGTCGCCAAATCTTGTTGGTCCGCACATAATTTCTATTTTGTGTTCAAATATTCCTCCATCTTTAATAGAGTGACATAGGCTTATTCTAAAATACTGTTCATGTCTCTGTTTCAACAACTACTTGTGCTACAATGTGTTTAAGTTCACCTCAAACATGAAATGCTGTAACAGATTCCCACAAATAGACTGTGGCAGCAGAACTAGAATAAAAGAGATTATTCTAGTGAATGGATTTCAATGCTTGCTGGTATCTTCAGCAGTTTAATGTCCTTTTTACAACCAGTTCAGTAAACAGAAAAAAATAAACTCAATCACAACACACATTCAATATCCAACCTAGTCACCATTAATAGAGTAAACAATTTTCTAATTTTATATAGTCACTATTATTACAGCAAACAATTGACTCATTATGCAATCTATCCACCATTAATAAAGTAAACAATTTATTTACTTAATACCCATTCTAGCCACTATTAATATAGTAAACAATTTACTCAATGTCCAATCTGGTCATCATTAATATATTAAACAATTCACTCATTATCCACTCTAGCAACATTACTATAGTAAACAATTTACTCAGTACAAAATCTAGCCACCATTAATATAGCAAACAATTCACTTAATACCCAATCTATCCACCAATAATAGGCTATAGTAAACAATTTATTCATTTTATCATAACAATTTATCTTGCCATCATAATTAGACAAATTAATTTACTCATCAAATCTAGGTAGCAACTTAACCGTAAACCAAATCACCATATCTTGCATGCATCTTTTAAGAATGCAGTAAAATAACTATCACTACAATATATAAATATGTTCCTAATCCATACCTGTCAACTACCACAAGGATCATTCTGCATCTGCCCACAATACAAAACCTATAAATTTCTAAATGTTTACTCATAATTTTGTCAATATTCTGTACTAAAGACAAGGAATGACAGTTGTGTTATTTCTGCTTGCAAATAACGGATGTTTCTTAGACGATGAACATATTGGCAATGTGTTTCAGAAAACAAAAAGAGGGATTAGTGATATCAAAGTCATGGCTGCTGCAAACATGCAACAATGGTTACTTTTTCTGATGCAGAAAATACTAGTGTTATCTGTCATCAATTGGGCCTTGGTTTGCTTGAACTGTCACAGACACAAGTGGATCGATGAAAATAATCCAAAATGAGGGCAGTGCTAGGATGTAATAAAGGTACCACCATGAGATTCTTGTTAGATTTTCTCAGCATTAAGGTACAACATATAGTGGCATACCGTAATGTAGCCAACAATGACCACCACTCTTTATACTGACGCCTAGAAAAAAGACAAATGAGAAACTGAATCAAGTGCAGAAAGTCATGGATGTCAGAAACAGAGGAAATGGTGCTCAGAGTATGTAAATTGGAAGACGTAGGAAAAAGCAGTGAAAGGGTGGAGGTGGATAAAGAGAAAATAATTTCGGAAAAATGTAATACTACAACTGGGGAAAGTGTGTTAGGAACAGGCTAGTATCAGGACAGAGTGATGATGCAAGAACCTGTCTAGCTGTACTTCTTTTTCATTCATTCTCAAACTCCTGCAGATTAGCAAAATGTAGACCAAAGAATGGATTTCAATGTGTTATGATCACTGTGTTATTACAGCTTATCTGTGATATCTGGGCCTTCTGGTCAGAGACATGTGACTTCAGTATGATCTATGGGGCACTTTGATCCTATATGGGATAGGATAGCCAACTCCATCTCCAAAACCTCCTTAGTCATCTTATGACATATCTGGCTGGTAACAGAATTGCTATTCTTTACTTTCCTTTTAGGCACTAGCAACACATATGCTGTCTAATTGTACTAAACAAATACACAACACAATCTCATGTACAAAGAAAGCTCAATCAACAGAGAAATGAATATGCAGATGGGGTTTTGTTGCCTACAAGAATTAATGGAAGGTTCTTGAGAAATCGCACGCCTACTTCACTACAGCATTGAGCATTGAAATGGAGACAGAAAAAGTGATGGCATTCAGTTGGTGACTTAAATACCAACTCACACTGTGATGCTCTCATGACTCCCAAAGTATTCCACATAGGATAGAAAGGTGCAGGCTAAGAAAGGAATAGGTTACTCTACTGAACAACTCAGTTGTCCAAAGTCTCACATGGATAATACTGCCCTGGTCGTGCGGGGGTCAAAGGAAATGAAAGAACAGACATGTTAGTGGACAATGCTGTTGCTGAAGGCACAGTGCTGAGAAAAATAAGGCCAACCTAAAAAAGGACAGTCATTGATTTACTACAGAGTAAAGAAGACAACACTGAAGGTGATATTATGCACATTAAAAATAATGGTAGATATGTGATAACCAGGGACTGATAGGGAGAAAGTGTGTCATCTCTGGGCAGATCCAAAGATCACATAATCAAAAAATGACTGGGACTTTTATTCTGTATACTCTTGGACTGCTACCTGAACAGATAGCTGAGCACATAAAGGAATGTACCATGTACTCTGAAGCTGGCTTCTAATCAAGAAGAGAAAACTTAGAGAGAAAATGGATGCCACCGAACACAATTCAGAACATGGAAATGCTACCGTTGGGAGTATCAGCATAATGTGGATCATGTCTTCGTGTACTGCTGTCTCCAATGTGGTATCCCTACAACCCTGATTTATTATGGGCTCTTTAATTATAAAAAAGGCACAGGCAAATACGGTCCAAGGGATAAAATTCTGCAAGCAGATTCATTATTTTGGCTCATCATGCTGCCTTAAAATTACTGAGCTCTGTAGACATCAAATCACAAGCTATCTCGGTCAAACTGTAAAATATAACGCTAAACAGTTATAAAGATGAAAATATTATGTCAATCCTTTGATGTTACTAGTGATGTTACATGATCCGCGAAGTTGAATTGAAGTGGGAGTCATCTGCCGTCAATGGGAGAATGACATTCTATAACCAGAAAGATTACCTTTATATTCAAGCCAGGACATGCAGGGGTTGAAGGCAATGAGCAAGCTGATAAACTAGTGAGCATGACCACAGTGTCAATTAGTACTTCAATGAACTGATCTGACATAATTAATTCATTAAATCTTCGTGCACTCAGAATATTTTCAATAGCGTGAATTATGGTCGCTTTCAAGACTGCGTGAAGTTGGTGTGAAAATCGGAACAGTCCGTAAAGAGAAGCATAATAGATTTACAAAGAGACTGATAAATCAGCACCAAACTGGAACTGTCATCAAGCAGGAAATGCCCTACACTTTGAGGGATTTATTAAAATGGAGATCGGAAAACCTATGGAATTGTTCGGTGTGCTCTGATGATACCCTGCAGTCATAACTCATATTACTAACTGAAAAATGTATCCCTGTAGCCTGTGATATTCAACCTTAAAGATGTCAAACTTTGCAAGTATTTTAATGCTGAGAAAGATTTTTAGCCAAAGATGGAAAGTGTGTTGAAATCCTAAATAAAAGCTTGTCTGTCCCTTAATGCATGCTGAATGCTAAATCTGACCCTCTAGTCTGAGAAGGTCGCCCATCATTATTATAATGATCGATAATAAGTAACACCTGCAGCAAAACTTAAATCCAACAGGCAAAACTAGGAAACAGAATGATGAAATTTTACTAATCACTAAATACACACATGATAACATACAAACATTGACGCTTCGACTCAAAGGCCTCTATGAAGAACAAATTCAAAACATAACATGTGACGAGTCAGAACGGCACTGTATACATTCACATGATAGAGCTAAACATCTGCATATAATATAATTGCAGTGCAGGGTGATGAGCATATCCAGTGATTAGCAAAACTTCATCACCGTTTCCTTGTTTCGAATGTTATTAACAGGACATAATTAAAGGTCAATATGGGCACTTTCATTGAAACCTGAGCATTTTCTGTTAAGAATACAGAAACTACTATTTGACAGGTATGTCAGTTGACAGGTATGTTACCTATTACTTGATTCATTCTTGTTCAGAACATTTATTCATAAAGACCAAACAGACAACAATATTCCTGTAAATGCATAGATAAAAATAGTATTATGTTAATTGATACACACTATTAGATTACATATCACTACGTATAACGAGATAACATGCGGCAATAACAACAGAAATGGAATATGTGGGTGCTATGTGTACCGGGTATATATTATTGTGGATGTTTCCAAGTGCATGTTTTTGGTTTCCATGGACAATACAGATGAGGGGAAACAATTCAGTAAATAGACAATGTGCAAGGGGTACGAATGAATAAATAAAATAAAAATTAAGTAAATTTGTTTTCCCACATCATTAAAAATCATGGTGCTGGGCACGTATTCCTCTGTGACCAAATGTTTACTAGGAGTAATGTGGTCAGCATCATGTCGGTTGTCTCACTTCTCCAGATATGCCCAACCACAAGTTTCTGAGCCTGGGTTAATCTGGGAGTCAATATAGTTTTAAAATATGCTACCCTAAATGGGAATTTAATCACATACCACTAGATTAGGACTACTGAACTGGTAGTTATACTAGATGAAGCAGAAGTAATCAAGATATTTATTCAAGGCCCCTTGCAATAACAAGTTAAGAATTAATATCAGAGTTTTGTTCTTCAACATAGAATTGTGGTTCCCCTAAATGTGTTACACAACAAATAATTTGAGAACCTCTATTTTTGTATGGCACTAGCAACAAAATATGAACATATTTGGTTACATCTGCAAACAAGACATTTGTGGAATAAATCTATTTTCAGATAAATAAATTGAACAATGAATCGGAAAATAAAGAATAAATGTATGCTCATGTTGGTATAACAAAAATTCTTGGGGAGGATAAAACAGGCCAACACATATTTTGCTGCCTTCAATGTTAGATCCTGCTTTTGGTTATATTAGACCTGCATCTCTACCAGGCATAGATTTTGACATACAGACATATATATACATATATATGCTTGTGTACCCTCATAGGCCCCTATATATATATATATATATATATATATATATATATATATATATATATATATATATATATATATATATAAACAGTTTTAAACAAATCTAATATCAGGTTTAGTTTTGACATAGAGACATAAATGTATGTGTGTATGTACAAGGTAGCTTCAATAATTTCTAGGAATAGTCGACTAGTATTTGAATGAAAGATGATGCCAGATTAATTCTTGATTAGAAACTGACCTCACGGCACGTGGGGCATTCCCATAAGTGCTCCGCCCTCTGTTCCAGCAGCCATTCGACTCGATGGTGTTTCAAGTCCAATGTTGCAGAAACAGACGTCGACATCAGGGCACAATTCTGGCCCTTGCGACAGGTTTCTTTGTTGTTCCGCCCACCCACGCCATGCCCGTAACTAGTTCAAACACAACGTTGGTCTGTCGGAACAACATGGTAACTGTTATCGAAGGTTACAACTACGGGAATGCCAGATTATATGTTTAGAAGTTGGTAATGACCGTCACAAAATAACATGGCAGATGTGACCTTCACATATACTTTCAAAGTGAGTATAGGGCCTACAGATGTTTTTCTGTGTGTTGTGCTAGTTGCATCCTCAGAGTTGAAAATGTCTTTGACTGAACAATGTTAAAATGTCAAATTCTGTGTTCTGCTTGAGAAGTCACTCTCAGAGACACTGACATTGCTTCTTTTAATAAAGCATATGGCGATATCACAATGAAGAAGCCGCAAGAAAACAACCAGCAAAAAGAAAAAAACAGTTGGATAAATGCTGCATGGAAATGTACTGGCAAAATAATCCCTACTAGAGGAGCACGGTAGACTAGTTGATAGTGAGCTTGTTTGCTATCATCTGGTTACAGCGTGCCAGGTTCAAAACCACGACCGGATATTAAAAAAAATCAAAAATCCGGGTTGTGATTTCTCACTTGACACGACCACTCCTCCAGTCGATTCAGCTGTAAATGAGTACCTGACGCATGAGTTAGGGAAGGTAAAAAAACAGCAAGGAAGGGAACTGGCCACTCCCACCTAATAGTTGCTGCAGCTTAGTACATGAAGAGTTATCTTCATCCCCGACGGCAGATGCCATGGGACCTACCTTTACCTTTACTAGTAAAGCAGTACATTGTAAAGCATAATGTGATTATTTTGGAACAGCCATATTCTCCCGACCTTGCAACAGTTGATTTTTTTCTAGTTCTTCTTTTCTAGTTTTTTTCGACTGAGGTTAGCACTGAAAGAACAGTGATTTAAAGATGCAGATGGTGTTATCATAGTGCGACACAATAGCTGAGACAGGTATCAAAAAATAATCTCCACGAATGTTTCCAACAGCTGTATGCACATTGGTAAAAGTATGTAGTTGCCAAAGGGAACTACTTCGAAGGAAATGTAGTGTAGATAGTTCTATATTTATTTATTTCTATATAGTCTACTAAATCCTGACACTTTTTGAAGCTACCTCATGCGTGTGTATGTGTGTATGTATGTATGTATGTATGTATGTGTGTGTGTGTATGTATGTATGTATGTATGTATGTAGCTCAAAATATAAAGCTGACGTTTTTTGGCCATATAAAGAGATATAACAGCATAAAAAGTAATTATGGAAAATATGGTTGCTTGTTGCAGCGGTATGGACCACTCAAAACAACAATGGATAAGAGACATCTAAGATTGTTTAAATATGTCCTTGGCTGCGGCAAATCAACTCTCTCAGAATAGTGAGACGTTCCAAACATCCATAAAGAAGACTATGTTCTGGAAAAAATATACAACCTGCATGATATTTCAAAAACTAAAACTGATAGGGAAAAACCGGTGCCATTTTTAGAGTCAGCACTCCAAATAACCCCGGAAAGAGATTTAAAAGCCAAAGAAGCAAAAACGTGTTTGTTTGCCTGTGTAATCAGTTGTGTGGGAGACTTCAGGTCAGATGCTTGTATATCTTTATAAATAAAGAATACATGGCTGGTTGCAACACAGAGCCTGCATATTCCCAGTTGCAAAATATGGGTGTGAATCTTGGACAATCACCAAAAATGAGAAACAAAATTGCAGTATTTGAAACAAAATACTCTGAATGCTATAGACCATAAAGATCACCAACAGGGAGTTCTGAGAGAATTGAAAGTACAGAAAACTGGTTAAACTACAAGCTGCTCTCTAGAAAATTACCATATCAAATGACACAAAAACCTAGAAAAGACCACAATAGAGAAGATGATGTCAAAGGCAATGAAAAAGAGGTAGACCAAGAATAAGATTGACACAAGATATTAAAAATTACCTGAATATCACACTCATAAGAGCAGGAAGATTGGATCAAGATCAGCAGGGGTTTTGAAAGACTGTGATAACAGCTACATCCTATCCAGTAAATGGCACATGATGATGATGGCAGTACATCTTATTCAGCATGCAGTTACCAACAATGCAACTGCTGACTAGTGATTTTCGAGGCAGTATTATGAGATCTCTCTGTGTTGCTGAAACCCAAAAGTTGAACACCAAATAGTAATACTGCCACCTATGTATATTTCAGAGTTAACTAAGGAGGCTGAATACACCACCAATCTCTTGAATGGATACATACAGGCAAAATAGCAAGGGGTAGACCAAAAGAAACACTCAGAAGAACAATACCTAGAGAAAGTAAAACAACCAATATTCATACTATTCAAGAACTGCACAAAATAGCTTTGAACAGACAGAATTGGAGAGATCTGATCTCTGCCCTATGCATTAACTTCAGCGCAAAAGGAAAATGAATGAATGAATAAATGAAAGAAGGCTGGGGGTGGGTGGAGTTTACTTCCACCACCCCATGATCATAATTACCATGAAACCTGCTTAAGACTCATGCCTGGAATGCTGGGAAAAATGAATCTTTTTATCTGCAGAATGTCTTGAGTTTGGAAGAAGGTCACAGCAAAGTCTCTTTAGAAATAGAAACTATCCAATTTGTTGCACTACCTCCTACAGATACATATAGTCAAACAATCAACCAGGACTTGTAAAAGTTGTGGAAAACTTCCCCATCAAAAAAGAATTCTAGAGAAACACCATACTGGAGCTGAAAGTGAAACTCACAGCCCGACTAAGGATCAATTGATCACTATTGTGAAACTCACTGCCTGAGATAAAGATCAATTGATTGCTATTGTGAAACTCACAGCCTGACTAAGGATCAATTGATAGCTATTGTGATCACAGCCAGAAACCTGTGATCATAGTGAAACTCATAGCCTGACATGAGGATCAATCAATTGATATTACTAAGCATACTTTTACACGGATGTGAAAACTGGACACTCAGTGCAGACACGGAAAGAAAGATATTTTACTACAAGTGCTACAGACATATGTTAAGAATTAGTTATATAGAACACAGAACAAATATATTTGTTTGGCAGAAAACAGATTTGATGATTATTAAGATCCACTTATGGCAGTGGTGAAACGATGTAAAATTGTTTGGTTTGGTCATTTAATGAAACATGACTCACCGTCTAAAACTATTTTGCAAGGAATAGTCTTGGGTTGAAAAAAGAGGCAGACAAAGACAATCTTGGATTGATAATGTCAAGGAATGGTCGGCATGATTTTTCTACACTCCTCCAAATGGCTGAGGACAGAGATGTGTGGAGGGCTTTTTGTGCTGATGTCTACAGTGTGGCAACCTTATGTCCCTGACAAGTTATGCGTCTTATTTTTGAGTCTTGTATGGGAGTTACTATTATCATAATAAGGACCCCCATCATGGTAAACTTCTTGAAGTGGAGATGGGGCTTAGTCCCTCCAACAGAGGCTGGAAACTATGATTGGTTGGGTCATCCCCTATATCGATCTGGACCACTGTCCTGCCCAATCAAGCACATGAGCTGAAATCAGATACCAGGCTGAGAGGTGCACCAGCAACCATGATACCATGCAATCCGACTATTTACGAGCGAGAATATCAACACAATATGATGATCAATACAATAGCCACAAACTAATACTTCCTTCAAGTTCTATCATCATCATTATTATTATTAGCTGATTTTTTCTGAACAGACTAGAAGCACAACTATTCAAGGCCAAATTTATCCAGGTATTTCTCAGCATCACATATGGTATAAGGGAGGCTATTGGAGTCACCAGACTCAAGAAAATGTGCAGTGGGAATATCAGAAAGATAATAGGTATCACATCATGCACCAAATATATAGAGAACAACATAAAATAGTTTGGACATATTATGAGGATGATATATCAACTTCCCATAAGAGCTTATAACAAGATGGACTCAACCAGAGCAATACACCTCTGGAAGGTAGACTACATCTCCTTCACAAACCCCTATGCTCAATGGCATGTGTGGAAGCTACGACAACACCACCATTTGGGAATAGGCAATAGACATATGGTATAATATCAATTTTTTTTATTTTTTAGAGAAATGATTTTATACAGCACAGACAATTGGAAACTCTATTCGCAAATGTATTGTCAGGCCTAAATTCATTCATTTTCCTTTTGCGCTGAAGTTAGCGCATAGTACAGAGGTCAGATCTCTCCAATTCTGTCTGTTCAAAGCTATTCTGTGTAGTTCTTGAACAGTATGAATATTGGTTGTTTTACTTTCTCTAGGTATTGTTCTTCTGAGTGTTTCTTTTGGTCTACCCCTTGCTCTTTTGCCTGTAGGTGCCCATTCAAGAGATTGGTGGTGTATTCTGTTGGTGTCTGTGCGTATGCCTAAATAGGGAGCAAATAATAGCAACACAGTGATCTGCCATGCATGTTGTAAATGGTGACTAAGAAGATTTTACAGATGAGGTTTGTTGTCCCATCCCATAGGCATAGAGAGTCAAAGTGGGATAAAATAAACAGAACATAAATCTGTGTACATAGACATATGTCCCACTCTGATAGACCAAAATAAACAGATATTGCACCAGAGCTGTAAACCATGATAAAACATACTGCATTTTTGAGACAACACCCTGCTCATCTGTAGGAGCTTGAGAATAAACACAGAAGAAATGGACAGAAAAGCATGAACTGCAGAAGCTAATGACTTCACCCGCCAAACTCCCATAAAGAACACAATATTCTAATCAGATAACAACACAACAGACTGAGGTGACACATACAAAGTTTAGAATTGTGATTTAGAAGTGTGTGTGTGTGTGTGTGTAGCACATGGCAGAGACGTTAGAATGTTGGTATCAGTGAAGTCAAGGGTTTGACTCCCAGTAAGTTTGACATGTTTTTTTGTTTGTTGGAGTGCAAATTAAAAAAACTAATCCTGTACAGGACATGGTGAGAGTAAAGGCATTGGTGAGAGCAAACTCAGCAAAGGCATGCAGCCTTCATTACACAAGCATCACCTTCCTGCAAACCTGTACGGAGAAACATGCAGTATGACAGCTTTGTGTGTGTCAGACGTGCAATTATGGAATGAGCAAAAAAAACTGCTCAGCACATTCTTCATGCTAGGCGGCTCAGCAGAGAAAAGGTGGAGATAATATAGCATAACAATGGAAGCACTACTTCAGAATTTGAGACAGTTTCATAGTTGACCTGAAGTGGATCACATATTTCATTTAAACAATTAATAATGTGACTGACAGAATAATAACAATGAGAATAAGGCCAGCATTTCGTACACAAATCTCATGCTAGTTCATACTGTTTTAATAACCACTCTGCCACAGAATTTAACTAATATGATATTAAGTCTTATTATTCTATGGACAACAGCACACCAGGTAGATGTGATCAGCATCATACCAGTTAACTCTACATTTCCTAGAACAGTTCTGGTATCCGCTTTTTAAACACTGAGTCATCTTTGATGATTCGTAGAATTGTGATCAAAGTAAATTACCAGAAACCTGAATCATTGGCTACCATGTAGGGAAAAGGCTACCACATTAGGGAACTTCTAGTAAATTGATGCGTGATGACATTTCTTATTTCTGACCGGGAAGTTTCAGAGAGGAGATGAGTACCACCAAATAAATTCTATCCACTGAAATGTTATCATAGGAGTCATCATCAAAAGGTGCCATGACGGTTAGCATATAGGCGATCATGTCTCTCCACAGCTCTCTGTCTCCAGCATTATGTATCTATCTCTGTTGCCTCCAATCTTGCCTGTTGTGACTATGTTCTCCAAACCTCTCATGAAGTGGCTAAAAAATGAAGATTGTCTTTTTCTTATATTATTTCTTATATACCATAGGAGTATCTATCTAATTTGGATCATGTATTTTGTGCTGATATCTCTAATGGGACATCCCAACAACGGGTATAACATCAATATAACAACGGGTTATAGGAGATTATCATTATGTTAAGAAACTAGTTGTGGCATTACCACAATTACTAAGAAGGATTATGGGAGATTATCCTTATACGTTAGAAAACTAGTCATTGCATTACCAGTTACTAATAAGGTTATGCAAGACAAAGTAAAAAAGTACTTAAGGGTTTGTTTGATTTGATACATACGAATTATGAACAAATGAAGTTGTTGTTTCCTATTGTGCAATGTGGAGGCTCTTCAGTGCCATCTTTCATACACACATGGCTGTCATTGGGAAGAAGCCTACTACTCAGGGGGGATGACAGGAATAATGAAGAAACTCACTCTGATAGAATATGTCCCACTCTGATAGAATATGTCCCACTCTGATAGATTATTTATCACTAATAAAATATGTCCCACTCTGATAGTGTATGCCCCACTATGATATAATATGTCCAACTATGATATATGTTTCACTCTGATAGTATATGCCCCACTCTGATAGATTATGTCCCACTCTGGTAAAATATGTCCAACTATGAGATATGTCCCACTATTACAGATTATGTCCCACTCTGATATAATATGCCCCACTCTGATATAATGTCCCACTATGATATAATATGTTCCACTTTGATAGCATATGCTCCACTCCAATAGAATATGTCCCACTCCAATATAACATGTCCCACTCCAATATAACATGTCCCACTCTTCTGATACAATATGATTAATACTCAAAAGTTGGTACTGTAGGAGTTTTGGTTGATCAGAGTTTTGTTGGATGTTGTATTGCTGTTATGTGACAAGATTTCCGCAGGAATGGATTGGGTACTTGTGGAAGATTGTGATTGGATAGCTGGGATGGAAAAATGGGTCAGCGCTGGCTCTGATAAGTTATTATGTAAAACGGAATCTTCACTGTTTGGGAATAACCGGGATAAGGATGAAAGCAATGACGGTGATGATGACGGGGGAAGCTTGAGTGATGCAAGTTTGGTTCCATCTTGGATGGGGCCTTCGGAATGAGCTCGGGGACTGTGCGGGGAGCTTAAGAGGTGTGTTTTGTTGTGTAGTGTGGGCTGACGAATGCTGCTGATAACGCTTTGCGTACTACTGTTAAAGCTACTACTGCTGCTACCGGAAGTTGTTATACCATTGACCGCACCCGAGGATGCTGAAAGAGGTGGTGATGCTGTTAACACAGGAGACGATGCCGAGGATGTGTACATGGTTAATGTCTTAGATCCAGGCTCGGAGCTCAAGTTTGCTAACCCATCTGCATTATGAGACGAATGATGCAAGACCCCTAACTTTTTGGAGAACACTATCGGAGAAGAAGACACTTTTATCTGTTTTCCTTCACTCCCCTTCTCTACAGAAGAATTTCGATCACCTCCATCACCGTTATCCTCACTCCCTTTCGCCCTTATTGGCTGCATCTCTAATATGTCTACAACAACTTTTCCACTCCCGCCTCCACTCGGGTTTCGTACAGCCACACCAACGGCATCCACAATCTCAGCTCCACTGCCTGACTTCAGTGAAGGAGTATCACTATCACGTCGGACTGTGTCACGGTTCTTATTCTTGTCCACCCCAAGTTTCCCGCCAAGGTTCATCAGCCTGGACTTGATGGACCTGCTCACTGAATGTTCTTGATCCTCATCGAGAGCTGGAAGCCGTGAATTGTCATCATACTCCACAAAGTCAATGTCATCTGAATAAAAAACAACAAATTTGTGAATTGTGTTGGCATGAATAAGTGTTAATCACAAGTATAAACATTACATACATAATCACACACAAAGAGAAACAAAAACATTACACACACAATCACACACAAACAGAACCAGTATACACATCACACACAAACACCACACACAAACATAAACATCACACACAAACATGAACATCACACACATTACATACAAACTAAAATCAGCAATAAAATCCCACAAAACATCATACGCAAACTTAAATATCACACACAAACATAAATCAATCATACTAGCAATCCTGAAAATGTTGCAACTGACACAGTCTATATTCAACATGCATTTGAAGCTCTATGTGCCTCCCTAGAAGCCCACCTGACCACCAAAGAGTTAACCTCTAGTAAATGACACGCATATATTCTGTGGTTCACCAGAAGCCCACCTGACCACCCAAGAGTTAATCTCTAGTAAATGTTAGTTATGTTCCTCCAGGGCCATAGGCGGTGCATAGGGCAGAAACCATAGCTTTCCATTTCTGTCTTTGTGTTGCCAGGTCTTTCAATTCTTGTGTGTTGTTTAGGTTCATTGACATGCCTTCTCTTCTTCTTCTTTTGCATTCGTTCTCAAACTCCTGCAAATTAGCAGGATGTAGTCCGGAGAACGGAATGAATTGTGTCATGGTTCACAGCATTGCTGCGATATCTGCACCTTTCGGCCTGACACAACCGACTTCAGCATGGCTTTGGGTCACATTGACCCTATATGGGATGGGACAGCCAACTCCATCACATAACCTCCTTAGTCGCCTTTTACGATATGCGTAGAGGGAAAAAGTGTTGCTATTCTTTGCTCCCCTTTCGGGACCCGGCAACACACGGCCGGCATGCCTTCTCTATTAATGGTTTCTCTAGGTCTCCCTCTTCTTCTTACTCCGGGTGGCACCCAATATAGTTACTGCTGGGGAATTCTTAGGCTGTTCATTCTGAGAACATGGCAGATATAAGTCCAATGCCTTTGTCTAATGAAGGAAGATATATATCTAGTAAATGACATGCATATATTCTGTGGTTCACCAGAAACCCACCTGACCACCCAAGCGTTAACCTCTAGTAAATGACATGCATATATTCTGAGGCTTTCCTTTAGTGGAAATTTCTGGTTTTCTCTGTCATTGACAGCACTTCCTCTACGCAATATTTTACCCCCCCCCCACCTTGGGTAGGAGGCATCATCTCAATGCAATACACACTTCTGAGAGTTGGGAGTCTTCATGAAATAAAATTGTACCTATGAAGACTCTCTTCCCCCCCCCCCCCCAGATGATTTTGTAAGAGCTCTACTGTTTGCAACTCATGTAGATAATGTGTTCTCAAACTTGGTGCTCTCAAAATGATATATTCTTGCACCATGCCAGTTAAAAGGTTCTCATGAGGACTAACGTTTCAATGTATGCCGTGGTTGCCATCTGAAAGGGGTGGACCCATGACATAGACGAAATAAACAGAAAACTTTGATTCTATAGAAATTAAATAAAATAAACAGAAAACTTTGATTCTATAGAAATTAAATAAAATAAACAGAAAACTTTGATTCTATAGAAATTAAATAAAATAAACAGAAAACTTTGATTCTATAGAAATTAAATAAAATAAACAGAAAACTTTGATTCTATATTCAACAAAATAAACATAACACTTTGGTTCTATAGAGATTCAAACATAAAACTTCAATTCTACAGAGATGCACCAAAATAAACAGAAAATTTTGATTATATACAGATTCAACAAAACAAACACAAAACTTTGATTCTGCACAGATTCAACAAATAAGCAAGGAGGTAACTAAACTATTGTCATTGCTGACCTGGTAGCTTTGTTGCCTTGAAGGATGCATTCGTGATTGTGTTCTTGAAAAGTTGAGGGGCTCTTTGAGATATAATACTGCCAAAGGTGGATTCAAATCTCAAGTTGCCCCGATGGTGAGAATGTATGATAGCATTAGTAATCTGTTCGGAAATATTTTATAATATGTTATTATATTGACATAACTCTTAGTTCTATACTGGTTTGTGGTTTAGACATATGGACAATAACAAGAGGAATTACATAAGACTGCAGAATGTGTAAAATCTGAGGATGAGTAAGATAAATCTGAAGTTAAAAAAAAGATAAATCTGAAGTAAATAAAAAAGATAAATCTGAAGTAAAATAAGGAGGGTATCTACAGCATGGTTACCCTATCTAAGACAATTCATTAAGTATGAAGTAAAATAAGATAAATCTGAAGCCAAATTAGATAAATCTGAATTAAAATAAGACAAATCTGAAGTAAAATAAGATAAATCTGAATTAAAATAAGACAAATCTGAAGTAAAATACGAAAAATCTGCAGTAAAATAAGATAAATCTGAATTAAAATGAGACAAATCTGAAGTAAAATAAGATAAATCTGAATTAAAATGAGACAAATCTGAAGTAAAATAAGACAAATCTGAATTAAAATAAGACAAATCTGAAGTAAAATACAATAAATATGAAGTTAAATTAAATAAATCTAAAGTAAAAAAATCTGAAGTGTAATAAGATAAATCCTGATGTAAAATAAGATCAATCCTGAAATAAAATAAGATAAAAATCTGAAGTAAAATAAGATAAATCTGAAGTAAATAAGATAAATCTGAAGTAAATAAGATAAGTCTGAAGTAGAGAAAGCCTTTTGCATCTTGTACTGTAAATCATTACATATTGCTCATGCCTTGTGGGTATTATTTATCATATATGTTAAATCTTGTGTATTGCCAGTAATTTTCCATATTGATGTTCCCTCATGCCACAACTCCAAGCTCTCCAGCACCCTTCCTCTTCAACTTGTCTGTTGTTATGATGTGCTACTTTTTCCTCTTTTCATGATCTTTACCTAAAAAATGTGGAATGTTTTTGTGTGATGTGATTGAGAAGCTTTCTTTTTGAACTTTTAAAGATATAAAAACTACTAGATTAAAATGACAAAATAGAGTAGAAACTTGACACATTTTAACAGAAGTTTGTGAAGAGCTTGAAATATTTTAATATTTTAACTATGTGAACAACTTGAAACTTGACAAATTTTAACTGAATTGTGAAAAGTTAGAAATAGGAAATTTCTTGCCAAAACCAAAGGTTTATCATCTGCCAGGTCTGAGGAACTAATCCCCCCCCCCCCCCCATGTCACCCATAATCTACTTTAAGCCATCTCTCACCAGCAGGACATCTGGATAAAGTTCATAGCTTGCCAGATTATGAGCAGCTTGTACTGCACTCAGAGCAATCATGTGGTAGCCATGGAACCTGGACAGAGAGCAACAAGAATGTAGCAACATATCGACACAATGCGTCAACATTCAAACAAGATACATGCCAGAACACTTAAGGCATCAATCAATCAATAAACCCGTAACCCTTCAGGGTCGTAGGGGTACCACATAGGATGCTTCAGCACACAGAGTCCTCCAGCAATTTCTATCCTCAGCGATGCGGATGAGTGAGGAAAAATTCTTATCATGTCCATGACTTTATTTTCCCTTCTATGCTTCTTTCCCCTTGACAGTTCCCTGTAGTATTGTTTTTGACAAGTAATAATGTCTACATACATGTCCAGACCATGCTAGTTTTTGTCATTTCACTATTGAAAGCAATGGTTCTTGTACACCTGCACACATTTCTATTTTATTTCTTATGTACAAGTTGGTCTTATGTTCCCTATAGGATATTCGTAGAATGCGTCTGTAGCAATTGTACTCGAAAGCCTGTAATCGTCTCTCCATGTCCGCAGTGAGTGTCCAACTCTCACAACCATACATCACAACAAAAAGTACCAGCGACTTGTACATCTTGACTTTCACCCCCACACTATGTTGCTTTTCCAAATCACAGTTAAGTCTTGAAAAGGATGCTAAAGTGATCTCTAGCCTTATTTTTAGTTCTGCTTTGCATTTTCCATCGCTGCATATACTGGATCTGAGATATATGAAGGTATTCACCTCCTCGAGTACATTCATCATGATGTTAGTCTGTTTTTCTGTGTGTCTGCTGTTAACCAATATTTTGCTTTTTTCTGCGTTGAATTCCATTTCGTACTTGCTGGTAACTTTTTCTAAACTTTACTGTTAGCTCTTGTAATTCTTGCTCTGACCCAACTATAAGACGAATATCATCAGTGAAACACATGATGCAAATACTGTACACTTAAGGCATACTGAGTTATGAATCAGTATCAATACGCCCCATCGAGGCCAACTCCTTGACGTGGAGATGGGGCTTAGTCCAGTCAACAGAGGCTGGAAACTGAAAGTGGTCGAGCCAACCCAATATCGAGCAAGGTCACAATCCTGCCCAAGCAAGCACAGGTGCTGAAGTCAGAGATGCCAGGCAGAGAGGCGCACCAGCAACCATGGTATCATGCAAACCGAATAGATCCAAACGAGAAGAAGAAGTATCAATACTCATGGTTTAACCCATAAGCTCTCAGTGGCCTAGCTAGTGATTGACCAGAAACCCAGAAATCGTCTGATTAGTGTTAACTTCAGTATACACTCCTAAGTGATGGTGCCATTCCTTATCCTTCATGATTATAGTTTGGTATTCATTGTCTGGATAGTGGATCAACCATGGAAGTTTTGTTTTTTTGTTTCACAAAGCCATGAGTATCAACTGAAATAACACAACAGCACATACATGTAACATCAACACAATAACTGTCATCACAACAACAACTAGCTTAGCTTTCATTCATCTGACATAACTTCACATACACTAAGAAAATCATACAGTACTTCTTCTTCTGTGCACAATCTCAAACTCCTACAGATTAACAGGATGTATTCCAGAGAACAGAATGCCTTGTGTCATGGTTTACAACTTTTCTGCAATATCTGTGCATTTCGGCCTGACAAATCCAACATCAGCATGTCTTCTGGGTCACTTTGTTCTTCTATGTGATAGCCAACTCCAACCCCAAAACCTCCTTAGTTGTCTCTTATGATGTACATGGTAGGTAACAGTGTTGCTTACTCTTTGTTCCTCTTTCAGGCCCGGCAACACATAGATAATTCAGTACTAATACTCATACTAACAAAGTATACTATCCTACCATGCATAATACATGATTTCTTCATTACTACAACACACACAACATAGAGAACAAACCAATGTACACCTATACAGTATCCTATCTGTTAACTGCAGTGGTTTTTCAATTACATCACAACCTTTCAATAAAATCTGATCATCTAATCCTTACTACACAATCTGTTTAGTTAAATCTGATTATCTAATCCTTACTACACAATCCGGCTCTGTGGCGAAGTGGTACAGAGCGCGTCTGTGACGGCCAAGGTACCGAGTTCGATCCTTACCACAGGCAATTGTGCATCCGGACCGTTCAGAAAGCAATGGCAACCTACTGAACGTATTTATATTGCCTAGAAAATCACCACAGCCAACAAATGCTGGGTTGATAGCTACGTCCTGGATAGGATATGCTACCAATTTTACTACACAATCTGTTTAGTTAAATCTGATTATCTAATCCTTACACCATCATCACCAAATGCAGTCTCCGTAACGAAGGTTCGCTGCAACAGACCTTCAACATCCCCTGTCTCTAATTTTGGTGGTGCACTTTACTAGACTGTAACCTGTCCATCTCGTGATGTTACTCTCCCACTTGTATCTCGGTCTACCTCTTACTCACTTTCCATCAATTTACCCTCAATAAGGTCTTCAACAATGTGTCATGTCCTTTAATTACAACATAATCTTTTTAATTAAATATGATAATGTATACAATGTTTTATATATAAAACACAGCATATAAGCTGGTTCAATTCCCGTTAGTCTCATGAATTTTTAAAAATTGTCCTCTGGCTTCCTACTTAAATTTACTTGTATAAACAATTATTTGAAGCAAAATTGTATTGTCTACATATGTTATCCATGTTACAAGAAGACCTATCGGCCCTTGTATAACTAATACGGATATTATGTTATATGTTTGTTGTTACTGAGGATATTTCAATACCTGTACGGGATGTTTGTTGTTGTAATAGTCCTTGTCTCGATTGGTCCGTTCGGGTGACTTTGTGTTCACGGTTTGAATGGCTTGACGAAATCGCATCTTTTTTGGAGATGCGGTTAGTCAAGTGCGGAAGAGCGCGTGTGCAATTGTTGATAGGCGATTTGGTGCCGTTGAACGGACTGGTTCAATTCCCGTTAGTCTCATGAATGTTTTAAAATTGTCCTCTGGCTTCCTACTTAAATTTACTCATATAGCACAGGCAGATTTCATTTGAACATGCTTGGTACACAGTGATTACATACTTTTAAGCTCCCTACCACTATCACCACCACCACCACCACCAGAGTAATAACAGAAATGCCACAACACTAAAATAGAATACTAGAACTTACATGGCAAAGTAGAGAGCAACCATGTATTCAATCAGAAGTGATGGACTAACATAAAGTCGTGGCTGCAAACCTTCAGATTGCTCTTTGTTAGTTTCAGAACCAGTATTGCACAAGCTGAAACAAAGTATTAAACCAGATAATTACAGTCAGAGAAATAGATAAACAGTCAGAGAAACAGAAAAACACAGTCTGAGAAACAGATAAATACAGTCTGAAAAACAAATAGTCAGAGAAATAGATAAACAGTCAGAGAAACAGAAAAACACAGTCTGAGAAACAGATAAATACAGTCAAAGAGAAATAAACAGTCTGAGCAACAGATAAACACAGTCTGAGAAACAAACACAGTCAGAGAAATAGATAAACACAGTCATAGAAATAGATAAATACAGTCAGAGAAAAACAAAAACATAGTCAGAAAAACAGATAAATGCAGTCTGAGAAACAAATAAACAGTCAAAGAAATAGATAAATACAGTAGGAAAAACACATAAACACAGTCAAAGAGAATAAACACTATGAACAACAGATAAACACAGTCTGAGAAACATATAGACAGTCTGAGAAATAGACAAACAATCAGAGAACCAGATAAATACAGCATATAAAAAAAAATACAGACAGATAAACACAGTTAGAGAAACTGACAAATACAGTAAGAGAAACATAAACACAGCCAGAGAAACATATATATATATAGTCTGAGAAACAGATAAACAAAATCAGAGAAAAGGTAAATACAGTCTGAGAAAAATATAAACAAAGTCTGAAAAACAAATAAAGTCTCATTAATAAGTTCTGTTTGTGACTTCTCTTTTGTGCCACAGTGACAGCTCATCCAGAAATTTCTCTCTTGTTCTTCCTGTCTTTTCTTCCCTTGATGTTTCCGGTGGTTACTAAATGTTCAAGTTTTGCTTTCCTAATGACATGTCCTAAAAATCTTGATTGTCTGCTTCTAATTTTTGTTATAATTTGTCATTTTACTCCAGCATCTCTAAGACTTCTACATTATTTTTCTTAGCTATCCATGGAATTTTCATCATTCTTCTTAAAAACCACATTTCAGTTCAATCAATCAATCAATCAATCAAGTGCCATGCCGAGTGGCATAGGCGATCATGTCTCCATGACTCTCTGTCTCTTGTGTTGTCAATACCATTTCAGTTACCTTCAGCTTATTTTGGGCACCTTTGTTTACTGTCCATGGAAGCTTTGCTTCCATATGGAAGGATGGCTCAATATAACATCCTAGCACTCAAACTCACATATGCATTGATATATTATTTCATTGCATAGAATGTTTCTCATTTTTTTAAATGTTGATTTTGCCTGTGCTATCCTGTTCTTGATCTCATTGGAGCACCTGTCATCTAATGTTAAAATGATGCCAAGATACTTGACTTTATCCACTTGATTTAATTTTGCATCATTGATAGTAGTACTAACTTTGACAGTGTGTATTTCTTTGAAATAACCATTACTTATGTTTTTGTTTTGTTTAGACTTTGTTTTCTCTTTCTTGTACTCTCTCTTTCTCTATGTGATGTGTCCTTTGCAGAACATTTTCCTCACTGCCACTCTGTAAGTCTCACAGTTCTGAGCAAGCTGCCCAGCTTCTTCCAGTGCCATGTTCAGAAGGTCTTCGATGTCATGTGTCCATGGTAATCTTGGTCTGCTTCTTGTTCCCTTTCCTGAAACTTTCTCCTCCATGATTAATCTTTCCAAACCATTGTGTCTTTTTATATGTCCTGTAAGTTTGTGTTTTGTGATAGTTTTGAGGAGCGAGTCTTCTATGTTCAGATCTTTGCGGTCATCTGTGTTAGTTCTTTTTCTGTCCATGATATTCTTAGGACCTTTCTATAGCATTCAATTACGAATACAGATAATTTCTTTTCCATTGTTGATGTCATTGCCCATGTCTCACAACTGTATGTTGCCACTGGAAATATATAGCTTCTTAGTAGTGGACATCATGAGTTTTTGGCATGTGTACATATCAGTAGTTTGCCATTGCTTTCTGAGTTGGTTCTGGTTGCTTATTATTTACTATTCTTGACGGACCTCTGTCCTATATTGGCTCTTTCCAACTCCCACCTTCGAAGCTGTTGTTGATAATACTATTTTCCGCCTTTCTTGTACTACCATGTATAATAGGGCAAGAAGGTCTTGTTCGCTCCCTGCAATCAGAACTATATCGTCAGCATATCTTAAAATATTCAGATTGGAACCTCCTACTGCTATTCCTGGCATGCTATGTTTCACATATCTTCTGTATACAGGGAGTATAGATCTGGTGACATTACACATCCTTGTCTGATGCCTATCTCTACCTTTTGGATAGACGGGCAGAGCAACAGGTAAACAGTCAGAGCAATAAAGAAACAGTCTTCGAAACAGAAAAACGGTGTGAGGTACAGGTGAACAATCAGAGAGACAGATAAACACAGTTTGAGAAACACTTTAATAATAGACAGGGCATGAGCCTATGGACAGCTTGATCAGCAACCATTTAATGTCCCTTACTGAATGGCAGCCTTGCACATTTGATTAGGGAAATTTATTTAATGGCAGCCATTTACATTTAATTACATAGTCTTACTGAATGGAAGCCTTGTACATTTAATTAAAGAGTATTATTTAATGACAGTCTTTTACATTTAAGTAAAAACTTTTACTGTATGGCAACCCTGCAATTTAATTAAAGTAACTTTAATCACAAGTCTTGCAGAAAGCTTTAAGAGCCAGCTTATGAAATATATTTTTAATAAAGCCACTTACTTAATGGCAGCCTTGCACAAAGCTTCAAGAGCCAGCTTATGAAAGCTATCAATATGGATGTTATAGCTCTGCATAACAAATGATAAGATGCTGAACCTGGAACAATATTCACAAACAAGAATCACATTAAAATTAAAAAATCAACAATCCCACTGTACTGTTGTTGTTCATCCATCACAGTCGTCCAGCATGTATGCCCATCAGATGTAATAATGACCATTTGTTACATATAAAGGATAACCCAATAACAATCTCTGCTTTGTCAGATATCCTAAGATAACAATCTCTGCTTTGTCAGATATCCTAAGATAACAATCTCTGCTTTGTCAGATATCCTAAGATAACAATATCTGCTTTGTCAGATATCCTAAGATAACAATCTCTGCTTTGTCAGATATCCTAAGATAACAATCTCTGCTTTGTCAGATATCCTAAGATAACAATCTCTGCTTTGTCAGATATCCTAAGATAACAATATCTGCTTTGTCAGATATCCTAAGATAACAATCTCTGCTTTGTCAGATATCCTAAGATAACAATCTCTGCTTTGTCAGATATCCTAAGATAACAATCTCTGCTTTGTCAGATATCCTAAGATAACAATCTCTGCTTTGTCAGATATCCTAAGATAACAATCTCTGCTTTGTCAGATATCCTAAGATAACAATCTCTGCTTTGTCAGATATCCTAAGATAACAATATCTGCTTTGTCAGATATCCTAAGATAACAATCTCTGCTTTGTCAGATATCCTAAGATAACAATCTCTGCTTTGTCAGATATCCTAAGATAACAATATCTGCTTTGTCAGATATCCTAAGATAACAATCTCTGCTTTGTCAGATATCCTAAGATAACAATCTCTGCTTTGTCAGATATCCTAAGATAACAATCTCTGCTTTGTCAGATATCCTAAGATAACAATCTCTGCTTTGTCAGATATCCTAAGATAACAATATCTGCTTTGTCATATATCTTTGTCATATAAGCAACTTATTATAACAATGAAAGTATCGGTACACCAATACAATGATTTGCATGCTGTTAACTATACTAAAAATTGATATTCTGTTAACTATACTAAAATCGATATTCTGTTAACTATACTAATAATTGGTATGCTGTATTTTTTATAAGTAAGTATATTTTTTCTTGCCAGTTTTTTTCCTGAATTTATTACTTTGTGTTTTTCAAATTTTATATAAAGATCTTTTTTTTAAAGATAAAGTACTAAAGTGAATACAGGTGTACACAATGCCACCTATTTCCTGTACAAAATATAAACAATGTGTACAAATTACCAGGTACTGAAAAGAACTAGAGGTCAGTAGAAAACACTACAAGATAAATGTGGAAGTCAGATGTGTCAGGCCGAAAAGGAGAGATATCGTAGCAAAGCGGCAAACCATGACAAAATGCATTCAGTTCTCTAGATTTCATCCTGTTAATTTGCAAGAGTTTGAGAATAAAGACTGAAGAAGACTACAAGACAAGCATTGTTTTATAACTCAAGGAAAGAGGGATAGTGAGGCACACTTTGTGAAAGAGGATAGTGAGACACTTTGAAAAAGAGGGATAGTGAGACACTTTGAAAAAGAGGGATAATGAGACACTGAGAAAGAGGGATAGTGAGACACTTTCAGAAAGAGGGATAGTGAGACACTTTGAGAAAGAGGGATAACGAGACACTTTGAGAAAGAGGGATAGTAAGACACTTTCAGAAAGAGGGATAGTGAGACACTTTGAGAAAGAGGCATAGTGAGACACTTTCAGAAAGAGGGATAGTGAGACACTTTGAGAAAGAGGGATAGTGAGACACTTTGAGAAAGAGGGATAGTGAGACACTTTGAGAAAGAGGCATAGTGAGACACTTTGAGAAAGAGGGATAGTGAGACACTTTGAGAAAGAGGGATAGTGAGACACTTTGAGAAAGAGGGATAGTGAGACACTTTGAGAAAGAGGCATAGTGAGACACTTTCAGAAAGAGGGATAGTGAGACACTTTGAGAAAGAGGGCTAGTGAGACACTTTGAGAAAGAGGGATAGTGAGACACTTTGAGAAATAGGGATATTGATAAACTCTCTGTACACATCTGTACTTCCGCCAAAATGGCAGACTAGAACGAATGTGTTCTCTTTACGGTGCTCGATTAACGGTTGTTCCTTCCCGAAAGTAATGGCAACCTACGGGAATATTGTGCCTTAGAAATTTCCAATGGATTAACCGAACTTTCGAGCTGAAATGCTACAGAAAGATACTTAGAATATCATGGAAGAATAAAATCAGAAACTCAGATATTATAAACACATTGAATATTCCAGAGTGTTGGTTACTAAACACAATAACAAAAAGAAAACTACGCCTGTTTGGTCATATAAAGAGACATAACTATTTAGAAAGACAAATAATGGAGGGAAGAGTACCTGGGAAGAGGAGAAGGGGCAGACCAAGAAGAAGATGGACTGACAACATTAAAGATAATATGAATACATCGCTAGAAAATGCAAGCCACATCGCCCAAGACAGAGAGAGGTTCAGAGAGTTCATTGGGAAGACAACGTTCTGGAAGGAATATGCCACATGACACACGTCTGTACTTCCATCGCGATATATGCTTAAGCCGGATGATAACCCTCTGCTAAATAAACAAGAGCAGATAATCATATGAGCACTCAGAACTGAACACAATAAACTAAGCACCCATTCATGTGTCCGTTTGGAGAAGACAGACAGACAGTAGACCATATGCTCCAGGACTGCTGTCTTCACGAAGGAAGTAAAATGGAGATGTTGCCCTCCCTCAAGAAAAAAATGTAAGGTGATGAGACAAGCTTGAGAAAGACCTCCATCTTTACAAGAGAGATCACCCATGTGTTGTTGAGGCTCAAAAAGGGGAGCAAAGAATAGCAAGACTGTTTACCTAGAAAGCACGTCATAAGAGACTATGGAGGCTATGGGGGTGAAGTTTGTTGTCCCATCCCATATAGAGTCAAAGTAACCCAAAGCCATGCTGAAGTCAGATGTGTCAGGCTGAAAGGTGCAGAAATACTGTAAACTATGACACAGCACATTCCATTCTCCAGGCTACATCCGGATTATCTGCAGGAGTTTGAGAATGTACAGAGAAGAAGATAAGAAAGATCAATGTGGTAATACGGGTGTACAGAGAAGATAAGAAAGATCAATGTGGTAATACGGGTGTACAGAGGAGAAGATAAGAAAGATCAATGTGGTAATACGGGTGTACAGAGGAGAAGATAAGAAAGATCAATGTGGTAATACGGGTGTACAGAGGAGAAGAAGCCATATGTATACAAAATGCAAAATTGGTTACTAATTTGTGTGCCATTTTCCACTTTACTCATGAGCTTACCTGTTCTGTGCGTTGAACCGTTCATGTTGTGAGAATGGGCCACATTTCCACATAGAATGAGATGGGTTAAGTGAGCGGAGCGCATGTTCAGTCAGAGGTTCTGTCACCCAGGGAAGACGGGACTGTTCAGAAGATTAAAAGATGGATTAAAAGAAGATTAAAAGATACACAAAATACATGTGGATTTATGATACACTGATGGAGCAATGGATAAATAGACACAAACATAATAATAATAATTATAATAAAACCCATAATCCTTCTGGGTCATAGGAGTATCACTATGGAAACGGAAACACAAAAATACCATTATGACTCTCTGTTCTCAGTTACTTGCTTAAATGTGGACAGCCTTAATCCTGTCCAAACTTTAATATTACATGGTGTAACCTTGTTTAGTTTGGAGTCTTTAATATTACGTGGTGTAATGGCGTAACCTTGTTTAGTTTGGGAATGTAATGAGACACTACTCACTTTCTAAAATTATTTTTCACGGAGAAGTCAACAGTGGAAAGAGAAGAGGTGGTTATAGAAAATCTTGGGTTGATAACATCAAAGAATGGTCTGTTTGGAGGGCTTTTTGTGCTGATGTCTCCAGTATGGCACCCATATGACACTGACGGGTTATGGCTCTTATTATTATTTAATATTATCAATTGCTACTTTCCTTTTACCTCCTCTTTTTCATCCACCATCAACTGTCCTCAATAAACAAATACATGTGTATTCATGATATTTTGGTGGAGTTACGATCATCACCATAATCATCATCATCATCAGGTAGCAAGCATATCTTGCGCATGATGTAACATCCCATCCTTTCAAAGAACAGCCGATCTTGAGTTAAACTTCCCACTTTTGAGAACGTCATGGACAGGTGGTTCTTTGATGCCTTGTGTCCACTTTGATGCCTTATGTACTTCTTAGTCTGCCTCTTGCTCATCATCCTGGCAACAGCCCTTCCATTATGGAAATTCGAAGGTCGTATACATTACAAGAGAGAAAGCTTACTACGTATGAAATGTATATCTAAGAAAAAGCAGCAAACAGAACAAAAAGAAACCATGTGAGGAATGAAGAGATTACAAGAACTGTTGGAACAACATCTGTGGTCAAATATACTGAAAAAAATATTTAAAAAAAAAAAATTAGAATTATAAAATGCTTCTTCTATTCTATATTAATGTATGGCTCAGAAACATGGACACTAAACAAACAATTAGAAGACAGAATTTATGCCTTTGAGATGTGGATATATAGAAGAAGTGTGAAAGACATGCCAACTTCTAGAGTACTTGTACTTTACATAAGTACTATTGTCAAATTCCAGAAGGATCAATGTGTATTTCAGTTCACAATGCATCAACAATTCTGTATTTGAACCTAAAATTCAGTCCATATTCTGTATCAAACCCAAAATCCAGCATTTGAACCCAAATTTCAGTCCATATTCAGTATTTTAACCAAAAGTTCAGTCCATATTCAGTATCAAGAGCATTTGGCTTAAGATCAGTACTAAAATTCAACATAGCTGTATTCAATATAGCTATAGGGAGCCACATTAGCGCAATGGTTAGCGCACTGGCTTCGCACATGAGTGGTCCTGGGTTCATTCCCCAGTTGAGGCGGAAATGTTCTTCAGATCGCAATGGCTCCCAGGTCGACCCAGCCTTAAATGGGTACCGGATTAATCCGGGAAGTAAAGACTGCGAGGGAGAGGAGATGGCTACCGCCCTCATTTGCAGAGCCTCTGAAATGTGAGATCGCTAACATCTTGCACCCCTACGGCATTAATAAATGCTATGGGTAACTTTACTTTTTTACTTTACTATATAGAAGAATAGGTAGAACATTGTGGAAAGAAGAGAAAGCAAACAAAGAGTTTCTAATAAAACTTAATATTAAAAAAGAATTATTAAGAGAAATAAATATCAGGCAAATAAAATATTTTGGACACATTAAAAGACATGACACCTTGTTGAAGACCTTACTTGAGGGTAAAGTCGAGGGGAGGCGAGTAAGAGCTAGGCAAAGATACAAGAGGGAGAGAAACATCACGAGATGGGCAGTTGACAGTCTAGTAGAGTGCACAACCAAAACAAGAGACAGGGGATGTTGAAGGTCCATTGTAGTCAACCTTCACTGCAGGGATGGCACTTAATGAATGAATGAATGAAGGGATAGATCAAACATGTAAATGTGGGAGAGTGGAGAGGTTTGATGGAGGTTCAACCATTGCTTTTCTTAAAAAAGCAGAACATATTTAGTGCTACAGAACATATTACCATCATGTGATTTGGTGCACAGCATCCTGATAGCTGTGATGCACTACTTGGCTGACTGCCTCTGACAGCAGATCATTTCCTATAAGAATGACCAGAATATGAAATACAGACACACACCTATGGAAACAACTATGGAAGAAAAACTTTATGAACCTCTGTATGTTACCAAACACAATAAAGCTTTTAAAAGTGACAAAACTTCAGATATAAGTACATTTCAATAAAAGAACGATGAGACATTATGAAACAAGTAAAAATGACAGGAGAAACTCACCAGGAAATGAAATATCAGGTGAAACGCATTTAATAAGAGATGAAATATCAGAAGAAACCCACTTATGAGATGAAATATCAAAAGAAACCCACTTATGAGATGAAATATCAGAAGAAACCCACTTATGATATGAAATATCCAGAGATACACATTTATCAGGATGTGCAAGGTCAGAAGAAATCAAGTTACCCCCAAAGATACACATTTACCAGGAGGTGCAAGGTCAGAAGAAATCAAATTACCCCAGATGAAATGACAGATCTACTTACCAGTATGTAAAATGTCATGAGAAGATTAGATGTCCATTTACCAGGTGAAAGTTCATGCCAAGAAGTCTACAAATGAGAAAATGTACTTTCGGAAGTCCACTTACCTCATGGTATATAGAAGCTTTGTTAATTGTTGGTATACAATAACTCTCAACCACCGGCGTCCCATCCGTCTTGACAATTTCCTGAAATGATATAAGAAATAACAATAAAATAAGGAGGCTTGTATTTCAGGAACAAACAAGAACATTGAGAACTGCAGAAGTTCACTGATAACCCACCTACTCCTCTTAAGTTAAGATCAATGTTCAGGAGACTAGCAGGACAGTACTCAAGCTTCCAGGACAGTACTCAAGCTTCCAGGACAGTACTCAAGTCTCCAGGACAGTATTCAAGTCTACAGGACAGTACTCAAGTCTACAGGACAGTACTCAAGTCTCTAGGATAGCACTTAAATCTCCAGGACAGTAATTGAGTATCCATGACTGTACTCAAGTCTTTAGGACAGTACTAAAGTCTCAAGAACAGTACTAAAGTCTCTATGGGGATGCTCAAATCTCCAGGACAGTACCCGAGTCTTCAGGACAGTACTAAAGTCTCTAGGTCAGTATCATTACTCAGTCTTCAGGACAGTCACTTCTGAACCGTACATTGTCTTCTATATTCACTTTCGTGATATCTTGTATTTCATCTCTCTGTAGCCCTCGACATCTCCTCGAAATTTAGAGTGTATACTCGCCAGTGTGTTTTCGCAGACCGAAATAAAGTAAGTAGTGATACTGTTACCTGCCGTGCCCGTTGTAAGAGGCGATTAAGGAGGTTTTGGGGTAGATATATTTAAGAGATATTTATATTAATCATCAAATCATTGAAAGGTCAAAATTGACTATTTATAGGCTGTGGTCCTTGTTTGCCTTAGGCGTCGAGGGTAAAAGAGTTCTCTTGAGATGACCTTCCCTGTTTGTAAGCTTGTTCGTGTGGCTTCTTTGATTTATGTGATCTATCTTTTACATGGTCAGCCTCTGGCTTTTATAGCCGTGATGTCTATGTGTCATGGCCATCTGTGGCATGCTATCTGTTGGTAGTCTGGAAGTGTGTGAAAACCACTTGATCTGTTGTCATTTGATGTGTTCCAATACTGGTATTGTTTTGGTTATTTGTCTGATGTTATCGTTTCTAATTCTATCTCTTAATGACACTCCGAATATTCTTCGTAAACATGTCATTTCTGCTGTCACTATTTTTCTTTTGTCGTGTGCTGTCATTATCCAGAAATGACAATAAACCGAAATTGACCCCTGATGACACAGCTAGAAGGCACAGCTATATTTGATGACTTCCAATATGTGGAGATATAGAAGAATTGGGAGAACGTAATGGAAAATGAACAGATATGATGCCTTTGAGATGTGGATACATAGAGGAATAAGAGAACTCCATGGAGAGAAAAGAAAACAAAGAGGTTATGGCAACAATGTGTAGGAAAAAAGACATGACACCTTGTTAAAGACTTTACTTGAAGGTAGAGATGAGGGGACGAGAGTAAGATGTAGGCAGGTATACAAACGGGATGTGTACATCACGAGATATTAGTCTATCAGAGTGCACTACCAAGGCAAGAGACATATAATGTTGGAGGTAACTTGTGGTCAACCTTTGAGGAGACGGTCCTTGATTATAATGACCACCACTGTCCTACTGTATAACAGTAGAGTCGAGACCAGGCTCCAGTGAAGACCTGTGTACAGAAAGTAAACATGACCTGAAATGATGATTTGTCTTTTTTCCCCAGTGCATTTCGTTGGTCAGCCTTGGCTTGTTTTGCCATGCGATTCCAGTACATAGTGATAATCGAAAAATCACGACAAATATCAAAAGCGTCACGAATAAAGACTTGTTTACTTCCCGTACAGAGGTCTTTACTGCCGAAGATCTCGGATGAGGCGTCTTTCTTCCTTGAGCTCTCGGTTTACCAGTTCATTCCTCGCGTGATTCATTAATCCATACATGTACATATTTGTCGCTCCATGTATCAACCCATTTACCTCTCCGCTGATCCTCACTAGACGATGTGTTGAGAACACATCACTCGAATCTAGAACTCCCGCCGTTCCTCTCATCCTCTATTTATTCCACTTGTCTGTTCCTCATCCTCTCCAGTTACAATCCCCTCTCGTTCACATTAGCCACTCATCCGATTAGTACATGTCTCCTCCTTCATTCCCCCCCCCCCTTTACTGTCAGAACTGGCCAGCCTTAACTTCAAATCGGCTCACGAGTCTCCAGTCAGAGGGAATTCTAATTAATCATGGACAAATATGAATAAGATGACAGCCATTGTCTGCTTGTCTGTCTGGCTGGGTCATCTAGCTTCGTGTGGTCATTTACTCTAAGCGGTGTCTGAGTTTTAAATGAAATGTCTCATAACGCACACTGGGATGAATATCTATACATTTGTTCACACACTTCTCCATTAATATCTGTACATTTGTTCACACACTTCTCCATTAATATCTATACATTTGTTCACATACTTCTCCATTAATATCTGTACATTTGTTCACATACTTCTCCATTAATATCTATACATTTGTTCACATACTTCTCATACATTTGTTCACATACTTCTCCGTCCATCCGTTTATTAATTCATCGCACAGCCGCGACAGACGATTCCTCCATCCATCTGTCTGTCAATAAATACACCCGTACAGACACGACAGACAATTTCTCCATACATCCGTCTGTCAATAAATACATATGTACAGCCTCGACAGACAATTCCTCCACACACCCGTCTGTCAATAAATACATCTGTACAACCACGACAGACAATTCCTCCACACACCCATCTGTGATTACAACCGTACAACTACAACATATTTTCATCTATCTGTCAATACAACCGTACAAACACGATAGACAATTCCTCCATCCAACCTGTCTGTAAATACAACAGTACAACCCTGTCAGACAATTCCTTCATTAATCCGTAAGGCATACAATATTGCTATTCGTTGTCCCCTTCCAGGCCCTGTCAATACACGGGCATGTCTACAGTTACTCGGGATGATTTTATGTCGATAACAATGTAAACGTTTAATGGAACACTCTGGAGTACAAGACTTAATATTTAAATTATTAAATGATGAACATGAAATTTACATAGACAAGAGAAATGACTCGACTATATATGGTAGCGTCTACTTGTACTGTACGCTTCGTTTATGCTAGTACTTTTTTTTATTACATTTGTTTCACTATTTGACAGAATACTCAGTAACATTTTTACCTTAATATATTATTATCGCTTCACATAGTAGAATCGATATGAAAGAGAAATTTTTTTTAAAATAACCAAAGGAACAAGGAAATTTTCCACTTTAACGGTCCAACAGGAACCTCTCTATCCATTTCAAAGTATAAATAAAAACGTCACGGATGAAGGCGTCCTGACGTTCTGTTCAGAGGTCTATACTGGAGTCCGGTCATAGTTACGTTAGATCAGGGATGGACTTTTTTAACGGCCTGCGAGCCAAATGCGGCATATCAAGCCATATTTTCTGGCCCGATAACACGATTTAAAATCACAATATGCACTGATCCCTGATTCAGAAAATATGAAATAAAAGACTGAGTAACATGTACTTCCATGTGTAACTTCTACCATAGGACTAAATAATACATTAAACAGCTTGTTGACCATGTACACCTAGAAATAGGCTCTATCCGGACCACCATTCAAAAAAGGTTGCCCACCTCTCCGTTAGATGCCCCCGTGAACGAACCAAGTTCTCCAGAATAGTCCAGCTCTCTGGTGTCCATCAGCGTCACTTATCTTGACTGTTCCAATTTTTATCCATATCTTTCATTGGCAGACGACACAAAGTAGGCCTATACAAAGTGACCAATCAATCGCATCCACCGAGATTCGTGACGCTGTTTAGTATAGCGCAGAACTATTCTCTGAGAAGGACTTTGAACACACAAAATGCGGTTGTTTGACTGGTAGCTGGGAGGGACAATCGATGCGTTTAATTTGTGGCATATTTCATCACCGGATACCAGATAGTGATGTCATAGTGGTATCACTGTGGAGGACAAGACAAGAGTTGTGCATTCAACTGATCTATGGTGACGAGTTAGTGATACTTGTTTAGTTGATTAGTGCTAGACGTAATCAGTGGCGTCGATACGGTTGTGTGATTAGAAGCACGGAGTACTTGCTTCATAAACAAAGACAATGTATTTGTAAAGAAGGGAGAGAGAGAGAGAGAGAGAGAGAAATGGAGTAGAGAAAATAATCGATTATGGAATCTGTGACCTCATTTCTTTAATAGACTTCCTCATTGAGATCACGCTTCCTTACTTCCTTCGGCAAACAAATCTGCTCGAACACAGGCTGTTATCATCATCATCATCATTTCATCGAAAGCAGACTGTTATTATCATTGCATTGTCGCCATCATCATCATCATCATCTCATCTCACCGCCGTCATCAGCACCTGCTTGACATCCAAAAAATATATTCGTCAAATTTGTGTTTGCACACCAAACGGGGCCCCTAACAACGCTACCGCCGAGCCTAAACTTTAGACGGATATACTCTGTAAACATCCGTATTGTATCCATCTCCCGCCGAAGACGGATGTGTTGGGCCATTGGCGCAAATAAAACGGCAACACAACGCATTTCCATTCTCTGGACTACATCCAACTGGAAATCTTGTAGGACCATTGTCCTGCTACAAGAGAAATCCAGGGGGAATTTGAGAATGAACGCTGAAGAAGAAGAAGAAGAAGTATCCATCTAATCCCCATACAATTTGATTTGGAAAAATAAGATCAGTATTACGGTAAAAATCACCAAATTCACACTATATTGTCAATTCCACTTGTGTCGTTAAGCGTTGTGGGGGGGGGGGGCCTGATGTTCGTAGTTTTAAAAAATTTGTTAGTTGCATTGGCCATGGTGAGCCAGCGTCTATTTACTGTTTCTTTTGTCTCTGCCCATCTAGTTCTTGGTCTTCCTCGTGCCTTGTAGCCCAGTTTTCCTCGTGCCTTGTAGCCCAGTCTTCTGCTGATGTATGCATGAAGGGCTGGTTACGCAGGTTCCATTCTCAGGACGTGACCAAACCATCTGCTTCTCGATGTAGTCTTGACTTAAGATAGTCTTTACTTCTTTCCTGATATCTTCATTTCTCCGGCTGTCTCTTCTCGTGACATTTATAGCTTTCCTCAAACATCTCATTTCGCAAACTGTGATCATCTTTTTTCGCTAGTGTCTTTGTCAAGGGCCATGTTTGTCATTTGTAACACAGAGTTGGTATAAAAATAATGTTTATCAATTGTCGTTTTGTAGCCATGCAGATTGATGGATGTTTAAGTGTTTGTAACAGCTGGTAAGTAACAGCATTGGCTTTCTGGCACCTTGTTTAATTTCTCTGTCGAGTTTGCCAGCACTAAGGAAACAATTAGGGATCAAGTCATCAATAGAATACATCCAGAAACAACAAGTTAAATGGTACGGCCACATAACCAGACAGAAAGAGCAAAGTATTATCAAAAAAACACTTAACAAACGATACGAAAACAGACGACCTATTGGACGCCCTCGTAAAAGGTGGATAGATAGTGTATTAGAGACACTCGGAAATATAACAGCAGAAGAGGCAAATAGAAGGACAAAAGACCGTACAATCACTCTCCCCTCAACACCGAAAGGTACACGAGACAGAAAGACGAAGAAGAGTTTGCCATCCTCCGTAAATATACTTCCTTGGTATTTCAACTCTGTGACTTGCTTTAGTTTTATACCATTGACAGATACATAAAACTGGCCTGGTGTTCTGCTTATTCACGCCGTTAGTGCTAAGTATACGTTTATACGGATACGAAATCTGGAAATTCAATGCAGACATAGAAAAAAGGTTTCAGACCGTCGAATGCTTGTGCTATATACTGTTGTTAAGAATTAGTTATATAGAATACAAGATAAATGTATTCGTCCGGTAGCATATAAGCAAACTCGCAGGTTATCAAGTACCACTTTTGACTGGTGAAACGGCGTAAACTTGTTTGGTTTGGATATACAAGTAAATTTAAGTAGGAAGCCAGAGGACAATTTTAAAAATTCTTGAGACTAACGGGAATTGAACCAGTCCGTTCTACGGCATCAAATTTTGGTGCCGTAGAACAGACTGGTTCAATTCCCGTTAGTCTCAAGAATTTTTGGTTTGGACATGTAACGAGACACGACTCAGTTTCTAAAACTATTTTGCAAGGAATAGTCGAGGGTGGAGGGAGAAGAGGCAAATAAAAAACATTTTGGATCGATAGCATCAAGGAAATCAAGAAAATGTCAAGAAAATCACGATTTTTCTATACTTCTTCGAATGGCTGAGGATAGAGGTGTTTGGAGGGATTTGTGTGGTGATGTCTCTACTGTGGTACCCCTAGGCTACGACCCTGACTGGTTATGGTACTTATTATTATTATTTATAATCCACATAAAAATCTATGTCATTACCGTCAGCGCCAAACAGGAGCATGCATGTCTTGTCCCTACGAGGTATAGTCCGGCCACCATTTGTATATCTTTCCGCTCCACTGCAGAAATCATAATCCAGTTTCAAATCGTTCAATTGTGTTTATATTTAAGTCACAGCTTTCTCCAGAATATTACGGCATCCAAGCTGGACACACTAGTTGCCTGAACTTAGATACACTAGTTGCCTGAACTTAGATACACTAGTTGCCTGAACTTAGATACACTAGTTGCCTGAACTTAGATACACTAGTTGGCTGACCTTTGACACACTCGTTGGTTGACATTTGACACACTAGTTGCCTGAACTTAGATACACTAGTTGGCTGACCTTTGACACACTCGTTGGTTGACATTTGACACACTAGTTGGCTGACCTTTAACACACTCGTTGGTTGACATTTGACACACTAGTTGGTTGACATTTGACACACTAGTTGATTGACATTTAACACACTAGTTGGTTGACATTTGACACACTAGTTGATTGACATTTAACACACTCGTTGGTTGACATTTAACACACTAGTTGATTGACATTTAACACACTAGTTGGTTGACATTTAACACACTAGTTGATTGACATTTAACACACTAGTTGGTTGACATTTAACACACTCGTTGGTTGACATTTGACACACTAGTTGGTTGACATTTGACACACTAGTTGATTGACATTTAACACACTCGTTGGTTGACATTTGACACACTAGTTAGTTGACATTTGACACACTAGTTGATTGACATTTAACACACTAGTTGGTTGACATTTAACACACTAGTTGATTGACATTTAACACACTAGTTGATTGACATTTAACACACTAGTTGGTTGACATTTAACACACTAGTTGATTGACATTTAACACACTAGTTGGTTGACATTTGACACACTAGTTGATTGACATTTAACACACTAGTCGGTTGACATTTGACACACTAGTCGGTTGACATTTAACACACTAGTTGATTGACATTTGACACACTAGTTGATTGACATTTGACACACTAGTTGGTTGACATTTGACCCACTAGTTGATTGACATTTGACACACTAGTCGGTTGACATTTGACACACTAGTTGATTGACATTTGACACACTAGTTGGTTGACATTTGACACACTAGTTGGTTGACATTTTACACACTAGTTGGTTGAATCTTGACACACTAGTTGGCTGATCTTTGACTTTTCCGTGATTTTCATTGGCACTCGACACAACCTATACGCAAAATAACCAATGAAAAAATCAGATCAGCCGTGATAGATGACATAATCCGGTTCTTGCAGAGGTGGTATCTACACTGAAGTACGGTTTCATTTAACTGGACCACAAAGGTGAAAATCAGGTATCACTGTCTATTGTCTTTCTCCAGGTGAATGATGGTTGATAGCATCCACACTTTCCGTGAAGCATAGTAGTGGGTAACTACGTTTTTTAAAGACCAGTCGTGTTGCCTTGGATTGGGTACTCTTATGTTTTTTCTATGTTTATCTTGTTTATCTATGTTTATCTTGTTGTTTTCTTGGTCCACTTTTGGCTCTATATCTGGAGATTCTTTTATAATATGCTCATATTAGTATTTGGTATGGATTCATTCTCATAAAGTGACCGAATCATTTTACTTGATGTCTTTCGGTATCCTCAATACATGATATTCTGCCGACTCTTATCCTAATTTAGAGAACAGGGGCATCATATCAGGGCTATATGATGGATGGGAGAATAAAATACAATTTCATCAATATTTGAGTCTTATTGAGAATATAAGAGTTCATAAGAAAATAAACCGTCAGTGTCGTAGGTGATTATAAATTGGATGCATCAACATGCAATGCAATGCATAACAATCAAATGCAAAGAATTAATGACTAGCATGGATTCATAGGAAAATGAATAAAGAATCCACATATGAATCAGAGGTTCTAAAAACACTTCTATGAAGAAAAAATTATTAAGAGAAATAAAGATCAGGCAAATAAACTATTTTTGGACACATTTAAAAATAAGACACCTTGTTGATGACCTTACTTTAGGGTAAAGTCAAAGGAAAGCGAGCAATAGTTAGGCAGAGATACAATTGGGAGAGTAACATCACAATATGGACAGGTTACAGTCTAGCAGAGTGCACCACCAAAACAATAGACAGGAGGTCTGTTGCAGCCAACAATCGTTGAAGATGAGCATATGATTGTAGCTTTAATAATTGGACTAATTGCGGACTTAGACTATTCATGCCCATTTGTCACAATTGTTCTATATGTCACATGTTGATGTTTCATTTTATGCACATTTGTCACAATTGTTCTATATGTCACATGTTGATGTTTCATTTTATGCACATTTGTCACTCTTGCTCTATATGTCACATGTTGATGTTTCATTTTATGCACATTTGTCACTCTTGCTCTATATGTCACATGTTGATGTTTCATTTTATGCACATTTGTCACTCTTGCTCTATATGTCACATGTTGATGTTTCATTTTATGCACATTTGTCACTCTTGCTCTATATGTCACATGTTGATGTTTCATTTTATGCACATTTGTCACTCTTGCTCTATTTGTCACATGTTGATGTTCCATTTTATGCACATTTGTCACTCTTGCTCTATATGTCACATGTTGATGTTTCATTTTATGCACATTTGTTTCTCTTGTTCTATGTGTCACGTTGGTATTTAACTTTATGCACCTTTGTCACTCTTATTCTATAGGCATATGTCAAATGTTGGTGTTCATTTTATGCACATTTGTCACTCTTGCTCTATATGTCACATGTTGATATTTCACTGTATGCATAATGTTGATGTTTCCTGTGACACTCTCCTTGATATCGACGCTGAAACTAGACAGAGGCAAGTCCATAAATAGGAACTTGATGATAGGTTCATGATACTACGCAACAAATGATGACGCCTCTATACTGATACTACTCAACAAACGATGACACTTCTATGCTGATAGTACACAACTTCTGTGATCCATTTTTAAACATTCAGTCTAATATTGGTCATGTATCCCGGCAGACCTATTGTCTCAGATTGCTCTTGTCCTACAGAGCGCATCTCTGACTTTCTCGACAGTATTTTGCAGCCCTTAGTCGAGGCACTGCCTTCATTCTTGACAGACACCAAGCATGCTCTCACCATTTATTCTTCTGTGTATTTGTCTTCTGATCGCACCTATCGTCTGTTCTTGCTTGATGTTTGCTCTCTGTACACGTCTATACCACATGCCGATGGTCTTAGGGCGTTGCAGTTCTTTCTGGACAAGAGTCCGCATCCTTCTGTATCTACTCCAACCCTTATCCGCCTTGCTGAACTGGTGCTCACACTCAACTCTTTTGAATTCGATGAACATTTCTTCGATCAGATCAGTGGTGTGGCCATGGGCACTAAGATGGGGCCTAGCTATGTCTGTCTTTTCATGGGACATCCAGAACATCTAGTTTGGTCTACCTACGATGGCCCATTCCTATCTCTTTTCCACAGATACATTGATGATGGGATAGGCATTACTGACATGACAGAAGCAGAACTGTCTCGCTTCATCAACTTCATCAACAATTTCAACCCCGATATTAAATTCACATTTACCATTTCCATCACCTCTGTCCAATTCCTGGACATCATTGTCACTATTCATCCCCTATACCTCAGCACATCAGTCTACTACAAACCCACTGATGCACATGGCTTTCTGCTCTACACTTCTTCTCATCCTCCCGCTTGTCGTAACTCTCTACCTTACTCACAGCTTCTTTGCCTTCGTCGCTTATGTAGCGATGACGACGATTTTCTCGAAAAATCCTCTGAGATGATTGACTTCTTTCGTAGACGCTCCTTCCCTGACAGCATTCTTTCATTGGCTTGGCTCCGTGTACGCCAGCTAACTCGCCTTGATGCCTTGAATAATTCCCAGGGTTCTTCCTCCTCCTCTGATAGGGTTAAAATGGTTCTTACCTTCCATCCACATAACTCGACTGTCCGTCGCATTCTACTTAAACATTATTCCCTTCTCCAGTCTGATTCTGACACCCGTGACGCTTTCCACAAATTACCTCTGGTGGCCTATAGGCGCGACAAAAATCTGAAGGACATCTTGATCCACAGTCACCTCAGGTCCTCTGCGCCTGACATTTTGGTACCGTGCGGTGCTCACGCGGTCGTTGTTTCACACGTCTTTATGTGGTTCAGATGCGCTCCATCTCATTCCCCAAGGCCAGTTTCTCCATCGATGAGGCCTTTACATGTGAATCCCGTAATGTTATTTACGTGATCATATGTAAACGCTGTGGTAAGCAATATATCGGTGAGACTGGCCTTAGACTGAGCGACCGCTTCTGTAACCACTTGCATGCTATCAAACACAGAACACCCTCTCCTGTGGCCAATCACTTCAACGGCGATGGCCACCGTGGTGTCCTTGACATTCAGGTCACTGCCATCAGATCCTGCACCACCGATGATAGATCTAGGTACGCCCTCGAAAATCGTCTCATTTTCGATTTGGGTACCATCAAGCCATTTGGACTCAATTCCGACCACTCTTTCGCTTAGTTCTCGGTCGTATTGGTCTTTGTTACGCCATCGTTTTGTTCCTCTCGTTCCACCTGTATTATCGTCTTTGTGTACTTCCTGTTCGTATGCTTCCGGTATCTATCTTACTACCACATTTCACTCGGATACGCATTCATTTCTAGTTGTGGTTTTTTTAATGTTTGTATGTTATGTCCGTATCTTGAAAAAGGCATATTGGTCCGAAACGTCGACTTTGTCCTGTGTATTGTCATTTGTAGATTATATTCTGTGTTTTGTTTTGTTGTATGTACCATATTTACATCCGTTAGTAATAGTGTGTAGTGTTTTAGTCGCCATTCAGTAGGACTTCATTACCTGTCTTCCACGTGAGTATTATTTTTCATGTACAGATAGAGAGGTTTGTTTTAGGTCATCTTGGGTCCCCCCACAACTTGTTTTTCAGAGAAGCTACTGCAATATTCAATTCTCACGCCAAGCCATTTCTCAATGCCACACTCACTCACTCTCACTCTCTTTGTCTCTCTCTGTCACTCCAACAAATCTGCAGAATTTCACAAGCCCTGTGGTAAAACTGTGGTTTTTTTCGTTACTTATCTTCCCGTTCTATTTCTGTCGCGCTGCAAATATTGACGATATTTGCTCAAACCAGCACTGCTGATAATGAAGAGTTGGCGCCAAATTTATCAATACCATCAAGAGACAAGATTTGTGTACCTAATCAAAATATCGGTTGTCTCAGCAAGTCCTTCTCCGTCCTGCGAACTGATCCCACACAGTGTCACGTATCTTGGCTGCTGCGACTATCGTTGGTCGCTGCTGTATACTTTACTTTGTGTCGCCAGCCAATTAAAATCAGGCAAAAACTCGAATCAGACAAGATAAATTACACCGTGTGGAATCAGCGCGCAGGACAATTAGGGAGTAGGGCTTGGTCACAGCCAATAAGGTTTGGCAGCAACGGTGATCATGAGTAAGCCATGTCTGGACTAATGACGCGGAATTCCAACTCTTGGTGTGCGTTGGAGACGTGTCTTTATGTGACCTTCGTGTTTTATCTGTGCGTGTTTTATCTGTGCGTGTTATATCTGTGCGTGTTTTATCTGTGCGTGCTTTAACTGTGCGTGTTTTATCTGTTCGTAGGAGACGTGCATTTTTTATCGGGAGGGGGAGATGTGTACGTATTTATTGGCGTGCGTGTTTTATCTCTGCGTGTGAGACTTGTGCGTATGAGACGTGCGTGTTTTACCTAAGGGAAGAGGAGATGTGTACGTATTTAATTGGAGTGCGTTTTTTATCCTCTCTTTGTGTGTGTGTGTGTGTGTCTCTTTGGTATGCGTGCGTGTTTTATCTGTGTGTAGTTGATGTGTGGAGGTGACGTGCGTGTTTTATCTGTGTGTAGTAGATGTGTGGAGGTGGCGTGCGTGTTTCATCTGTGTGTAGATGTGTGACGATGGCGTGCGTATTGTATCTGTGTGTGGAAGAAGTGTGTGTATGTGACGTACGTGTTGTATCTGTGTGTGGGAAACGTGTTTTATTTAAGTGTGAGACGAGTGTGTTGGACACTTGAGCGGTGTATCTGTGTGTGAGACTATTATGTAGGTGTGCATGTTTCATGTGTGCGTGGGACAGATGTGCGTGTATCTGACATTCGTGATTTATCTGCGTGTGTGGAAGAGATACATTTATGTTTACGTGATCTGCAAACAGATGTGTGCCTCTCGTAGACGTACGTTTCATCTGTGAGTCTCGGAGAGACACGTTTGTATAGGAGACACCGAGTACTGTCAGAAAATCCGTGCATTATCTCGGCGTGTAGGAGAAATGTGTCTATATGAGTGTGTCTAGAAGAGACGCACGTGTAGAAAATACAAGTGTGTACATGAACGATTTGTGTAAGAGAAACACTTCTGTGTATGAGACAAGTGTATTGCTTGATCTCGGTGTGTTCTAATAGATGGGTGATTTTAGGAGCAACCAGCATGTGCATGAAGGAATGTGTTTTATATGTTAGTACAGAGGTACAGTACAGGTAGTGGCAGCAGGTAGCAGGTATTTGCTCAAATGATTTTACTGATAGTGTTTATATAGATGATATTATTGACTGCAGCTATAAAGATGATTGTTGATAGCAATTATATAAATGGTGTTAGTAGTGTTTGAAGGGGTGATTTATTAGCAATGATTATAAAGATCGTTAGTAGTTATTATAAACATGATATGTAAATAGTGCTTATAAAGATTGTTATTAGTGATTATAAAGATTGTTATTAGTGATTATAAAGATTGTTATTAGTGATTATAAAGATTGTTATGAGTGATTATAAACATTATATGAAAGTAGTGATTATATAAATGATTTGGTAGCAGTGATTACATGGATGAATTGTTTGTAGTGATTATAAAGATGATATGTTAGTAGTGGTTATAGGGATGATATGTTTGTAGTGCTTATATAAATGATTTGTTAGTTTGTTATTATAAAGATGATATTGACTTTGCTACCAGCGATTATGAAACAGGCCTTCATGATGACCAATCTTTGAAATGACAGACACAGGGTGTGAGATCTCTGATGCAGAGCCTTGTGTTGTCAACGAACTCTGTAGTCAAATCAGTGGTACAACTGCTGATACTTACAACAATACCTAAGCAGTTGATCACTGACGGACTATAGAACTCTGAGTGTCTGCTTGTCTTCTCTGGTGCAGCTTGACGTTCCCATCTATGTTCGAGTGTGATGAAGGTGCGTGGACTCTTCTGGAATTTCAACTTTCAGATACTTTACTACAGCAGTAAAATGTGTTGTTGCTGATGTTTGATGGTCTGCTATAATGATATTGTTGATGTTTGATGGTCAGCTATAATGTTGTTGTTGATGTTTCATGGTCTGCTATAATGTTGTTGATGTTTTATGGTCTGCTATAATGATATTGTTGATGTTGGATGGTCAACTATAATGATGTTGTTGATGTTGGATGGTCAGCTATAATGATGTTGTTGATGTTGGATGGTCAGCTATAATGATGTTGTTGATATTAAGCTATAATGATGTTGCTGATCTTTGATGGTCAGTTATAGTGAAGTTGCTAATGCCGCAAATAAAAAAAAATCCCAATATTTTAAACAAGAAAAACATGAAGTATGAATATATTTTGTAGATACAAACTTAAACTTGCCGACATACGAATATTGTTACGCCAACCCATAAATCCAATTCTTATAAAGACACTCTATTAATCGCCATTATTTTTGTCACATCAGATTATCAGTCCCCATCATAATGTCACGTCACTTCATTTGTCATCGTTGTTCCCTAAAGTCACATCATTAGTCCTAATTAACTTTGTGACGTCACCCAATTAGCCCCAATAATTTCGTCACGCCACTTCGTTGGTCCTAATTAATTTTGTCGTATCACCTAATTTGTCCCCATACGTTTATTACGTCACCTCATTTATCCTCACAATGTTGTCACATCGTCTAATTTGTCCCCATACGTTTATTACGCCACCTCATTTATCCTCACAATGTTGTCACATCGTCTAATTTGTCCCCATACGTTTATTACGCCACCTCATTTATCCTCACAATGTTGTCACATCGTCTAATTTGTCCCCATAAGTTTATTACGTCACCTCATTTATCCTCACAATGTTGTCACATCGTCTAATTTGTCCCCATACGTTTATTACGCCACCTCATTTATCCTCACAATGTTGTCACATCGTCTAATTTGTCCCCATACGTTTATTACGTCACCTCATTTATCCTCACAATATTGTCACATCGTCTAGTTTGTCCCCATACTATTGTCACGTTATCTCACTCCTCATTGGTCCTCATACTTGTATCACTCCACTTTAATTTCCATCATTCTTCTCAACTCTATTTTCATTGCTCAACTCATAACACTAAATGCCTCAAGTGAAAGCCTAGGTTAATCATCTACTGCAATGTTCACATCCAGCAGGAGCTCAGGAAAAAGATTCAGCACGCTGTCCTTGTCAATTCTCAATTCCCCGAGTATAGATGCTCTAATTCAAGTCGTGCTTGCTTTCTAATTACCGCGAACATCAGAATGTCCAGGGACGTACAGCAGAATATCCAGGGCAGCGCAGGAGAATGTCCAGGGCAGTACACCCACATATTTTTGTCACCTTATCTCATTTGTCCCTACAATTTTATCCTTAATCTTCACAATTTTCAATTTCCTTACATCTTATTCCTCCCACCCCCCTCTCTCCCAATACGCACATAGCTCCCACATCGCTTCAACATCACTGCCCACATCCTCCCACATTTCTTCCTGTCATCCTACTGTCTGATACCTGATTTACCTTCTAATACTAACAGGGAGTTTGGATTGAGTTCTATTTATACACAAGCTACAGACGCCAATACACACAAGACCGCCATCTTATTTCAAACAGTTATTTCCTTCAATCTCTGAAACATTTACGACGGTTCTAATACAGGTGTTCTCAAAGTGGGGGTCATATGGCTGCAAGGGAACCACAGCATCTTGCAGGAATGACACACAAAAACCGGCACATTTGAAGGTGGTGGGAAATTAATTTTCATCATCATCAAGTGCTGTTTTCGCAAAGAAGGTTGACTGTAACGGACCTCCAACATCCCCTATCTCTTGCCTTGTTGGAGCACATTGGTAGACTATAACCTGTCCATCTCGTGAAGTATCTCACCGACACTCTTCCTCGCCTCCCTGGACTCTACTCTCACGTAAGGTCTTCACCAAGATGTCATGTCAAGGGATACACAAACTTTGTCAAAAAGAGCTTCAGTAAATCTTGATATGTAAAAAGACATGACATGCTAAGGGGTTACAAAAACATGACATGCTAAGGGGTTACAAAAACATGACATGCTAAGGGGTTACAAAAACAGTCGGCTGTCAATAAACACCGACTGGATTTCTCATCCATGAACCAATTTTCACTACTTCATCTAGAAAATGTACGAATCTCGCATATATCAAGTCATTCTCTACAATAGCCATGCGTCCTGATCTCACGCAGCACAATTTTTCTTGAATTATCCGTAATTTTAATTTTCTGGCGACACAAATGCACACGCAAAGTGACCAATGATCAGTCGCATCGGCCAAGATAAGTGACGATGTTTGAGATCTGTGTGCATGACTATTCTGTAGAAGGACGTACAACGGTAGCTATCTAAGTGAGAACGGCTTGCACCCAACTACGGTAGCTATCTAAGTGAGAACGGCTTGCAACCAACTACGGTAGCTATCTATGTGAGAACGGCTTGCACCTAACTACGGTAGCTATCTATGTAAGAACGGCTTGCACCTAACTACGGTAGCTATCTATGTGAGAACGGCTTGCACCTTACTACGGTAGATATATGTGTGCGAACGGCTTGCACCTAACTACGGTAGCTATCTATGTAAGAACGGCTTGCACCTAACTACGGTAGCTATCTATGTGAGAACGGCTTGCACCTTACTACGGTAGCTATCTATGTGAGAACGGCTTGCACCTAACTACGGTAGCTATCTATGTAAGAACGGCGTGTACCTAACTACGGTAGCTATCTATGTGAGAACGGCTTGCACCTAACTACGGTAGCTATCTATGTGATGTCTTTTACAGAATATTGTCCTCATTCTCGTTACTGCATGTTTTCATGTGAAGGAGTGCTAGGAGGCTCTCTATGGGCTGTGCAAATAAAGGCAGCTTTGCCATAGCAGACGCCGCGACGTGTACAGGACAGATTTTGGTCGTACCTCCAAAATAATAAAATCCTTTCTCAACTGTGAATTGAACCCTGGGCTTCCTCACTGCGACTGTATAAGCCTCTCGGATCTGTGCAAAAATTTCAGCCGATTCCAGAGTGATTTGCAGAGGATCTCCGATATCCTGTGTCTATCGTATTCTTTGTGTCTACCTCTTGTTCTTTCCAGGAACATTTCTCTCCATCATTAATATTTATAAACTGTTGTGTGTTTATAAATGTTAAAAATATGTTAGTTGAATTTTAAATTAATAGTTTTCAAAAGGGAAACATTTATGTTCCTGTCTTTGTGGGGGGGGGGGGGGGGGGGTGTTGTTGTCCCGCTAAAATAAAAAAAATTGTAGGCTAGTGAACGGGAACGAGTTGTGCTGTCGGGTTTGTTTGCGTCAATGACCTGATAATCCGACTTCGGCGTTGAAATAAATACACTTAGTGGTTTTACTACTCACTGAACGGTGAACGTGTGTAGCCATACCGCTAGTAGGTCTGCCGTATGAAATCCCTCATTTATACATGGGATAATGAAACACGATTTTAACTAGCAAATACACTCCGATTAAGGGGAAAACCTGAATGTAATTTATTTATTTGAGGGGGAAAAAGGTGGGACACATACAATTGGTATCTAGAAAGTGGGCCACAGAAGACGAAAATGAGAGCCAGTGATGGAATGAACCGCAACAACAATCAATCCCATACATCGTTTCCATAGCTTCCCTTACTATACTCACGTACAGTCAAATTCCATTATAACAACATGATAAAAATATGTATTTAATAACAGAAATTCGCTATATACAGTACACACAATAATTAATAAATATAAATGGGAATTTTGAAGTGTTGTTATATAGGGAAATGTATTATAAAAGGATGAGATAAAGGGACATTCTATTGTACTCGTTCCAACAACAACCTACACTACTTGGACTCTTATCCATTCTTTTAACCACACTCTTCTGTCTCACTACTCTCAAACAAGAATACTCTTCTCCCCCCCCCCCCCCCCAGAAGTACTCCTGCTCTCTCTCTCTCTTCCAATCTTGATTAATTCCATCCATTCACGTCCACCTCATCCATACTCTCGCCCATGCAGTTTTGTCTTGAGTCGCTTGTCTATCAAGTTTTCTAGCCTCCACAAATAAATGTTGGCGTACATGCAACATCTACACTCGTGACGAATTAACTAACATTTCCTATTTTTGGCAGCTTTTTGTTAGCAACAAATTAATCAACAAATTAATCATGGTACCGGAGGTTGGTAGCGTGAAATGTGTTTGCTATAATATTGATTGAAGGAGACGTGAACATTTTCTCACTTTGATCGCCTGTCTTGTCTAGTTTGAAGTGTTATTTCATGTATAAATTGGAAAAATTAATATAATTTTAAAAAGTACAAGTTAAAGTAGTTATACATTTATACGAAATCGACAAGCAGAGAACAGTTACACACCTGAGAAGAACATGTGCTTTTATCAGAAAAGCTATGGGCTGTCAAGAGGTACCTGCTCACAGTTAAAGGGATTATTTCATCACCATTATCTTCTATAGCATAGTAGTTTAATTATTCTGATCTTGTCCTTGATCTATCAGTTGTATAACGCTTATGAGTTGCTTTCTACTAATTCTGTTATGGCTTTCTAGAGACTTTCTCATGACTAACACTACACCTTCTGATTTTCTGTCTACTAATTAGCTAATTTCAGGACCCATGACTAAACTAATCTTCTAGTCTGTCTACTAATTAGCTAATTTCAGGATCCATGACTAAACTAATCTTCTAGTCTGTCTACTAATTAGCTAATTTCAGGATCCATGACTAAACTAATCTTCTAGTCTGATTGTCTGTCTACTAATGAGTTAATTTCAGGACCCATGACTAAACTAATCTTCTAGTCTAATTGTCTGTCTACTAATTAGCTAATTTCAGGATCCATGACTAAACTAATCTTCTAGTCTGATTGTCTGTCTACTAATTAGCTAATTTCAATTTCAGAACCCATGACTAAACTAATCTTCTAGTCTGATTGTCTGTCTACTAATGAGCTAATTTCAGGACCCATGACTAAACTAATCTTCTAGTCTGATTGTATGTCTACTAATTAGCTAATTTCAATTTCAGAACCATGACTAAACTAATCTTCTAGTCTGATTGTCTGTCTACTAATGAGCTAATTTCAGGAGCCATGACTAAACTAACCTTCTAGTCTGATTGTCTACTAATTAGCTAATTTCAGGACCCATGACTAAACTAATCTTCTAGTCTGATTGTCTGTCTACTAATGAGCTAATTTCAGGACCCATGACTAAACTAGCCTTCTAGTCTGATTGTCTGTCTACTAATTAGCTAATTTCAGGACCCATGACTAAACTAGCCTTCTAGTCTGATTGTCTGTCTACTAATTAGCAATTTCAGGACCCATGACTAAACCAGACTTCTATTCTGATTGTCTGTCTACTAATGAGCTAATTTCAGGACCCATGACTAAACTAATCTTCTAGTATGATTGTCTGTCTACTAATGAGATAATTTCAGGACCCATGACTAAACTAACCTTCTAGTCTGATTGTCTGTCTACTAATGAGTTAATTTCAGGACCCATGACTAAACTAACCTTCTAGTCTGATTGTCTGTCTACTAATGAGTTAATTTCAGGACCCATGACTAAACTAACCTTCTAGTCTGATTGTCTGTCCACTAATTAGCTAATTTCAGGACCCATGACTAAACTAATCTTCTAGTCTGATTGTCTGTCTACTAATGAGCTAATTTCAGGACCCATGACTAAACTAGCCTTCTAGTCTGATTGTCTGTCTACTAATGAGCTAATTTTAGGACCTATGACTAACACTAAACCTTCTAGTCTGATTGTCTGTCTACTAATTAGCTAATTTTAGGACCTATGACTAACACTAAACCTTCTGAGTTTCTGTCTACTAGCTAGCTCATTTCAGGACCTTCTGTCAGCCCTTCTCATGGCTACTCACAGTCCATCTCAAAGACGTACACCAGCTATTTTCATGACCTTCTATCAATCCTCATTACTTCTTACGGTCAATCTTAAAGAATTCCGCCAACTCTTTCCATAGCTTCAAGACTATTAGAAAAAACACTAGACATGTGAACATATGAAGCCTAGCAAGGACAAATATGAACAATTGATTGTCCTTTCGCAATTTTTGCACGCGCTATAATCTAATTTCGTCCCAGACCATAAGGCCGCACAAAGATGCAAGGCAACACATCCTGATATAACCATATTAGACTCAGATCTTAGGCTGAGATGACGTGCCTTGGCAAATAGAGACTTTAATCCCGTAATTAACAAACAAACGAGAAATGATGTATATTAAAGGATTGTTCCCGGTATTCAAGGCATGACTGTTCACAAGGTTTAAGTGAACATCATGGGGTTTAGTATCCAACCTCCTCATCCTTGATCATTTGCCTTTTACGATATGCAAGGAAGGTGGCAATGTTAATAGTTGATGCTGCTCATTCAGGCTACGGCAACACGCAGAAACAAAAAGTAGACAGAAATACCAAATTTACTAAATGAATCTCCCTCGCATTGTGGTAAATTCGAAGACAAATCAACAGAAATTGGGAAACAAACCGACGCGTTGGAAATGCAGGGCTGCGGCAAAACAGAACAAAATAAGGAACAACGGAGATAGGTTAAGTGTTACCAATGTTTATAAACAAAACACACTATCTATAGCAGTGTTTCCCAACGTAGGGCGCACGCCCCACATGGGGGCAATTTAATTGTTCAAGTGAGCAATTTCGACCAAATTTTTGGGAATAATCCAGTTTTTTAATATAAAAAGATATGTATATGTTACATAGTGTTACATAGGGGGGGGGGCATTAGATTTTTAAAAAGACTTAGGTGGGGCATGGTAAAAAAAAATATTGGAAAAAAAACTGATCTATAGTGTCTCATAGTGGTTGTTAAGCTGTTCGCTTCCTGTCCAAGATATCGTGAATTCGAATTCCGCTCGTGATGTCTTGTTTACAAAGTGTATTTTTTCTGAGATGATTATCGCGTGAAGCTACGAAACTACGTGCTTATGAGTGGTACTCTCATCAGGCGTTGTGACGATATATATGTTGAAATACATATTATGGAATACATGGGATGGAATACATATTGGGAAAAACCTGAGTACAATAAGTCAATTTTCTAGGAATTTGCAACCTTTTTCGAACCAAACGCACATGCCCTCAATGAACATAGTGACTGCTGAAGAACCATGCGTGATAAGTATCGATAAAAGTCAGGCATTGTAACTGGCATCCATCTGAGAAACTCCACATGCGCTCTTTCAATAGAATTCTTTCCCCACCTGAGCTCTCTTCACAAAACGCCCAAAGGTGATTCTTCCCGCATCGGTGAGCACACACACACACAGACAAAACGTGGTTGTTGTTGATTGTAACAATGTGTGTTTCGCGTCATCGGTAATGAGATTGTCGTGCGCACGCCATAATTAAACGGTGAGTCACAACAGTGACGTCCTTATATCTATCAAGAGTTTTGCGAAAACACATGTGTTCTAGACAATGGATGCAGCGATACGGTGAGATAACACTACTGCCTAGATGAGGATGATGGTTGTTTGTGTGCGTTAATTAAGTCGTTACGCTTCAGTGGCTGAGGTGATTTGACGAAATAGAGATAAAGAGAGAAGATAGACATAAAGAAATTTGGAGATTTAAATGTGCATGTTTGAAAGAAGTGCTGAATGCCAGAATTGACAGTAAACCAGATTATATGTGTAGACATTTGGCACAATGTGTATTTATATGTAGACGTTTGACATAATGTGTATTTCTGTGTAGGCATTGGGCCCAATGTGTATTTATATGTAGACGTTTGACATAATGTGTATTTCTGTGTAGGCATGTGGCACAATGTGTATTTATATGTAGACGTTTGACATAATGTGTATTTCTGTGTGGGCATTTGGCACAATGTGTATTTATATGTAGACGCTTGGCTCAATGTGTATTTATATATAGACATTAGGCACAATGTGTATTTATATGTAGACATTTGGCACAATGTGTACTTATGTGTATGCATTTGGCACAAGATGTATTTATGTGTAGACATTTGGTACATTTGTTTATGTGTAGACATTTAGTACATTTGTTTGTTTATGTGTAGACATTTGGTACATTTGTTTGTTTATGTGTAGACATTTAGCCAACATTTAAGACACATGATAGTTTTTTGAATTGTTGGAAGCACACATAAAAACAAACTCATGTGGACGTTTTGAACGAAATGCCTTTCAAAATATATAATTAAAGCATGTCCTATATATAACATTCTAATCAACTATTCAGTTTTTTTTCTTTTATGTACCACTACTACGTCAAATCGCCATCTGACCGTAGATGCTCATTCGGTAAAAAAGAGGACGGTTTTGGTCACATTAAAAAGTAATTTCCCCTTTTTTGTGGTTTATTTTTTTTTGTTTTGTTGAGATTTATTTAGGTATAGGGAGGAGAAAAGTTGACGAAAATCTCAGAAACACGTAATGTCCGGCTCTGTAAAGTGGTACAGGGCGTGTCTGTGACAGCCACGGTACCTAGTTTGAATATTGCCGCAAACAATTGTGAATCAAGATAGTTCAGAAAGCATGGAAAACTACTCAACTCAACCAATGCAAAGAAAATTTCTTATATCCATTATACTGGGTCGTTGGGTACATCCTGAATAGGATATGTTAACTTTTTTAAGGCGTGAGGGGAGGTGGGAAATAGCGTATTGGCTTGCTTCCTAGTACTAATTGTCATGTTATGATTTCATAAAGGGAGGGGTGGGTGAGCCTCCTACCCCCTCCCTTATCTATGGGTCCATAGAATCACGAACAAATCTGTCAAGCTGTGCTGTGAGTAGGGCCAATTAATCATCTACAACGGAGCCGACCACCTGCCATATATGTATGAAAAAACGGTGCTGTTATACGCCGATGAAACAAATGTTACAGACGAAAAATATCATTGCACGTGCATTATCATCATCTGGTGTCGTGCCGACTGGCGTAGGCGATCATGGATCTCCACATCTATCTATCATTAGTACTATGCATTAGACTCGTTGTTGACTGTCATGCCAGGATGTTAAACTGTCGTATTTTTTCTTACATTATCGCCCTATCTCTTGTCTACAATCATGCATGTTGTAATTATGTTCTCTAAACCTCCCTTTCTCATAACTTGGCCAAATAATGAAGACTTTTTTTCCCCTTATATTACTGATTAAGCTCCCGTCTCACATTTGACTTTTTCAAAACACGCCCATCACTAGTTTTTCTCGCAGTCCATGATATTTTCAGCATTCTTCTATAGAACCACATCTCTACTGCCTCTAATTTCCCACAATCCTGTTTGTTTACTGTCCAAGACTTGCATCTATATGTTAGTATAGGAGTAATGTAGCACCGCAGTGACTCTTTCTCACCTCTAATGCTAGGGCCATCTTACACAATATATTTTCATGCAGTATACAGAACATAAAACCAACATATACGTGAGAAGCAAAATAAATACTCTTGCATGTCAACAATAACATCTCATGGCAGTGGTGAGGCGTCGCAAACCTGTGTGGTTTCGCCATGCAAGGAGGCACGAATCTATTCCCAAAACTATCCTACAGGGAAAAAGTTGAGGGTAGAAGAAGAAGAGGGGGTGAGAAGAAAGTATGGATTGATAATATTAAAGATTGAACAAGATTAAGATTATCCACACTTAAGCATGGAACTGAGAACAGGAAGGCATGGCAGAAATTTTGTGTTGACTTTCCATATTGACATCCATACGATCCTGAGGGTTTGATAATGATGATATGTCGCTGTTTACACATGGATCGTATATAGATGACACGTGAGAAAGCGCAATCACTTTCACAAAACTTGTCTCTGAAAAATTCTGAACATTAGATTTCGGATACTATTGTCGGTACAGTACAAGTAGACGCCACCATATAGTCGAGTTATTTCTCTTGTCTATGTTTGTAAATTTCTTGTTCATCATTTAATAATTTAAATATTAATTTATTTTAGAGTTTGGGTTAGGATAGTTGTGCTTTACATAACTAACCTAAATAAATATTTCAATTATTAAATGATGAACATGAAATTTACAAACATAGACAATGGGAAATAATTAAACAAGTGGTGGCGTCTACTTGTACTGTACCCTACTGTCATTGACCGAGCTCGTGTCCCTAGTATTGAGACTAATATGAAGCAATCACATGATTCATTAGCTGCGCAGGTCACGCGGCAGGTATGCTAGATAATCGTATATCAAGATACTTTTCTATGGTCAGTTTCAGAAGGGCATAAGCTCTCAAGGTGGACGAAAGAAGCTCTACAAGTACTAGTTAAAGACCTCACTGAAAGTCTTAGCCATAAACCAGGATTCACGGAAAGACGTTGAACGAAACAGATCTACACGGAGATCAGTCCAAAATAGACACATAATCTTGTGGAAAAAAGGAGAAATCAGCAGCTGAGCAGGAGACTTGTTAGAATGACAAAGGCAAATCAAACATCATCCACAATGATCATACCACGTCCGGCGTGTCCATGGACCTTTGCGACCAGAATAAGCCTTACTAGCATTGACGAACATATAGCCAAGGGCATAACTATATCTGAATTTCATTAAGTGGATACAACAAATGGTCATCATCATCATCATCATGTGATGGAAGAATAACGCACACATATTTTGCAGAGTGTTGAGGATCTACGAGTATGTTACGAGAACGAGAGCATATTTCAATTCGGTTAAAATGATAGTGAAATGCAAGTGAAGTGTGTACAGCATAGAACAAGGCAAACAGATAGACGAACATATGGGCATAAATTATAGAAAATACATACTTCACTTGCCAAATTGCCAGTTATCCGAACTGTCTCTAAACGTGTTTAACAAAGCTACTGAATCCACTTTATTGCAAAGCACACTTCAGCATATATGAAGTGACGTCTGCATGCAGTGGTACTGGCACTAATGAAGGTAATTGGCACGCTTTCTCGAGTCCGAGAACTCAAGCAGCCGATAGCAGAGATCTTTGTTATACAAATACATAATTGTAGCCAGATTTTTACATCGGTTACCTTATCAAACGCCACCAAACAATACATACACTTCCTTAGAACCATTATCACAAAACTGGCATCTGGAGTGTGTTCTTTATCTGCACATAGTTACTTGTACAAGACAGATTGATGCATTTCATATGTGGATATATTGAATAGGGAGAAATTCATGGAAGGAAACAGCTAGAAGGCAGAATTGATGTCTGTTGAGATGTGGATATATATAATAGGGAGAAATTCATGGAAGGAAACAGAACGAAGAATGGATATGTTTTGAGACGTGAATATACATAATAGGGAGAACGTCATGTAAAGTAAAGAAAAGAAACAGAAGGCAGATGCCTTTAAGGTGAATTTATAGAAGTATAATGAGAACCATGGAAAGAGAAGAAAAATAAAGAATCTGACAAAACTGCGTTTGAAAAAGAAATTATTACAAGAAATTTAAAAAAAAATACTTTGGGCATATTAAAAAGAGATGACACCATGTTGAAGACCTTACATGAATGTAGAGTTGAGGCGAATCAGAGATACAAGTGAAATGTAAACATGAGATGACACCATGTTGAAGACCTTACATGAAGGTAGAGTTGAGGCGAGGCAGAGATACAAGTGGAATGTAAACATCGTGAGATGACACCATGTTGAAGACCTTACATGAAGGTAGATGTGAGGCGAATCAGAGATACAAGTGGAATGTAAACATCATGGGATGGCAACATGTTGAAGACCTTTCATGAAGGTAGATTTGAGGCGAATCAGAGATACAAGTGGAATGTAAACATCGTGAGATGACACCATGTTGAAGACCTTTCATGAAGGTAGATTTGAGGCGAATCAGAGATACAAGTGGAATGTAAACATCGTGAGATGACACCATGTTGAAGACCTTACATGAAGGTAGATTTGAGGCGAATCAGAGATACAAGTGGAATGTAAACATCATGGGATGACAACATGTTGAAGACCTTTCATGAAGGTAGAGTTGAGGTGAGGCAGAGATGTCTGTCATGTGACGTATTCCTTCCAGAACGTTGTCTTCCCAATGAACTCTCTGAACCTCTCTCTGTCTTGCATTTTCTAGCGATGTATTCATGTTATCTTTAATGTCGTCAGTCCATCGTCTTCTTGGTCTGCCCCTTCTCCTCTTCACAGGTACTCTTCCATCCATTATTTGTCTTTCTAAATAGTTATGTCTCTTTATATGACCAAACAGGCGTAGTTTTCTTTTTGTTATTGTGTTTAGTAACCAACACTCTGGAATATTCAATGTGTTTATAATATCTGAGTTTCTGATTTTATCCTTCCATGATATTCTAAGTATCTTCCTGTAGCATTTCAGCTCAAAGGCGTTGATCCTCTTTGCGGCTGGTTTACTTATAGTCCATGTTTCACAGCCGTATGTTGCAACCGGAAAAATAAATGTTCGTAACATTAGCACTTTCGTTTCTATTTTGTTGTTTTTCCATATGTTTTTAAGCCGTGTTATTTTGCAATATGCAATTGCCAATCTCTTCCTTATTTCTGCCATGCAGTCTCCTGCACCGTTGATGTTTGCTCCTAAGTATTCAAATTTATCCTCACATTCTATCTCGGTATTGTCTATCCTGATTTTTGGTTGTTGTGTTGTTATATCTGTTGACATGATTTTTGTTTTCTGCGTGTTTACATACAAATTTTGTGCTTCGCTATATTTCTTTGTGTTCTTGATTAGTTGTTCCAATCCCTTTATATCGTTTGAAATAAGTACTGTGTCGTCTGCGTAGCGTAGTTCCGGGATTAGGAATCCACCTATGTTTAAAGCGTGGTAGTCAGTATTGTGTATGTCTTATCTCACGTTCCTCATTATACTTTCAGCGTAGATGTTGAACAGGTATGGGGAGAGTGTGCACCCTTGACTTACTCTACTCTGTACCTCAAACCACTCTGAGAGATCGTCCTCTAAGACTGCAGCCTTTTGATCTTGGTAAAGTTCCTCTATTAGATGAATCAGATGAAGGCAGAGATACAAGTGGAATATAAACACCATGAGATGACACCATGTTGAAGAGCTTACATGTAGGTATAGTTGAGGCAAGACAGATACAAGTGGAATGTAAACACTTGTTGAAATGACACTATGTTGAAGACCTTACATGTATGTAGGCACTGGCTTCGCATATGAGTGGTCCTGGGTTCATTCCCCAGTTGAGGCGGAAATGTTTTCAGATCGCAACGGCTCCCAGGTCGACCCAGCCTTAAATGGGTACCGGATTAATCCGGGAAGTAAAGACTGCGAGGGAGAGGAGATGGCTACCGCCCATATTTGCAGAGCCTGTGAAATTTGAGATCGCTAACATCTCACACCCCTACAGCATTAATAAATGCTATGGGTTACTTTACTTTTTTATGTATGTAAAGTTGAGGCGAGGCAGAGATACAAGTGGAATGTAAACATCATGAGATGGACATGATACAGTCTGTCATAGTCCAGTCAAGAGGAGTTGATCAAGAGGTTCAGTCAACCTTCTATGCGGAGACGGCACCTCATGATTTGCAGAGGACAGATTGTATGCCAGTGGATAAATAAATAAATAAATATATATATATATAGACTAGGGAGAACTTGAAATGAGAAAACAAAGTGGTTCTGTCAACTCAAGTGAAAAATAACTATTAGCGGAACTACAAATCAATCACAAACAAAAATTGGACATTAAAATACATGATATCTTGTTGAAGACTTTACTTGAATGTAGAGTAGAGGGACGTCAAGCAAGAGGTAGACAGAGATAGACATTGTAGGTGGACATGATATGTTCGAAAAGAGTGAAGCATCAAGGGCATGGTGTTGGAGGTTCGTTGAAGTCAACCTTCAATTTGGAGACGGCACTTGATAACAATGATATTTAAAAAATTAGTATATGTTATTGTAGTGTAAAACTTCAGTGTAAACATTTCAAAAAATTTAGTTTAGACTTACGGTGGTGGTTGTTCTATTGTGTTGTTATTCCTATCTTGATAAAAACGATTTATTCGAGACGTTCATTCCGTGTATTTGTTCTCCGTAAGTCTACCATTTGACCATATACATACATAATAATATATATATATATATATATATATATATATATATATATATATATATATATATATATATATATATATATATATATATATATATATATATATATATATATATATATATATATATATATATATATATATATATACACGTCCATGTGTTGCCGGGGTCCGAAAGAAGAACAAAGAGTAGAAACTATGTTTACATTCCATGCATATCGTAAGAGACGACTTAGGAGATTATGTGGTGGAGTTGGCTGAACCAACCCACACAGAGTCAAAGTGACGCAGAAAACCATGCTGAAGGTGAATGTGTCAGGTAGAAAGGCGCAGATTTTGCAGCTAAGCTGCAAACCATGACACAACGAATTCCGTTCTCTGGACTGCATTGTGCTAATATGCTGGAGGTTGAGTACGAAAGCATTATATATATATATATAATAGTAAAGATGAAGACAGTCTTGAAGCATGAAGCATTCCACGGATCTGGAAATTCAATACTGCGGAATGCGCCACAGAATCCATAACAGCTTCTACGTCATCATAATAGTTGGCCATTAACAATTACTGGGAATTATCTTACAGTTCATTTTATATACTGCTTTTTTTATTTTAAAAAACCCAACTTTTTTGGAGTTACTTTTATAAACGACATGATTTTATAAAATATATTCTGATTGGACATCATTCAGCCTATCGACTGTGTCTATCTAATCATTAACTTCTCGTTGTTAACTGAATTGTACTCACATGATTTGTGAGGCCATGAAAGAGATCACTATCAAAACAACATTTTTTGGTAATAACTCGTGACAGGTTCATAAGAATCCCGTGAGACTTAATGAACACAAAACTCTCTGACCATATTATTGAATGTCTATAAAAGATTAACGATCCACAAATAAATTTTGCTGAAAATTCAATGCGCAAGTATGGCTCATCTCACAACAGAACAACGATACATAATCATTGGACGCTTACAGACTGGAAAATCACGAAGTGTAGCGGCCAGACAATTTAATGTGGTTAGAAAGTGTTTTTTAGAAGCCCCATTAATCGCATTTGAAGGCGATTTCAACAAACTGGCTCAGTCGTAGACCGGCTACGAAGTGGAAGGCTCAGAATCACAACTCCTGGCGAAGACCGTTTCATATGTCTGCGTCACCTCAGGAATCAATTTGCATTTGCGTTCTCCACAGTCAAGTCAATGCCAGCAGCTCGTCGAATTTCAGGAACAGGCTGTACAACGCTGTTCTTTGGGATAGAATACCATACAAAGGTCATTAATTACGGACCGGCATCACCAGAACCGACTGTAGTGGGCGAACCAGCATTGTCAATGGACCGTTGGGAATGACTGTAGACGAGTTTGGTTTAGAGATGAAAAATTGTGTATGCTCCAGCGACACAATAGATGGAGAAGAGTTTACCGCAGAGTCCTTGAGCGCTACGCTGAGAACAGCGTTGATGAGTATCATTCACATAGTGGTGGTGAACTGATGTACAGGGGGGGGGGGGCTCAAATTCATGGAAAAAAAGTGACCTGATGCAAATAGAAGGACTCCTGAATACCGAACGATACGTCCTCGCGTCCTTTCAATTTTGGCTGCATGATGATAGAATTTTCAGCAGGATAACGCTCGACCTCATGTGACAAAACTCACCACAAAGTTTCTCACTGACAACAACGCCCAGATCATCCGTGGTCAGCCATGTCATCAGGCATTAACCCCATAGAAAACGTATGGGATGAACGCCACAGACGACTCCGGCAGCGCGACGTGGCTCCAGCCAATCTCCGGCAGTTATCTAATGCATTTGCTGGAAGAATGGGCAACCATCCCACAATGACAGATCCAACGGTTAATCTGATCCATGTCACGGAGATGTCGTTCTCTGATTGAGGCCATAGGAGACTATACACCTTACTCTAAACGGAGGCGTCACTCGCAAAAAAATAAAGGTCTAAACCAAATTTAATGAACATCATTTCATTGATAAAGTCTGAGAGGTTAAAACATTAATTCCGTAAAATAAAATTTTGGTAAATGTTTAAAATTTGGTGTCCATTGGTGTACTTCAATAATGTTGCGGTTTGTTTCTGAACACTATAGAAACACTGTTCACATTGTTCATGCATGCTATAGCCAGTGTTTCACCAGTATAGCGCACACTTATAGCACTGTAACGGAACTCCAGCAACATTTTGTTTACAACATATGTTTGTTATCGTGACCTGTCAAATCTCGTAGAGTATCCTAGTGATGCGTGGATGTGGACAGTCCGTCGTGGTCATCCATGGTCTATGTCAAACATAGAGTTGCAACTTTTCTCTCTGAGTCATGCGTGGATGTGGACACTCATGGTAGACATATATGGTCCATGTTAAACATAGTTGCAACTTTTCTCTCTCTCCTAGATTTCTATTTATCTTATCTCACCATTCCTCCCACTCCCCGCGAGTGCTTCCTAACAATTCTTGCCCTCTCTTCCCGTGTACTCCCTCGCTAAACAAAGCTAATTGCTTCCTGAGAAAAATCATATTTAAGCTGCAAAAATTGATCATTTGCTCGTTAGAATTGTCATTGATTTCCAGTGTCATTAAAAAAACAAAAAAACAGACGAGCTTGCAGCTTCAGGGCCTACAGACTGGGAGATGAATGAGGGAGTGGGGGGGGAGAGTTAAAAATAGCTAAAATTTGTGGGGGACACACATGTTTCTTTTGTCGTCTTTTCGTGTAGGACATAATTTATGATCTTGGTTGCATACTTAATATTTAAGGGAAAGGGAGGGGGATTTCCTTCTCATAGAATGTGGCCCTAAGAATGGTAACACTTCTCATACAATGTGGCGCCAAGAATGGTAACATTCCTCATAGAATGCAGCGCTAAGAATGGTAACATTCCTCATAGAATGCAGCGCTAAGAATGGTAACATTCCTCATAGAATGCAGCGCTAAGAATAGTAAAACTTCTCATAGAATGTGGCGCTAAGAATGGTAGCACTCCCAATATAATGTTGCGCCACGAATGGTAACACTTCTCATAGAATGTGGCACCAAAAATGGTAACACATCTCTTAGAATGTGGCGCTAAGAATGGTAACACTTTTCATAGAATGTGGAACCAAGAATGGTAACACTTTTCATAGAATGTTGCGCCAAGAATTGTACCACTTTTCACAGAATGTGGCGCTAAGAATGGTAACACTTTTAATAGAATGTGGCGCTAAGAATGGTAACACTTTTCATAGAATGCGTCGCCATGTGGTAACTGATTATACTTTGCGTGACCAGCTAATGAAAATCAAGGGAATAGTCAAATGAGTCCTCTTAGCAGACATGATTTCTCATTAGCCCATATGTCTTATATTTCAGAAGTCCACGGCTTAACGGACATAGTTCAAGTTCTGTCAACAGCCGAAGATTGGGCCATTGGTGCCAATAATTTCCTTTTTCTGGACTACACCTTGCTGGAAGTCGTGTACGACTGTTGTCCTGCTACATGAGAGATCCAGCGAGAGTTTGAGATCACATGGGGTTGGGAAGTTGGGGACATTTAACACACAGACTCCCATTCCCCCCTCCCCGTCCAACTCCTTTTTTTCTAATAGGCTTTGCTGATCGATCCGGGAAGACTTTTATAATGGTGAAAATACATGTATCTGAACTGAAAAATCGCGATTTCTGAGACAAGTTACATATAAGAAAGGTTTCAAAATAATGCTCACCCGAGAACATTGGCGGCATATTAAAGACAGTACAACAGTATTAATTAAGATCCTATTCGTTACATTTGGGATTATTGTTGGGTGTCGGTTGGTCATTGTTTACATACTTGGAGTCGACTTGGCTATTTTTGGCATGTGATTTCAAGTATATAAATAGTGACTAACGGAAAGCCTAAAAATAATCAAAAGCGTAACGAATGGGGTCCTAATTAGTTCTGTTGGAAGGTCTTTAAGTTAAAGGTCATGGCTGACCACTGTAAAAATCTGACCAAGCACAACACAACCGCCGTGGGAAAGTGGAAGACGAGAGTGCATTGACACTTGGACAATGAGAGGGGATGGACTAGAAAATGAAATATTTCAAGACAGTTGTCTTGGACATGTGTCATATTTGAACTTTCTGGACGCAAAAATAGAATAAAGGAAGTGTGGTGATGAGTGACAGTCATAGACATGGGTGAAAGTAAGAATGAGAGGGGAGGGGATTGATAGAAAGAGAGAGAGAGAGAGTGATAGAGTGGGAGAGAATAAAAGTGTAAGAGAATGAGGGTAAGCGAGTGTGAGTAGAATAGAGTGAGTATGGGCGTTAGAGAGTGTGAGTTAGAGATGAGTGTGAGAGTATGAGAGAGAGAGAGTGGTGGTGAGATAGATTGTATGGGAGTGTGAATTAGTGTGAAAGTGAGAAAGCATGAGTGTTGGAGCAAGACAGAGTGTCAGATGGAGAAAGAATGAGAGTGGGGGGGGGGGTGGAAGTAAAAGAGAATGTGTGGAAGTGAGAGAAAATTAGTGTGGTGGTGAGAATGAGTAATGAGTATGGGAGTGAGACAGAGTGTGAGAAGAAATGTGGGAGTGAGAGTGTGAGATTGAGAAATAATGAATTTGATAGTGAGTGAGAGATATTGAGAGAGAGTGTGAGTGAGATATGCATATACATATATATATAGTGTCATTTTAGTGACGTGAAAACAACACATAACCTCATTGTTACAACTAGGTGGTTTTTTATTACCTCCTCTGAGGAGGAAAAAAAGCTATTTCATTGTCATGTTTTCCTCCCACCAAGGTGAGGGTAGACTTCAAGTAAGGTCTTCAACAGGGTATCATGCCTCTAAATACTTCCCAAATACTTCATTTAATAAATGTGTTATTTCCTATAACAGTTCTTCTTTCATACGCAATGTTACCAGAAACTTTTGGTTAGTTTTCTTCTCTTTCCGTGAAGTTCTCCCTATTCTTTGATATATCTCAAACTCAAAGGCATCAATTATCCGTGTTTCTCAGACGTTATATTGTAGAGTAGGTTTACAATGCTCATTTTCATTTTGTATAAATAGCATGGCTTCTTGATCAGTCAGTCAGGAAACAGACCTGTGTAAAAATCACAAATGGACGTCGGAGCCCTCAAATTGCAGCCACTCACGTGACTGATTTTGCCAATAATCGATTCAGAAGAACAGAACAGACAAATGAACATAAACATACATAACAAATCGATGTAGTATATATATAACAACCGCTGTACCATCGATAGAGTATCATGTTTCAAGATGTGTTATATTGAACTCATCCGTCTTTATGTAAGCATGGGAAGCATGGGCAGTTAACACAAGAGCTCAAGATAAGCTGGAGGAAACTGAGAAGTGGTTTTTGAGAAGAATGATAAAAATTCCATGGACAGCAAAGAAAACTAATGCAGACGTCCTCCAAGATGCTGTAGTGAAAAGACAAATTATAACAAAAAATTAGAAGCAGACAGTCAAGATATTTAGGGAACGTGCTGAGAAAAGCAAAACTTGGACATTTAGTAACCACAGGAAAGATCTCACGGGGAGAAGAGACAGAGGAAGACGAATATATAGAAAATGTTGGATGGCTAGTCACTGAGACACACAAGGATGTCACCAACAATACAAGAAACATTGTTGTCACATAATCGTCTACGCCACTCGGCAAGTCACTTGATTGATATATAAATATTTATAGTATCATTTGTACAAATAATAGTAATTATAATAAAATAATAACAATACAACTGATAAAATGGACGACACAATTGAGTTTATAAAAAGACATGACACACACAATTGAGCAACAATATTCTAAAACAGTACAAATATGAACAGACCTGAGAGACTGGATCCCTGAGCTCCCAATTTTGGGTAGAAAACACAAAAAACGACAGTGGTCTGGTCTGGAGTGCTGATCCCAGTTGTTTCAAGACACGATGACTGCTGGTTTCGCGGACAACGCGCGTTGTGTCGACACGGCCACATTTTTCAGCACACAGTCGGGAACAATAGTAAAGCTTGCCGGCAGTGAACAAACTTAGGAATTGACCCAACCGGTCACACAAACACAGAGGTGTCAATCAGTTTGATTTCTCTAGCACGCCTGATGCTGTTATAAGTGCCCCTACGTATCACTGCTTCAGAAGTTCAGTTACATAAACAATGACGCCCCAGGAATTTACAATACAACTTTTGTTATACGAAATCATTTAAATCACTCATAATCCAACAATGTTCAGACTTTACAAAACGGTTTCTTCGTCTTCTGCCTCGTTCTCCAGTCACACAACGGTGTGAATTTCATCCATGAACTGTACTGTGGTCAGCAGCACTGAGACAGGTCCGTAAAAGCTGTTTGAGATGACTATTTCATGGTTTTGACTTTAAAGGGAGATAACCGATATACTTGATGGCGCATTATTACTCGAAAGTCATAGTCAAATGAAGAAACTAAAATATGGTTGAAACTATTCTTAAACACTATAGTCAAGTTCAGATTCCCGATTTCTATATTTAGAAATAGTCACGTAATATCTCTATACAGAACTGGTTCCGGGGTTGTTGCTGCAACGATCCTGTATTGTTTTCTCAATTCCTGCAAAGAAGGACATCTCTGCAAAGAATTCTAATTGTTCACTATTATCAAAGTTACACCGAGATATGCATAAGAATCAAATGTTTTTACGTGAGAAATAATGCAACCTGTTGTGATGAACATCGCATAGTGTACTTCAATTATAACACGAGAAAAACTGAATTACTGTGCGATGAATCCACATTTTCACACGATATGTACATTATCAAGGGCGTTCCTGGAGAACCACTAGAAAAATCTGAGCTATGATAAGATACACAAGTTGTCACTGTATATTTAAGCACCTCAGGTAGTCTGGTTACAACGCGGGAGTGAGGTGAGCGTACAGTTTGCGGATATACACTACAATAGAACATGCGTCGATACAGACCACACCCTAAAAATCGGTAAGTATTTACTGCACGTGCGAGTAAGAACGGGAGTCATAAACCCAGTTGACGAACCGCGCTGACAGTGGAGTCAGCGGCCAATGACGATGCAAGACGTGAGCAGTTATCGCAGGAGCAATTCTGCACGAGTCCGAATCTAATCCTCCCATTACAGCCTGCCAGCGTTTTCTGCCGGCCCTCCAACTAATGTCGAAAGGGAATGTGGAGATGCATCATTGCGTAGTCTATGTATATCGCTCTGTGACTTGTAGGCAATACTTCAACCTTTCCGCCCTCGCAGTTAAACAAATGCGGCGCGCGACTCTAGAAATCTACAAATAAGCGCTACGGGATCCCACACATATTGGAACGAACACACACATATTTCACACATCTAGAAACGGAGACACAAGGATCTGAGACATATAGAATCGAACACAAATTATCTCACACAATCTAGAAAATGACACACGGAGATTTCACACAATCTAGAAACTGACACAGAGATTTCACACAGTCTAGAAACTGACACACACACATTTCACACAATCTAGAAACTGACACACAAAGATTTCACACATCTAGAAAATTCTTCTTCAGCGTTCATTCTCAAACTCCAGATGGCTCTCTCTTGTAGCAGGACAACAGTCCTACTAGATTTCCAGCAGTATGTAGTCTAGAGAATGGAAATGCGTTATGTCGCCGAATCATTTGTGTCAATGGCCCGACACATCAGTTTCCGACAGAATATAGAAACTGACACAAAGAGATTTCACACAATCGAGAAACTGACACAAAGAGATTTCACACAATCTAGAAACTGACACACAAAGATTTCACACAGGGCCATAGACATGTTCTCCTTAAGGTTGGAAAAGGGGGGTGGGGTGGTGGTGTATGTGAAGAATGTGAGACAATTGTGCGAAAAATATGAGAAAAAATACTGAATAACATTTGGAAAAAAATATGAGAAAAATACTGAATAACATTTGGAAAAAAATATGAGAAAAATACTGAATAACATTTGGAAAAAAATATGAGAAAAATACTGAATAACATTTGGAAAAATATATGAGAAAAATACTGAATAACATTTGGAAAAAAATATGAGAAAAAATACTGAATAACATTTGGAAAAAAATATGAGAAAAATACTGAATAACATTTGGAAAAAAATATGAGAAAAATACTGAATAACATTTGGAAAAAAATATGAGAAAAATACTGAATAACATTTGGAAAAAAATATGAGAAAAATACTGAATAACATTTGGAAAAAAATATGAGAAAAATACTGAATAACATTTGGAAAAAAATATGAGAAAAAATACTGAATAACATTTGGAAAAAATTAGGGAAAAATACTGAATAACATTTGGAAAAAAATATGAGAAAAAATACTGAATAACATTTGGAAAAAAATATGAGAAAAATACTGAATAACATTTGGAAAAAAATATGAGAAAAAATACTGAATAACATTTGGAAAAAAATATGAGAAAAAATACTGAATAACATTTGGAAAAAAATATGAGAAAAAATACTGAATAACATTTGGAAAAAAAACTGGCTACCGAATATGAATTTAAATAAACAAAATCATAATATACACGTTCAAACGTTTCCGTTTTTGTTTAGTAATGTCTTCTTCTTTTCTAAGCATGACCTAATGGGAACACTCTTTTAGATGCTAGTCAATGCAAAATCTGTCTCATGTGACCTATCTGAAAAATAATAGTAGTCCATGGCAAACGAGGATGCGAAGAAGTCTGAGAATTGTATGGTTGCATCTCTCTAGTATGTGCCGGGATGACTTTAAAGTCAAATTATAATATAAAACACTGATACATTTGGGACAAGTATGGTCAGAGGTGGAAGATAGAAGAATACAAATGAATCAACTTTATGGATAATTACAGTTTGGGAAGAGATCTCAGGGTTGACATCTACTTCGGGACGAAGACGTATGCAAACGTGATATGCCTGATATATATTATATGGTATTGATGCGGAAACATGAGAACATGATGCCGTTGATCGTACTGCGCGGAGGGGAAAGATTAGGAATAGTATAAAGGCACGTGGGCATGTGATTTCCTGAACATACTGTGGAAACATCTTTATGGCTCATTGTGGTCGTGTACGTCACACCCAACATCGCCTTTTATTGTTGACCATATTTTGTATTACACAACAATAATACTATCACCTAGAATGACGGAAAAGTGTCTTCTACGTAAGATGTGTGTTTTACGTCATATGGCCAAGGATCGTTGATTATATTTCTTATAGCACAATAATAATACTATCGCATGGAAAGACAAAAGGTTCCTACTACGTAAGATTATTAGGGAAGACAACCACACAAAAGACAACTATCACTATCTTGACAGATCTGAGCAGGTTATCATCTTCCGCATCAGGACAGGGCACAACAGACTAAATAGTCACTTAAATATATATAGGCCTATATATATATATTCAGTCATTGGTACCATACCTTCCGGCGTAGGCGATCATGTCTCTCCGCAGTCTTCTGTTATACATTTAAATATAGTTTCTGATGATTCTGCATCATGACAGGCTTTCAAGCCATCCAACATTTTCTCACCTTGTCTTTCTCTGTCTCTCTTACCCTCGATCTTTCCAGTTTTTACAATGTTCTCTAGCCCACCTCTTCTCACATGACTCTGTGACTGTCGTCTTTTAATACAGTTAATAAGTTCTCTATTTGAGTTGACCAGTTGTAGAATTATAGCATTACTCTTTTTAGCTGTCTATATTTTTAACATTTTTCTATAAACCCACATCTCTGTGGCCTCCAGATGTTTTCTTGCAAATATTGTCACTTGTCCATGCTTCACTGCCATATACCAGTATGGGCTCTATGTAACATTTTAGTATGTTCTTTCTTACTTCTATTGATAATGAATTATTACACAAGATATTCCTCATCTTCTGGAATGCTGCTTTTGCCTGTGATGCTCGACTTTTTATTTTTATCTCAGTGACGCATCTACCATCTGAAGTAATAATTGAGAGATATAGAAATATATATATATATAGACAACAAAATTGTGTATCTCCTGTGCACTCATATGTACATGATCAGGGCTGCATAAAAAGGCAGCTACATTAAGTGAGCTAGCGATGGACAAAAGAGTTGATGTGTTGAAATTATTTAATAATCGAATGTTGTTGTGACGCATGTGGTTGCGTCTGTGGGTCTCACCAATGGCTCACTAGACAAACCAACCATGCAACAGAAAACCTTAGTAGATGACATGCCGTTATATTGAGGTTATCTTCTTAGAGAAGCTTCATGGCACATCATCTATACAATTATGCTTGTATTTTGTTGTTGAAATGTGTTTCATGATTGCCTGAATATATGTGTATGCACCCTCTGTGGTTGGGAGGAAGCCAGAGATGTACTGTGCAGCACTGGGGAGGAGGAAACTAACAGCACTGTTTTTCCCCTGTGGCTTAGACCCATCATAGAGGCACAGTGACTCAGGACATGACAATCCTTTTGACTTGAACATTTGGTTGCATGACTAGAGCAATAGAGAAGCTCTGCATAACCAGTAGTCATTTGGTGGCGGGGAATGAGCACAGTGAACCCTATCTTGGCTACAGTGACTAGGAGCAGTGCATAGGTTGAAACCTACCTTCCTGGAGGTGTGATAGTTATTCTCTGGCTCTGTCCCCGGGGTGGGCCGAAAATCCAGACTTCACAGCAATATAATGCCATTTAATGGCATTAGGTCAATGGGCATGAGCCCATGGACCGCTGGATCAGCAACCAACCAACCAACCAATGTTGTTGTGAACACAGCAGTGGATTATGACGCAGCTATTGTAGGAATTCAGTACTAAACGTCGCACCAGTAGGACATCGTGTGCTACAGCGATAGGTGTGTTTTACGTGACCAATCGCCAAATAAGACCTAACAACAGAATCAAAACAAAGCAGAATCAACCTTCTTACGTGATGTTTTGATTATTGCTGCGATTTTCGTTGGTCATTATTTATATGCATTGTGTCGACCAGGTGTCGTATGCTAACACCAATCAACGAAATGCACTATCATAAGCGAAAACATGATCGAAAAGGCTTGATTGAACTCTGTTGGTTGATCTATTCCATTGGCGAAGCCATGCTGCTTTACCAGCAATGTGGGAAATATAAAAGTGGTAAATACTAAATAAATTATACAAGTTACTATAAAATCCTAACTATCAATATTAAAAATAAATAATAAAACCAAAAAAAAACATGGACAATTTCCCACGTTACGGTCCAACAGAAACGTTTCTCAAGAACACATAAAATAAAAAAAACACATAAAACCATAAACATATTCAAGCGGCGATAGGTAGATGAAGTGATATAACAATAAACCTATACTAAGTGAAAATGAGAAACAACAGCAAGTAGACAACGAAAACGATGTAGGGTAGGGGCTAGAAGACAAATATAAATAACCAAAATGTCAGAGGATGTCTGATAAAATGGAGAGTGCCGCACTTACCAAACGAAAAAGAGGCAAATGCTAAGTAAAGTATAAGGTTACTATAAAATCCTAAATATCAATGTTAAAAATAAATAACTTACAATAAAACAAAGAACAACGACAATTGTCCACGTTACGTTTCAATAGGGGCCTTTATCAAGAAATACATAATAAAAAAAACAACACAAAACCATAAACATATTCAAGCGGCGATAGGTAGATAAAGTGATATAATAATAAACCTATACTAAGTGAAAATGAGAAACAACAGCAAGAAGACAACGAAAACGATGTAAGGTAGTGGCAACAAGCACCCCTTTCAACATGTGTTGAGAGAAAATTGAACACATAGGGGAGTTGCAGGAAGTGTAATCACGTGGCTGAAAACCCATAATCAAATTGTCAAAAGACTTGGCACAATCATGCATTTACTGTTTTTCATGTCTAAGACGCATTTAATGTTGACATTATTTTGACATTTTTCTTAACACCAAAACAAACGGATAAAAGCAACAAGATTATATATGACAAAAACAAAACTCTACATGGTGAAGTCACGGTAACTCGGTTATAAAATGGTGTCCAATCCAGGACAACTTACCAGGATCATCTGTGCGAGTGTGGATATTAGATTTTTGCTCATTATTATAAAACAACAACCAAAAAAGACCAATTTGAAAGAGGCAACTGCAAAAGACAAACGGAAATGTCAGTATGACAAGCAAACGTATGATCACAATACTAAAGGGAGTTCAATATAAACGTTCAGAACGATTACATGGCGTCCCGATTCTAAAACCGGATACCGATTAACCAGCACACTGGAACTAATCTATATAGTTTGTGTGGTCGTTTGTTGATTATTCCATGACAGACTGTCAAAGATTCACACAGGAAAGTATACTATTGCCCGCCCTGATTCTGTAGCCAATCAGCTGTGACGATGCATAATGGCGAGCGTTTCCATAACAACGCGAAACTCTGTTCAAGCACAAAAGGTATGCTGGGACTCGCTGTTGTCTGAGCTTTTGTTACCTTAGATTGAAGAGTTCCGTAATGCCCTTGAGCGTTAGCAAAACAAAGGATGCGACGCGGTTTCTTTTTTCTTCTGAAGCCCTATAGACTTACGGAAGTGAGTATGTCTATGAAAAATGTTTATTTTTGGTACAGTTCCTCATTTCCTTGGGTAACTTTCGTCCCAGCAATTATATTAAATAGCTCTAACTTTGTCTTGTAAACAAATGAAAAATATAATTTAGAAGCATCAAGGAGTAGCAGAGAACACAAATGTATCCCAATGGAAACCACAACGCAAATCATAAATTCAATATTCATACCAACATTGTGATGTTATCAACAACAGAGGCATGGGCACTAACCCTAAGAACAAGAGAGAAAGCTGACTACATCTGAAATGAGATGTCTGAGAAAAGAAGGCAATAGAACAAGAAGAGATCTCGCGAGGAATGAAGAGATTAAAAGAGCGTGGAATAACGTCTGTGAATAAATATAATCAAAAACAGAGACTGAAATGGTTTAGCCAATTAATGAGAATGGATCCTTATTGGCCAGCGGCAGGAGCATACAACATGAAAATGGAAGCATCAAAATACATAGGGAGACCAAGAAGAAGGTGGATTGAAGGAGATACCAACATTCTGAAACGTCACAATATTATTGCATATCAAGCGACCATATGTTCCATAACCTGAAAACCGATCCTCATTCAATCGTGCGACGCCTTACAGCATAAGCAGAGAAACGACAATAGAGGAGTAACAGAAAAAAAAATCAGAAGGCAGTAGAGGGGATTTGAACATGGTCCGTTCATCTGGCACCTATTACCACAAGATTGTCTCATAGACAAGCATCTCTCTTAAAAAGACTACACAATACTACGCCATTAAATATAATCATTCCGCTCTAGACGGATGTGTCGGGCCATTGGCGCAAATAAAACTGTTACACAATGCATTTCTATTTTCTGAAGTACATCCTGCTGGAAATCTGGTAGGACCATTGTTTTGCCACAAGAGAGATTTAGTGGGAGTTTGAGAATGAACGCTGAAGAAAAAGAAGATAAAGAATCATGTGTAGGAGGAATGTCTAATTAGTTAATTCATTTTAGGCCAAAGATGGTACATTGGGCAGTAGACATTTCTTTCCCATATGAGGGCCTCGTTGTAAGTTGCTGTAGTTCTTGTGTAGTCATTTCTTTCCCTGTTAAATGCCTCGTTGCAGGTTGCTGTAATTCTTGTGTATTGCTTCTGCTCAATATTAAGCTTCCCCAGTTGATTGTTTCGCGTAGTGTCTTTTGGGAGATCTACTTTTCTTTTACCCTCTGCCTTCCACATAATGGTTTGTTTATGAAGTCCGTTTTCATGCGTTCATAAGTACATCACAAATGCAATTCTACTTTCTTATACCACTTGATACAGTCTTGATGTGTTTCTTCTCTCAACGAAACGCATGTTTTAAAATATATCTATTTTATGATTAATATTTTCTCCAGATACTTGTTTTTGAATGGTGATTAGTTTAGTGCCCGTTGTTTGTGTGATTTCCAGCTTTCGCACATGCATGTCAATACAGTTAGTATCCTCTGTCCGTACTCATAATCCCATATGTTCCCAGCTACTCTAACATGGTCAAATACAGAAGTCGCAACACTTACATTCAGAAACGATAAATACTGTGTTTAATGTAATATTGTTACGAGATAATCTGACCAACAAATAGTAAAACCAACGTAAAAGAGAAATAACAATAAAACAAGAATTATGACTTTAATTTTACGTTACGATCCAACAGGAACCTTTATCAAGAAACAAATACAAACAGTAAATAAACAGGCAATTTCATTAAATTACTAAATACACAGAGAAGAAGCTCGTTCTCTTTCTAATTTTATCTATCACGAGTGCTAAGTTTTGACGCGGACCCATGTTACCAGCCACTAAACATACCTGATTGCGGCTTTTTTTTACTTTTATGTTGTTTCTGAGGAACGGATATCAAATAGCGAGACTATTATCTCTGTGCATTTATAAATGTATACTTCTGTGTGTTTATTTCCTGTTTGTATTCATTTATAGATAAAGGTCCATGTTGGACCGTAACAAAGAAAAAGTCCTTGTAGTAAACGTATCTTTCTACCTACCCCCAAAAGGTAAACTTATTTACTGCCCCATCTCCCCTCCCCGAGGTAAACGTAACTACTGCCCCCCCCCACCTTGAGGTAAACATATTTACTGTACCACTTCTTGAGGTAAACGTATCTACAGCCCTCCCCCTTTGAGGCAAACGCATCTGCCTCGATCTTGAGGTAGACGTATTTACTATATAGACGTATGTTTACATACGTTTAACTCAGAGGGGGCTGAAAAGCAGATACGTTGACTTCAATAGGGGACTGACAGTACATACGTTAACTTCAAGTGGGAAAGGCAGTAGATACGATAACTTCAAAAGGGGAAGGCAGTAGATACGTTAACTTCAAGGGGGAAAGACAATGGATACGTTAACTTCAAGGGGGAAAGACAATGGATACGTTAACTTCAAGGGGGAAAGACAATGGATACGTTAACTTCAAGGAGGAAAGGCAGTATATACGTTAACTTCATGGAGGAAAGGCAGTAGATACGTTAACTTCAAGAGGGGAGGGCAGTAGATACGTTAACTTCAAGGGGGAAAGACAATGGATACGTTAACTTCATGAGGGGAGGGCAGTAGATACGTTAACTTCATGAGGGGAGGGCAGTAGATACGTTAACTTCAAGGAGGAAAGGCAGTAGATACGTTAACTTCAAGAGGGGAGGGCAGTAGATACGTTAACTTCAAGGAGTAAAGGCAGTAGATACGTTAACTTCAAGAGGGAAGGGCAGTAGATACGTTAACTTCAAGAGGGGAAGGCAGTAGATACGTTAACTTCAAAAGGGGATGGCAGTAGATACGTTAACTTCAAAAGGGGATGGCAGTAGATACGTTAACTTCAAGGGGGGAGGGCAGTAGATACGTTAACTTCAAGAGGGAAAGGCAGTAGATACGTTAACTTCAAGAGGGGAAGGCAGTAGATAAGTTAACTTCAAGGGGGGATGGCAGTAGATACGTTAACTTCAAGGGGGGAGGGCAGTTGATACGTCAACTTCAAGGGGGGAGGGCAGTAGATACGTTAACTTCAAGAGCAGACGGCAATAGATACGTTAACTTCAAGAGGGGAAGGCAGTAGATACGTTTAAGTCAAGGGGGAGGGCAGTAAACGCGTTTACCTCACGGGTAGGGGGGGGCAGCAAACACGCTTACCTCAAGATGGGGGCAGTAAAAACGTTTACCTTAAGCAGGGACGCAGATAAGTTTACCTCAAGAAGGAGGGGTAGTAAATAAGTTTACCTCAAAGGGGCAGTAAATACGTTAACATCAAGAGAGGAGGGGGAGAGGTAGTAAATACGTTGATCTCAAGAACTGGAGGCATTAAATACGTTTACCATAAGAGGGGGCAGTAAATACGTTTATCTCAATGGGGGGGGGGGGTTGGCAGTAATACGTTTACTTCTAGAGAGGAGGGCAGTAAATACGTTTACCATAAGAGGGAGCAGTAACCTGGGGGGGGGGCAGTAAACTACGTTTAGCTCAAACAATGCTGCACATATGTTTACCTCAATCAGGGCTGTATATATGTTTACCTCAATCAGGGCTGTAGATATGTTTACCTCAAGGGAGCGGGATTTACAAACACAAAAAAAAAAAACTTGTCTTGTGTGCGTGTTCAAGTATCAAATCTTGCTAACGATTAAAAATGTGACAATTGTGTTAAAAAATCCCATGGGTGAAAAGGGGGGGGGGGTGGTTTTGCCTTTTGGTCAAATTCCTACTATTACAAGTATTCTGATTTGTTACGGAGGAACCCCCAACTCCCCCATCATAACAAAGGGCATGGTTAAAAGCCTCCTCCCCCCTCATAATATAGAACACAGCAGTGCTTAGATACAAATAAAAAGAGGGCAAAACTTGAAACCCCACCCAGCGTCCCCCCTCCGCAAATGATAAAAATAAGTTGTTTACAGGCACCCTCACTCAGCAAATTAAACCTCAAAAAAGTTGTATAAATCCATTTGAAATATGTGGTCCATGGAATCTGTGGCCATACACACACTAAACTTGAAAATAACGATTAAAATGTTATAGTAATGATATCGGCGATGAAGAAAGATGGCAAGATCCCTTCTCCTAACTACACACAAAATGATAACGGTGATGATGAAGATGGCAAGATTCCCACTCCAAGTTACAGACAAAATGATAACGACGATGATGAAAATGACGAATATCTCTTTCCAAGTTTCAGACAAAATGATAATGGCGATGATGAAGATGGCGAGATTTCTACTCCAAGTTACAGACAAAATGATAAAACGATATTGGCGATAATACAGATAGCAAAATTCTCTCTCCCCCCCCCCCACTTTTCCTAGTTACAAACAAAATGATAACGGCGATGATGAAGATGACAAGAACCCTGAATTATACTTGCATCATCACAAGAATTATTTTATAACAATTATATAATTTTCCAAATTATAGGGAATATATGTGGCATTAGGGAACTTATATTTGAAATATTCCTCGATAATCTCATGTTTTTAATGCATTGCTAATAATGAATGAGGCGCATTGACAGGCCAAGCCAGAGCTACAATGATGGTCAGGAATATGATAAATAGACAGATGACCAAGCATACCTGAAAATAACTGAGAATTTCTGTTGGAAATAGCACTTGATAACCATTTATAGAAACATATCTCAGTTTAGCTATGCAAGTATTTATTCGTTCTAAATGTAGAGGGGATCATCCCGCGTAAGATGTACGAATTTGACGTAGATATTTACATGTAAATGATGTGATAGGGTTATTACAAGTTATGTGATTCTTACAGTAAATGTTGAATGGAGCATATTACTAATAGTAATAGTCATAATAATAGTCATAATAACAATAGTAATAATAATAATAATAATAACAATAGTAGTAATAATAATAATAATAATAATAATATTAGTAATAATAATAGTAATAATAATAATAATAATAATAGTAATCATAATAATAGTAATCATAATAATAATAGTAATAATAATAATAGTAATCATTATAATAGTAATCATAATAATAGTAATCATAATAATAGTAATAATAATAATAGTAGTAATAATATAATAATAGTAATCATAATAATAATAGTAATAACAATAATAAGTATCTTTATTCTTCTTCTGGTTGGCAGTTTAACATGCCTACACGGTAAGTAAGGTAAATCCAATGGCAGCAACCTGCCGTCGCGGATGACGAAATCACAAGGATTCTGTTTCTTCTCCGGACATAGTAAGTATGGTTATCTTAATAAATGCTGCTGAATTTGAGAGCACCCCAAAGCTCCCTTTCTGCTTTCTGTGGATGTTTGTCTATGTGAGCCAGTGTTCCTCCAACAACTTGTTTAGTATAATGTAGTCTTGCAAGATATGTTCCGCTGTCTGAGCAGCCTACCCACATGGAAAAGAGGTGATGGAACCAGTCTGAGTCTTTTTAAGTGGCAGTTTAGTCTGTTGTGTCTTGATGCGAAAGATGATAACTTGCTTAGATCAGGCTGGATAGTGATAGTTGTCTTTTGAATGATTGACTTTCCTAATAGCTTTGATGAGAGTCCTCTTTTCCTGATAAGTGATTTCTTGATCTTTTTTGTTCCTGTGTTGCTCCATCTTGTCTATCTATTGTCTGTTGTCTTTCCCCAGGTGGTTTGTGATCCACTCTTGCCGTTAAGCGTAGGGTGACTGAGCTCGAGCTTGCGTTCTAAAGTCAGATGTGTGGCCTCGGCTGTGCTATGACTGTATCTGTTCAGGATTTCACTGACGTTTTCTATCCATATTTTCCGTGGTCTTCCTCTGGCTTTGTACCATGATCTCATTTGGTTATATGTCTGTACGGGCAACTTTTCCATCTTGTGCTAGCATATATATCTTTTCATTTCCGTGTATGCCACAGTGGGCTGGTATCCACTATAGCACTACAATAATAATAATAATAGTAATAGTAATAATAATAACAACAATAAAAACAATAAAAGTAATAATAATAGTGATAATAATAATAATAACAATAATAACAATAAAAGTAATAATAATAGTAATAATAACAGCAATAATAGTAATAATAATGATAATAATAATGATAATAATAGTAATTATAGTAATAATAATAGTACTATTAATGATAATTGTAATAATGATAGTAGTAGTAGTAATAATAGAAACATATCCTGTTTAGGACCATGCTATTGAACGTGTAAATAAGTAAATATACCAAACTACGACTGTTCAAGTCTAATGTAATATCCGTGTTGACATAGGATTGCGAAAATTGGAAAATAACAAAATCACAGGAGAAGAAATTAAATTCATTTGAAAATGAATTTCTTATAGAACTCTTAAATATTGATTGAGAAGAATTCAAATAAAATAAGTAAGATAAGATAAGACACCAAACATCAATAATGACATGACACAACAATAACCTAAGCTGCTGATATGACCTATTCGAGTATTGCTGCTGATTTTAAGGGCTTAGTTTTTGAATTAGAAGCATGCTATGAATCTACATAAAATTGAAATCGAACCCCAGGACATCTGCACAGTGTGTGCAACTAATCAAATACGTTGTTCTAGGCGTATCATCATTTGTGACAATTAGAATGCATCAAATCAGTATTGAGAATCCACGTGGCAGTCAGTGAATAGTTGACCCTACAGGGATATGCCAGGTCAGATTTAGTCATGTTTCCACATGAAAAATCGTTTTCTCACGATCTGTGGCATTTTATGTTGGTTGCTCTGATCAGATATCCTACGCGTATGTTTCCGCTCCTAAGATTTACCACCCACACACACGGAGCTTAATTTCCATCGCCTGGTAGTTGTCTTTCGTTCCACCCGACATGGGTGTCAACTATTTAAATAACTTTTCGTATGACGCTCATTTTCTGTTCCCCATACATTACGAACAATATAGCTATTGTATAGTAAAGTAAAGTTACCCATAGCATTGGGGTGCAAAGGGAACGCATTGCTCTAGGCGGACCCAGGGTTAGCAGATAACCAAGATCCCAAATGTACCTCCACGCGGTGCACCCTGGAAACAGAAATACAGCAGCTCGTGCTGATTCTGGCCAAATCATTTGGGGATCGTGTCCGAGAATGTGGAGGTAGCAGATGGAAAGAGATTTGACTGCACAAGAGACAGACAATATCTCCGACACCACCAGCTGCACCACATATAGCGACACTGTCGACATACAGTGAAGCTAGTCAGTCCAGTCCGAACATTGGAGGGGCGGCCAATGTAAAATGCACGTAAAGGTAAATGCATGGCGAGAGACAAATATGTTTCATACAGAGTACAATGAAACAATGAAAGGGCAGAACGGCGCTAGAGGGCAGCGCGAACTGCAAATAGAAAGTGAAAAGTCCCTAGGAAAGGGAACTACAAGCTCCGTCAGCTCGAGACGGGCTTCTAGTTACCAGAGTTCCTAACAGGCAGAGACCCAGACCCATCCATCGGCGTTTGGTAAAGCAAAAGACCTAACCCAACTCTAATGTCGAGCCTTCCTAAACCGGAAATATGCTTGCAAAGAGAAAGGGTTCTGTACCCGATGGGTGTAGGCAAGAAAGGGACAACGATGGTAGTCGTGGCCCACCTCTACTGTCAAGCTTTCCTATACCGGAAGAACACTTGCAGAGAGAAAGGGTTCCGTACTCGATTCGCTCAGGCACAAAAGGGACAACGATTTAGCCCTGGCCCAACTCTACTGTCAGGTTTTCCTACACCGGAAATACACTTGAAGAGAGAAAGGGTTCAGTACCTGATGGGCTCAGGCGCTATTGGGACAAGGACGCTCAGCTCGAGAACGCCTTGCTCTCAAACGCGTGGTGTGAGACTCGAACTTGGACAAGGGGTACACGATGTCGGTGAATGACACCTCGGCTAAGAGGACGAAAGAGCCAAGGTCCAACTCCTCTGTTGAGTTCTTCCCCTTAAGGAACCAGGCTCATGGATGAGAAACGGTTCAGTACCTAATGGGCACAGGCACAGCACGTCCAATTACACGAGGCAAGTTCATAGACAGTGGAACACCTCGTTCGAGTGAGACGATAGCAAGAAAATCGTCTGGGCGAAGAGTCTTCACTACGCGTGCCTGGAGACAGATATAGAGGCTGTCACAGGCTAAAGGTAGCCCACCCGAATTGTCAAGGCATGCCGAAATCGGATGTGCTAGGCCTACAAGGCGCATAACGGTGGCACAACGTAATCACGCTCCCGGCGGAAATCGCACGGATATCCGTGATGGTTACAATGGAGCGAACGAAAAACAAACAAACAAACAAACCCATAGCATTTATTAATAGCCGTAGGGGTGTGAGATCTTAGCGATCACACATTTCAGTGGATCTGCTACATGAGGGCGGTAGCCATCTCCTCTCGTAGTCTTTACTTCCCGAATTAACCCGGCACACACTTAAGGCTGGGTAACCCGAGAGCCGTTGCGATTTTAAAAACAATTTCGACTCAACTGGGGAATGAACCCAGGACCATTCATATGCGAAGCCAGTGCGCTAACTACTGTCTCTACAGTAGTGGTCTATAGTAGTTTGAGAAGAAGCATCTAATTCGCTGTCAGATCATTATCATGATGTCCTCCATCGTGGCACTCTGATGTCCTCCATCATGGCACTCTGATGTCCTCCATCGTGGCACTCTGATGTCCTCCATCGTGGCACTCTGATGTCCTCCATCGTGGCACTCTGATGTCCTCCATCGTGGCACTCTGATGTCCCCCATCGTGGCACTCTGATGTCCTCCATCGTGGCACTCTGATGTCCTCCATCGTGGCACTCTGATGTCCTCCATCGTGTCACTCTGATGTCCTCCATCATGTCACTCTGATGTCCTCCATCATGGCACTCTGATGTCCTCCATAATGGCACTCTGATGTCCTACATCATGTCACTCTGATGTCCTCCATCATGTCACAATAATGTCCTCCATCATGGCACTCTGGTGTCCTCTATCGTAGCGCTCTGATTTTGTTATTCATGGCGCTCCGATGTTCTTCAGCTTCTGATGATAACTGAATGTCCCGGTTGTGCGTTGATATATAAGTCTTCTTTGGAGTTCTTCAAATTATCATATCAACAATCTTTCGTCAACCCCCCCCCCCCCACTCTTCCAGTCAATAACTTATATCGAATTAAAGCACCACCGACAGCCTAGCTTATTATGTCAGGCCCCCCCCCCCAAAAAAAGACACACACAAATTGTGTATGTGTGTGTGTGTGTGTGTGCATATAATATGTAATAGAAGAACTACATGATATGTTTCAGATATCTGTAAAAAGAATTTCGAATTCACGCAATTACCTTAGTGCATACGGAAAACAGTATTGTCGACGTTAACTTCTGTCAAGTTCCCTCCCCCTTAACAACTGTCAAACTTGTTCGGACCCCCTCTTTCCCATTCCCACCCCTAATTGTTAAAATAATTTATTGACAGCTTAGTTTGATTCCTACACGCAACTAGTTTCGTGAAATTTTACGTGTCACTTCTACGTCCTACATTCTGGTCATGGAGAAAGCACGCGTCATTCCCATGTCCTAAATTCTGGTTATATATAGAGGAAGCACTTGTCACTCCCATGTCCTACATTCTGTTCATAGACAGAGGAAGCACGCGTCACTCCCATGTCCTAAATTCTGGTTATATATAGAGGAAGCACTTGTCACTCCCATGTCCTACATTCTGTTCATAGACAGAGGAAGCACGCGTCACTCCCATGTCCTAAATTCTGGTTATATATAGAGGAAGCACTTGTCACTCCCATGTCCTACATTCTGTTCATAGACAGAGGAAGCACGCGTCACTCCCATGTCCTAAATTCTGGTTATATATAGAGGAAGCACTTGTCACTCCCATGTCCTACATTCTGTTCATAGACAGAGGAAGCACGCGTCACTCCCATGTCCTAAATTCTGGTTATAGACAGAGGAAGCACACGTCACTCCCATGTCCTACATTCTGTTCATAGACAGGAAGAAATACAACTGCATCTTCCAGTTGATCGAACTCTTTGATTGCATTCATAATATCAGCACGATTGATTGAATTGCCACTTGTCATCGTGACCATACTGCTAAGCCTTCTACTCAGAGGGAGCTACTATACAGGGTATAAATGATCATCAAGTACCGTCTCCGCAACGAAGGTTGGTTGCAACAAATCTCTAGCATCCTGTCTCTTGTTTTGATGGTGCACTCTGCTAGACTAACCTGTCCATCTTGTGATGTTACTCTCCCACTTGTATCCTCTGCCTACCCCTTGCTCGCCGCCTCCCTTCGACTTTACCCTCAAGTAAGGTCTTCAACAAGGTGTCATGTCTTTTAATGTGTCCAAAATATTTTATTTGCCTCTGATCTTTATTTCTTTAATAATTCTTTCTTCATATTAAATGTTGTTAGAACCTCTTTGTTTTCTTCTCTTTCCATGATGTTCTCCGTATTCTTCTATATATCCACATATCAAAAGCACTACTAATTCTGTTTTCTGTTTGCTTATTGTCCATGTTTCTGAGCAATACACTAAAATAGAATAGATGTAGTATTTTATACTTGTAATTTTTAGCTTGTTTGTAATTTGTTTAGATGTTAATATTTTCCACACGTCATTGAAAGTACTTTCAGCAATGCATATTCTCCTATTAACTTCTGATTCACTTCTGCCGTCATTTGTGATTATGTGTCCAAGATGTTGATAATGTTCTACTTGTTGTAGCTTCTCTCTATGTATGTTTATATTTAGCACCTGTTCTTCTGTGACTTTTCTGATTATCATAGTTTTTGCTCTTTGGATGTTTGTATCCAGTCCATATAAAATGATACCCTACAACTTTACCCCATTGTAACGTGAGGCCCTACAACCCCTTCCTACCATTCTTTGCTAAACCGCATGCCATGCATGTTCTATGAGATGCCTAAGGCATGTCGGGTTTCGTTCTTTTAATAGCTGCTTTATGATGAAGCTAGATGAAGACTCATATATTTGCTACTGAAAAAAATAATATAAGGGCAATATAAAGTAAACTACTAAGAGAAAATTAATATAAACTGGCTACTGGGAGAAACTAATCCCTGTTATCTGCAGTATGCCTCAAGATTTCAAGAAACCTCCGTAAAATTCCATCAGCAATAGCAAAGAAGACTGCCAGCTCCTGACATTGCACGCTCTTGGCTACACTATTTGGGACACTCTGGGACTTTGAGAAACTGATGAACCTTCCCGTCAAATAGAATGCCAGGAAAAAAAAACCAATCTGGAGCTCAAAGTAAAACTCCATATCTCTGCTTAGGGACAGAGAGAGAGAGAGAGAGAGAGAGAGAGAGAGAATTATATATTCGTACATGGATGAATGAAGACAAAACAAAACAACTAGACATGGCAATAACATAACCTAATATCACATTTAGATATCTTCTTCTTCAGCTTTCATTCTCACTCCCACTGGATATCTCTTGTAGCAGGACAATGACCTTACTAGATTTCCAGCAGGATGTAGTCCAGAGAATAAAAATGCGTTGTATCACCGTTTTATCTGTGCAAATGGCCAGACATTTCCGTCTTAGGCGGATATTAAGGTATAGGAATTAAGTGTGTTGATATAAAAACAAATTAGCGTAACATACTGCCATTATATAACGATTCTCAAGGGCCTACCGAGCCCTATTGTAAGTGAAGCACTATTTAATAACTGTGACTTATATGTCATGAGAACCAAGAATGTTCACATTAAAGAAATGCATATCAACATGAGTTAGAGAGACCTAGCGTTAATAGATGTTTCACGGCATAAGGGTGCCTACAATGAGAATTGGACAAGGAATCTACTTGTGTGTTACCGGATCTTGAAAGGGAACCAAACAGCAAACATTGTAACCTGCGGATTATTAGCCTAAGGAGATTTGGTTGGTGGGGTTGCTGTCCAATCCCGTAGTCTCAATGTGCGCAAGAAACCATGTTGAAGTCTCATTTCAGGCTGAAAGGCGCAGATATTGCATCTAAGATGTAAACCATAATACTCCGCTCTGTGGTATACTCTGCTAAGTTTTTAGAAAATACGCAGAAAAGAAAGTAATAGATTATGAATCAATAGGTTAGAAAATCATGTTTCAACAGAAAAACCTCAAACAGTAAGTACACGGAATTTGGATGAAACAATGTGATTCACGAATGAAAACTTAGCATTGCATAAGACGTAAGCGTGTATAGAACAAGAATGTATTAGAAACAAAGTAATTCACAACTGAAAACTTAGCATTGCATAAAACGTAAGCGTGTATGGAACAAGAATGTATTAGAAACAAAGTAATTCACAACTAAAAACTTAGCATTGCATAAAACGTAAGCGTGTATGGAACAAGAATGTATTAGAAACAAAGTAATTCACAACTGAAAACTTAGCATTGCATAAAACGTAAGCGTGTATGGAACAAGAATGTATTAGAAACAAAGTAATTCACAACTGAAAACTTAGCATTGCATAAGACGTAAGCGTGTATGGAACAAGAATGTATTAGAAACAAAGTAATTCACAACTGAAAACTTAGCATTGCATAAGACGTAAGCGTGTATGGAACAAGAATGTATTAGAAACAAAGTAATTCACAACTGAAAACTTAGCATTGCATAAAACGTAAGCGTGTATGGAACAAGAATGTATTAGAAACAAAGTAATTCACAACTGAAAACTTAGCATTGCATAAAACGTAAGCGTGTATGGAACAAGAATGTATTAGAAACAAAGTAATTCACAACTGAAAACTTAGCATTGCATAAAACGTAAGCGTGTATGGAACAAGAATGTATTAGAAACAAAGTAATTCACAACTGAAAACTTAGCATTGCATAAAACGTAAGCGTGTATGGAACAAGAATGTATTAGAACAAAGTAATTCACAACTGAAAACTTAGCATTGCATAAAACGTAAGCGTGTATGGAACAAGAAAGTATTAGAAACAAAGTAATTCACAACTGAAAACTTAGCATTGCATAAAACGTAAGCGTGTATAGAACAAGAATGTATTAATAATTGTAAGCGAGCTAAAATGATGAACATCGAAGAAATGTCTTCTTGATAGATGTTGTCTCATAATAATTTCCTTTGATGTGCATTTCTTTCTTTCATTGAACAATTTCATCACGGCCACCGCAGCAACTACAACAACTTAATGGCAGTCATGGCAGAGGGAAATTGAAACATCAAGAGGATGTATTATAGTGAGATTTCATTTTCGAATAATTAATCATTGTCATGGATCAATTCTTTTGAAAATTGTCAAAATTTAATTTACATTTTAGAGATTGAGTGATTAGATTCATCTGATGTAATGGATTGAAAGGGTGGAAGCAAGTCCGAACATACGTAAAAAAAAGGGGGGGGTTATTGTAAACCCCTCCCCCTCTCCCTTTTATGAAACAAGAACTTGACTTTTAGTTCTAGAAATTTAGCCAATCACTGGTAAACACACACCCGTTCATTAAAAAAAAAATTTCTTCAAAGGTCACCAAAAATTTCATGAGAAAAGAAGAAATTACCTACAAATATTATCTACGAACTTGTAAGTTCCATCCCTTAATGAAGACTATCTACGGCCCAGAGGGAGAAGAAAAGATAGAGTGGAAAGGTGCTGGTTTTTGTGGGTGAAAAGTACAGGAAAATAGATGTAATTTCAAAAGGTTGAAAAGTACAGGAAATTTTAAAAGGCTGAACAGTACACGATAATAGTGATAATTTTAAAAGGTTGATTAGTCATAGAGAGGATTGACTACATTGTACTCTTAGTGACCCACACGTGCTAAGCTCCTCTAAACGAACCGGCACAAAGCGCGCCGAAAGTAAAGCTCATAGCACGAATCTCCACAGATTCAAGCGATATCTCCAGGAATCTCGGTGGGGGGGGGGGGGGAGATCAGTGGGATAAACTTTATAAACAAGATGCCGCAAGCGGGATTTGAAGCCGTCAATCTCTTGAGCACAAAAGGAGCCCAGGTAAAACAAGAAGAGATGGGATGTATAACTGGTGCACACACAAATTATTGTGATAAATTTAGTAGAAGAGGGCACAATAAGATCAATGAATGTATGCATCGTCTTGCGGTCAGTAAACAATATGAAAAAGTTACATAATCAAGCAACATCTGTCATTAAGACATATATACCTGTTTCCTTGACTACTCAAAGGCGTTTGATTGCGTAACACACCAGAAATTATGGTACATAGTGAGAAACATGGGCTTCCCACACCATCTCATATCACTCATTAAAATGCTTTATAAGAAACAACAGGCTTCTATCCGTCACGACGGAGAAACACCTGACTGTTTGAGATCAAAAAAGGAATCAGACAGGGTGCATTCTCTCACCACAACTGTTCAACATTTATGCAGAAAATACCATGCAAAATGTACGAGAAGACCCACGTTATGAACAGTTTCAACACTTAATATCGGAGGAAACGAAATCCCAGAAATTAGGTATGCAGATGACACCACACTAATATCAAAAAGCACTACAGGTTTAGAACAAATGATTATGTCAGTCAAACACTATAGCGACGCACAAAACCTTTTCCTCAATGCATAATAGACAAAAATAATGCATGTAAGCAGAGAGGAAACTACACCTAAAATAGTCACTGACAAAGAGCAACTAGAAAATGTAAACAACTTAATATTTAGGATGAAAACCACAGGAGATTTCTCGGCAGAGATAAGAAAAAGATTAGCAATGGCACTACAAAAAACTTCACAGATGAAAAACCTATGGCAAGGAGCAAACATAAAAACCAAGTTACAACTACCAAGAAGCTATATCTTTCCAGTGGCATCATACGGTTGTGAGATGTGGGCAATGACATTGCCAATGGAAAAAAAATTATCTGCATTCGAAATAAAATGCTATAGGAAGGTCCTAAGAATATCACAGGCACATGCAGAAGAAAGAACTAACACAGATGTTCGTAACAATCTGAAAATAGAAGAAAACTGGCTCCTCAAAACTATCAAAAAATATAAACTTACATATTTCAGACATATAAAAAGACACAATGGTTTGGAAAGATTAATCATGGGGTGGTTGGGGTTGGGGGAGGGTCAAGTTCCAGGTAAGAGAACAATAGGCAGACCAACAAGATTACGATGGACACATGACATCGAAGACCTTCTGAACATGACACTGGAAGAAGCTGGGAAGCTCGCACAGAACCGTGCGGCGCACAGTGTGGAAGTGAGGACAGCGTTTTAGCAAAGGACACGTCATATATATATATATATAATACAGCAGGATGTAGTCCAGAGAACGGATTGAATTGTGTCATGGATTACAACATTGCTGCGATATCTACGCCTTTGGACCTGACACATCCGACTTAGCATTACCTTGGGTCACATATACTTAGCCCATAACTTCTTTAGTCGCCTCTTAATTAATGCATGGAAGTTAACCAGTGTTGCTATTCTTTGCTCCTCTCTCGGGCCCCGACAACAGACCGGCGGAGCTGTGATATGATTACTAGAACCGCCCAGACCTCCAACATTTTTTATGGTTGAAAGCTCCCATATAACCAAATTGGACTAACTTTCGCTGAAAATTGTGTACCCCATCATGAGCGATGATGGTTTTTAAAAGTTCAGCCTAATTCTTATGGTCGATAGATACATTTTTCATTGGGAATTTACATCAGAATCGCCGAATTCGGATGTGTCGGGCCATTTGTGTAATGAAAGCGGAGACACAACGCATGTTCATTCTCTGGACTACATCCTGCTGGAAATGAAATCGTGTAGGAGCAATGTTCTGCTATACAATAGATCCGGTGGGAGTTTGAGAACGAACAAAAATTCATAAAAACAAACAAATTCGGAGATGGGCAACCTTGTGGGTCAGAGGACCGGAATAAGTTTTCTTGTGTGTAATGAGGGTCAAAATCTATTTTTTGTCCTTTGAAGCTCCAAGTAGCACTTACATATCTCAACGCATATAGTACTTTTACACCTGCCTGAAGGGTCAATAAAATCATTTAACAAACCAGATTTGACATACCGCCAAAAGTACTAATTCAGGCAGAAAAGTTTCAGTGTATGCCAAGTCATCCAATGAAGGAAAGATTCCATAATCTAGCAATGGGACGACTGAAAAGAAGCAGCTTTATCCATCAAGCTAAACGACTCCGCAGACAACTTACAGACCTACCTGAAGTTGACAGCCCCTTAAGGCCTGTACCAGAACAAACCCCGTGGAAAGACATGGCTTGCCGATATACATTCAGACCCATGTGAAAGGAATACTAAGCGAGGACGAACAGAACAGTGTGCAGCGAAGGGCAGTCACCCTCAGTTTCCTGGATGAGGAATATCCACAAGATATATGGGTCAGAATATACACAGATGGGTCAGCACAGAATGCTGTGAGGAATGGAGGTGCAGGTGTATATATAGAATATCCACACAAGCCTAGAGATACAATCAAAACACCGACAGGAAAATTCTGCAATAATTATGATGCAGAAATCCAGGCAATTAGTGTGGCAGCTAAAAAACTGCTGAACTCCAACTCTGACCTACAGCCTGTGGTATTCCTGACAGATGCAAAGTCAGTGCTTCAAGCTCTCCAGTCTGGAAAACTAACAGACTTGAAAAAACTACTTAGCGAATTGTCTTACCAGTATAGGGTAACCATGCAGTGGATACCCTCTCACTGTGGAATACCAGGAAATGAAAAAGCAGACCAACTGGCTAAGGAAGGTGCTGCCGAAGACCAACCAGATATACCAATCACCTACCATCAGAAAAAACAGATGATCAACTCAATAAGAAAGCCACAAACACCAACACAAGATGACTATCATATTATGAACAGACCAGAACAAGTTATAATTCTACGTATCAGAACAGGACACAACCGACTCCGCAGTCACATGTATACAAAGTTCAAGATTAGCAACACGGCCATGTGTACATGTGGGCATGCAGCACAGAGTGCCAAACATATACTTCAAGAGTGTTCTGAGCATGAAACGCTGAGGCAGACATATTGGCCAGAGGAAACAACACTGGAATCAAATCTCTATGGGAAACTGTATGAACTACAAAAGACAGTGAGTTTTATTAAGGAGACAGAATTACAGATATAGACATGTTTCAAGTGAACGAAAGAAGAAGAAGACATACCGCCCACTTATGATTTATATATATATCCTCTGTATCCTCTGCCTCATCATCATGAAGTGACATATTCTTTCCAGAACGTAGTCTTTCCTATGGATCTCTTGAATTATCCCTGTTGCAACGGCAAACTACAGGAGTATTGTGCCAAGAAATTTTCTATGGATGTGGTGAATCCTCTGCCTACATTTCTGAAAATGATACTGTATCTTCTATCTGCTGTTGTTGGCGGTTAATTCCAGTTTTCGCTAGCTGATCTAACATTCCCCATGATTTGTGAACGAGCTGTAATGCATTGAAGAATTACTTCTTTAACTTGATCGATAAATTGAGATGGAAAAATATATTGCTTTTTTTATTGCTGCACGCACTAATTTTTTATTATTATCATAATTCATGAGCTTAATGAATACTGTGCCCAGAACATGGACGAGAGCTGTATAACTAGAACTTTAAAGAGAGCTGTATAACGAGAACATGGAAGAGAGCTGTATAACGAGAACATGGAAGAGAGCTGGATAACGAGAACATGGAAGAGAGCTGGATAACGAGAACATGGAAGAGAGCTGGATAACGAGAACATGGAAGAACGCTATATAACGAGAACAAAGATGAGAGCTATATAACGAGAACTTGGAAGATAGCTGCATAACGAGAACAAGAAATAGGGCTTATACAGACTGAAGGAGTGGTATGAAATGAAGATAACTTCAAGGCAAGCGAAGAAAAGGAGTGATATAAAAAAGTGCAGCGAGTGCGTGCGTGCATATATATATACTTTCATTGCTGTATGATATATTATATTATATATATAATACAGAGTTCATGCAGTAATCTTCTTCTGCGTTCGATCTCATATAACCACAACGAATATATCGTGTGATTTCCGCCGGGGAGCGTGAAGTACGTTGTGCTTCAAGTTCCACAGTTGAACTGTGTTATTTGCACCTCGGTTGGTCACTTGTAGTCTGAACGTCCGAGGTCAAGCACATCTGTTTTCGTCATGCCTTTAATTCGGGTAGGTTTTCCTAGTCCGTGACAGCATGTCTATCTGTCGCCGGGCACACTGGTGTGTAGTGCCTCTTCACCAAGACGCTTGTCGAGTATGTCTTTCTCGCACGATATGTTCCACCGTCTATGAACCCATCTAGTGCAATTGGACGTACTCTGCCTGTGTCCATCGGGCACTGAACTGTTTCTCATCCGCGAACCTGGTTCCGCATGAGGAAGAACTCGCCAGAAGAGTTGGATCCTGGCTCTTTCGCCTTCTTACCCGAGGTGTCGTTCACAGACATCGTGAAACCCTCGCAAAAGTTCGAGTCTCACACCACGCGTTTGAGAGCAAGGCGTTCTCGAGCTGAGCGACCATGTCCCAATATCACCTGAGCCCATCAGGTACGAAACCCTTTCTCTCTGCAAGTGTATTTCCGGTATAGGAAAGCTTGACAGTAGAGTTGGGCCAGGGCTAAATTCTTTGTCCCTTTTGTGCCTGAGCCCATATGGTACGGAACCCTTTCTCTTCGCGAGCATGTCTCCGGTATAGGAAGGCTCGACATTAGAGTTGGGTCAGGTCTTCTTGCTTTTCCGAACGCCCACGAATGGGTCTGGGTCTCTGCCTATAAGGAGCACAGGTAACTAGAAGCTCGTCTCGAGCTAACAGAGCTTATAATTCCCCTTTCCTAGGAACTTTTCACTTTCTATTTGCAGTTCGCGCTGCCCTCTGACGCTGTTCTGCCCTTTCATTGTACTCAGTATGAAATATATTTGTCTCTCGCCATGCAACTACCTTTACGTGCCTTTTACATTGGCCGCCCCTCCAATGTTCGGACTGGACCGACTAGCTTCACTGTATGTCGACAGTGTCGCTGTATGTGGTGATGCTGGTGGTGTCGGAGATATTGTCTGTCTCTTATGCAGTCAAATCTCTTTCCATCTGCTACCTCCACATTCTCGGACACGATCCCCAAATGATTTGGACAGAATCAGCTCGAGCTGCTGTATTTCTGTTTTCCAGTGTGCACCGCGAGGAGGTATATTTTGGATCTTGGTTATCTGCTAACCCTGGGTCCGCCGAGAGAAATGCGTTCCCTTTGCAACGCATACAGTAATGAACCAAAACAAAATATCAATAAGAGCAGATAACAAAAAAATATTCGGACATAGTCAAAGGTAGATCAAGAAAATCGTGAATAGAAAACACCAAGATAACCTTGAACAAACATGAACTCAACGCAACCAAGGCGACACATCTGGTCTTGGAACGACAACTGAAACTGCCATTACTACGCTTAACGGCAATTGTGGATACCATCAACCACCATTCACATAGGAAAAGGCAATAGATAGATATACGGTATAAAAGGATTCAGTGATCTAAGGTTGGTCCTAAGGGATGACCTATACATCTGGAGGGCTTCCGTTGCCAGTGTGATGTTATTGGTAAACGCAATGAAAGAGCATTGATGTACGCAAATTGTTTCCTCAATATAATTTAAAACATTTTTATAGATTTTTTATCCCGCAGAAATTAGGCTAAAATAACTCAACTAATATATCAAAACAGTTGGGGACTAGCCTAGCCTTACTAGTCCACTGACCGGATATCATTTGTTGATCCATCCATATATATATCCATCCATCCATCCATCCATCCTTCTATCTATCTATCTATCTATCTATATATCTATCTATCAATCCATCCATCATCCATCTATTTATTTATCTATCGTCATTTCAATTGTGATGTTAAACGTCGTGAGGAAAAGTTGGAATTGCCCGTATTTAGCCATTTGGGTCACATTGGCCATGGTCAGCCCGTGTTTTTTTTTTCCCCCTCCATATTTCTATGATACAGTTTGGTGATATCCTCATCTAACACACATGTAAAAACTTCGTTGTATGTACTTGAGTTAGGAGACATGAATATAAGTGGAATAGATCGTACTTACCAGGTTGTAAACACCAAGAAGAAATGTCTCGACGCCACAGCACACCTGTAGAAAAATAAACAATGCGTTTGTGATTAGTAGATGGCTTCAAATGTGCTCAACAATAACCAAGTAAACATATCACAACAATAATTCGTGCTCACACTCCGACAGATTAGCAGGAGGTAGCCCGAAATAGCCTGACAAGTCCGACTTCAGCAAGACATGCCACTTTGATCTAAGGGAGGGGACACCCAATCCCCACTTAAACTTTCTCAGTTGTCTCGACGATGACCATTCAGCTAACCTGGGATGATGATGAAGATGATGATATATGTCGTGTGTCTGACTGTGACTACTGAGTCCTGTGAGTGCTTGGAATAGTCTACCACACTCTGAGCATGTGTGCGAGGAGTCTGTGGAACATTGAGCAGCTCTTGCCTTTCTTCTAGCGTGTTTTTATTGCGCAGCATCATGTCTGAGTTTTCTTTGCAGTTGCTGCACTACTCTTAATTTTGCGACGGCAATCGGATCTGTTTCTTACGACAGTTGTCTCTTACGACATATATGGCAGGGCAGCGTTTCCATATTTGTAGCTCCTCATTCGGGTTTCGTCGGCTACACACGGGGGGGGGGGGGGTGTATTGAGATGAATGAAAATTGTCAAGGTAGCCAAATAACATTTTCATTTCATCACTGGCTGATTCGCCTCTGGAGACCTTACGTGAAGCGCCCTTGGCATGTTGGTCATGTAGGTAAGCTGCGGCTGATCAGACGGTGAGTAGTTAATCAGCAATATGAAAAATATTACCAGAGGAGACCAATAATGTCACCTATGTATGTGACGTCGCCCGTGTGGCATGTAGTAAGAGGCGACTAAGGAAAATTGAGTGATAAACTGACAATTTGTCACACTTGAATTAAGGGATTATTTCATAATCATTATGTGCCAAGAGCTACTTGCTCACAATTAATGGAATTATTTCATCATCATGTGTCGAGAGATACCTGCTCACAGCTAAAGGGATTATGCACTCATCATCATCATGTGTCGATTGCTACCTGCTTCACAGTTAAAGAGATTATTTCGTCAACATCATGTGCCAATAATTATCTGCTCACAGATAAAGGGATTATCTATCATCATCATTTGTCAAGATCTACCTGATCACTCTAGAAGGATTATTTCATCATCATTATGCTTCCTTGCTTAAATTGATTTACAAATATAGAAAGCCTGTCCAAAATAGCAAGTTGTGTAGTTGGCAGAATTTGTTAATTGTAGAAATTTGAAAACGAACGAACGAAGAAGAATTATTTCTCTCGAAACTGTTAAATGCAACGAAGAAATAGAGTACCTCTGTGCTCGTGTGCTAATGGGGCACGAAAGTGGAGATGGCATGAAGGTAGTAAGGATTTTTGGAAGGGGGGGGGGAGAGAAATAGGAGATAGTGAGCTAGTCTCACAAACCCAACTTGTTGAACAGGTGGTTCGAACACTGACCATCCACATTGTACCGGCGGCACAATTGGATGCTTTAGTGGTGCCTAAACATTCAACAAATATTTCAATATTAATGTCTTGTTGACATAGAATTAAAAAAAACTGGGAAAACACGACCGAAACTCGGGATGTCTGGAGACAGAATCTGCGCGCGGGAGCAGTATTGTTCAGAAATAATATGTTTAAAGATATAGGGGGAAAGAGAAAGACGCAAACAAAAATTGTTCCGTTGCTGTGATATGATCGCTTGAAAAGTCACCGTTTCTGAGTAAATATTCAACGGATTGCTTCATGTTTTTGCTAAATGACCGTCTGCAAGAAGCAAAGGGTCATACAGTGTCTTCTACAAGATACACACTTCAAATATTGTTATGGCGATGTATTGTTATGTTTCAACAGTGGACGCTAATCCAACTTTGTTAAATCAGAACTTTCAACCATCCAAATAATATTGGAGATCACAGTTATAGCAAACCTGTCAAAAGGAACTCCTATATTAGTCGCATGATTCAGTAGATAATTCAGTATTATCATAGGGGTGTTCAAGAGGCCCCCCCCCCCCCCCCGCCCAGCAAATCAGAACATGACTTTTAGTATTAGGAATCTGGCCGAAATGTGGATAAAACCCCTTCTCTTCGCGATTTTTCACAACAAAATCTCATCAAATATCCCATTGAAAAGTGGGACACGCGCGTGAAACGGGGGGATGATATTTTTTTCATGGGGGGGGGAGGGGATCTCTTACTGAAAACGTATTTGCTGTCCTGACGATGCTATCTGCTAGCTCGGAAGAAAGGTACTTGCTGTTCTGAGGATGCTATCTGCAAGCTTGGAAGAAAGGAACTTGCAGTCCTTAGGATGCTATTTGCTAGCGTGGAAGAAAGGAGATTGCTCTCCTGAGGATGCTATCTGCGAGCTTGGAAGAAAGGAGATTGCTCTCCTGAGGATGCTATCTGCGAGCTTGGAAGAAAGGAGATTGCTCTCCTGAGGATGCTATCTGCTAACGTGGAAGAAAGGAGCTTGCTCTTATGAGGATGCTATCTGCGAGCTTGGAAGAAAGGAACTTGCTCTCCTGAGGATGCTATCTACGAGCTTGGAAGAAAGGAGCTTGCTCTCCTGAGGATGCTATTTGCTAGCGTGAAAGAAAAGAGCTTTCTGCCCTGAGGATGCTATCTGCGAGCTTGGAAGAAAGAAGATTGCTCTCCTGAGAATGCTATCTGCGAGCTTCGAAGAAAGGAGCTTGCTCTCTTGAGGATGCTATCTGCGAGCTAGGAAGAAAGGAACTTGCTGTCCTGAGGATGCTATTTGTTAGCGTGGAAGAAAGGATATTGCTCTCCTGAGGATGTTATCTGCTAACGTGGAAGAAAGGAGCTTGCTCTGCTGAGGATGCTATCTGCGAGCTTGGAAGAAAGGAACTTGCTGTCCTGACAGTGATATCTGCTGCAAGCTTGGAAGAAATGAACAAACAATCATTAAGAAGAAGCTGCATGTCTAAGTACAGAGGGGTAGTGGTGAGACTATATTCAGTCTATGGCGTTGACTGCTCATCCGCGACTTTTTCCAATAGATACTTTACCAACAGAAAGTAAACATGACCTAAACAGCTGATTTTTTTATTATTTCCGTACATTTCGTTGTCGACAGTTGTTTTTTATGGGCAGGCGACTACAAGTATATAAATAGTGACCAGCAGTATTTTCTCGAATGGACAGAGACAAGAGCTTGAGACAGGACTTCAAAAAGCCAACAACGTAAATTATGAACTTACACAAATTTTGAAACACACATCTATCCTGATGGACACAAAAAGGCAAATCATAAATTCAATATTCATCACAACATTGTTTTATTAATGTCAGACATGGACACTAATTAAAGAGCAAGAGAGAAAGCTTACTAGGTGTGAAATGAGATGTCTAAGAAAATCAGTAAACAGAATAAGAAGAGATGGTGTGAGAAATGAGGAGATTACATGAACTGTTGGAACAACATCAGTGGTCAAATATATTTAAAAACAGAGACTCAAATGGTTCGGCCACCTAATGAGAATGAACCCTTATTGGTCAGCGGCAAGAGAATATACAACATGCAAATCGAAATAGCAGGATACAGAGGAAGACAAATAAGACGGTGGATTGAAGGAGTTACCAACATTCAGAGACGTCACAATATTACAGCATATCAAGCGATCAAACGTACCATAGCCAGAAAACCGATCATCATTCAATCTAAGAGCAGAAGAAGAGAAAATACAATAGATAGATAGACCAGCGGAAATCACGACAATAATCAGAAACATCACGAATGAAGTCTTGTTTACTTTCTGATGAGAGATCTATACTGGATCCCGGTCATGCTTCAGCCGTGACTTTCGCTAATAGAGGACCTACTAACACATTCATGTAAGCATTTTGGGTTGTGTTTTATATTATTCCTGTGCTTTTCGTTGGTCGGCTTTGGCAGGCGATATCTTGGTGGCACAAAGTATATAAATAGTGACCAACGAAAACACACAGCAATAATAATCATCTTTATATAAATGCTGTTCACCGATGTATTCATCCTTATATACATGCTGTTCACCTTTGTATATCATCCTTATATACATGCTGTTCACCGTTGTATATCATCCTTATATACATGCTGTTCACCGTTGTATATCATCCTTATATAAATGCTGTTCACCGTTGTATATCATCCTTATATAAATGATGTTCACCGTTGTATATCATCCTTATATACATGCTGTTCACCGTTGTATATCATCCTTATATAAATGCTGTTCACCGTTGTATATCATCCTTATATAAATGATGTTCACCGTTGTATATCATCCTTATATAAATGATGTTCACCGTTGTATATCATCCTTATATAAATGCTGTTCACCGTTGTATATCATCCTTATATAAATGATGTTCACCGTTATATATCAACCCAATATAAATGATGTTCACCGTTGTATATCAACCCAATATAAATGATGTTCACCGTTGTATATCACCCTTATATAAATGATGTTCACCGTTGTATATCAACCCAATATAAATGATGTTCACCGTTGTATATCATCCTTATATAAATGCTGATCACCGTTTTATATTATCTTTTATCTTTATATTAAGATGGCTAATTCTGCTTTGTTTGTTTTTCTGCTATTATGTCTTGTTTTGTGATTGGTCGCGATTCAGTGCCATGTTCTCAGGCGGAACAGGGTCACTTTTTGTTAGATCAAGATTCTCATGTAAGCGGGTCTCAAGTACAACATGGAAGATATACGCTATAGTTGTGTGACAGTAGGATGGGGGAGTTTAATCAGATTTTAAGAAGACAAATACGGAGAGAGTATAAGGGAGAATGAGAGATAAAGGAATAAAGTTTAAAAGGATAAAAAGAGGGAACGGGACGGTACTAGAGTGGAGGGGAGTGAGAAGAAGCGGATTGAGATGTATGGGTTGAGAGGTACGAGTTCAATAGTGAAGGGAGAGATATACATGGGCAAATGGGCATAAGCGAAGAGGGAACTTTGGAAAGCAAAAGAGAGGAGTTGGAAGAACAAACCCATTGTGAAAGAGTGAAGCAGTAACAAAGAGTCAAAGAAGTGTGAAAGAGTGGAAGCGAGAACGAGCGTGGAAAGAGTGCACGAACAATATGTCGAACTTACACATGAGTAAAAAACAAAAATGCCAATAACGTGGTTAATTCTCATGCTCCGCACGCACCATCGAATACGACTTGCCATCTTCACAACTACTCACTGTTAAGCGGACTTAAAAAATACAACACTATGAGTACAGGGCCGTTATTACTACCACCATCCGCTGGCAGTGCTCCGAGGTTAATTTTTAATGGAAACGAAAAGTGTACACAGCGAAGTCCCGTGGGGGAGTAACCAATCGATTTGGATAAAACAGTGTTAAAATATTTACACCAGCAAAGCAAACAAAAGGGGAGGGCCGGGGAAATATAGTTATGCACCAGATAGAGTAAGGGAAGTTGTGATGTAAAAAAGAGGAGGGAGGGATTGTGAGAAGAGAAGGATAAGCAAAGACTGAGTAAATATACGGTACTATACGTATTGTGTACAAGATTGATATAAAACGGTGAACATCATTTATATAAGGTTGATATAAGATTATCAACATACAGAAGAATGCCAAGATGCAGGTGGATCTACAACACCATATACAAAAAAACCATCAAGATATTTTAAAGAGACAATCTAAATTTCACTGAAGCCTCAAAACAGGCTAAGAACAGAAATCTTCGGTTCCCCATGACTCCTCACGGCATACATGGCTAGAAAAGAAAACAAGAAGGGAATGGCACACAGGGGGAAAAAAAAAAGGTAGCACCGAAGTGACAGAGGTAAATCACAATAGTACTAGTAATATCATCAAACAAGCTGGAAATATAGGGGCTGCGGTAACACCGGGCAAACGCAAGTAAGAATGGAATATGTGAATTGAAATGTTACCAATAGTCAACATTGTATACTATCAGCCTAACACACGGGCAGTGACGTTATATATCTGTTCGTATAGGTATCTACTAGTCGTTTGGTTGACAAATATTATACGAACAGATGACAGTAGACTGAAATTATCAGTCATCCTTAATACTAGTCGTCTGGCTGACAAATATTATACGAACAGAAAACAGTGAAATGACATGATCAGTCATCTTTAATACTAGTTGTCTGGCTGACAAACATAATACGAACAGATAACAATAAATGACATAATCAGTCATCTTTAATACTAGTTGTCTGGCTGACAAACATAATACGAACAGATGACAGTAGAGTGACATGATCAGTCATCTTTAATACTAGTCTGGCTGACAAACATAATACGAACAGATAACAATAAATGACATAATCAGTCATCTTTAATACTAGTTGTCTGGCTGACAAACATAATACGAACAGATGACAGTAGAGTGACATGATCAGTCATCTTTAATACTAGTCTGGCTGACAAACATAATACGAACAGATGACAGTAGAATGACATAATCAGTCATCTTTAATACTAGTCTGGCTGACAAACATAATACGAACAGATGACAGTAGAATGACATAATAAGTCATCTTTAATACTAGTTGTCTGGCTGACAAACATAATACGAACAGATGACAGTAGAATGACATAATCAGTCATCTTTAATACTAGTCTGGCTGACAAACATAATACGAACAGATGACAGTAGAATGACATAATAAGTCATCTTTAATACTAGTTGTCTGGCTGACAAACATAATACGAACAGATGACAGTAGAATGACATAATCAGTCATCTTTAATACTAGTCTGGCTGACAAACATAATACGAACAGATGACAGTAGAATGACATAATCAGTCATCTTTAATACTAGTCTGGCTGACAAACATAATACGAACAGATGACAGTAGAATGACATAATAAGTCATCTTTAATACTAGTTGTCTGGCTGACAAACATAATACGAACAGATGACAGTAGAATGACATAATCAGTCATCTTTAATACTAGTCTGGCTGACAAACATTATACGAACAGATAACAATAAATGACATAATCAGTCATCTTTAATACTAGTTGTCTGGCTGACAAACATAATACGAACAGATAACAATAAATGACATAATCAGTCATCTTTAATACTAGTCTGGCTGACAAACATAATACGAACAGATGACAGTAGAATGACATTATAAGTCATCTTTAATACTAGTTGTCTGGCTGACAAACATTATACGAACAAGGTACAGTGGCGTAACATGATGTAGAAGACTTCAATAACCACTCAGCAAAACAAATATTATCGAACAGGGTACAATGGAGTGACATTATAAAATGACTTCAATACCAATCAGCGGAATTGCAAACATAACAAGAACACATTTATGTACATTGAATTTCAGAAGGAATTGTGACGTAGTGTGATGGGGAGTGCCTTCTCAAACTTTCTTGATTATTTTTGCTATAATTTTCACCGTTATTTTTGAGCTTTCCCTATATGCAGCATGATCCATAGCATTCTGTTCATTTGACTCCATTTCATTGATTGCCCATACCCCTAAAGCCACAACCCGCCATAGTGGTAAGGGTACCCCACTGGGTGCATGAACACACAGTCAGGGTGGTAGGGATACCACATTGGATTTGGATTTATTAACACACAGTCAGGGTAGTAAGGATACCACATTGGATTTGGATGCATCAACACACAGTCAGGGTAGAAAGGATACCACATTGGATTTGGATGCACCAACACACAGTCAGGGTAGAAAGGATACCACATTGGATTTGGATACATCAACACACAGTGTCCTCAAGTGATTTCGTTCTTCAGTTATACAAATGAGTTAGGAAAAAATTCTGACCTGTTCAATTCTTATTGTCCGTTGATGATTTTCTTTAACTTCTGCTTCTTACAACTTCGACTTCCCCCTGTTGTATGGTTTGTGACAAGGAGTTATGTCGACATACATGTCCAAACGATGCAAGATTTCATCGTTTCACAATAAAAATGAATGATTCTTGTGAACACGTATACATATCGATTGTGTTTCTTGCGTACACATTTGTCTGATGATCTCTATAGGAGATGTGCAAAATTCAACTGTAACATGTGTATTAGATTATGTAATCTCTGTAAGGCCGAAATCTCTCTCCATGTCTGAAGTGAGTGTCCAACTCTCACAACCATACATCACAATAGAAAACACTAGTGGGCTATAAAGTTTGATTTCACTCAAACACTGATGTTGCTTTTCCACATTAAATTTTAGCCTTGACATAGAAGCTAATGCTATCTCCAGCCATCTTTAATTCTGGTGTGCATTTGCCATCGCTGCATATGCAGGATCCGAGGTATTTGAAAGTATTCACAAGCTTCTGTCCATTCATCGTGATTGTGTCCTGTACCTCTGTTTCTGCTGTTAACCAAGATCTTACTCTTTTCGGTGTTAATCTCCATTTCGTAATTCCTGGTAACTTTTTCTGACTCTGCTGTTAACTCTTGTTAAATCTTTGACGTTTTTGTTCTGACCCAGCTATAAGATTCATATCATAAGCACAGAGCAAATTGCAGATATGACTATACCCAAATCATTGTCTGAATTATTTATATCCGTCTATTACACATCTTTGTACAGACGATGGGGATAACCCTAACGTTTCTATATCTTTTACATTTGTTGTATTTTCTCTGCCTTTTTTTTTTGTTGTTGCAAGATTGAATGATTGTCGGTTTTCGGGTTATGACAGGTTTTATCGCTTGATATGCAATACTGACGTAATGTTACAGAAAGTCGGTGACCCCTTCAATCTACATTCTTCTTGGTCTTCACTGCCTATTGATGTTTCCATTCTCTATAACTAAATAATGTATAATGTAAAATTAATATAGGCCTAAGTAAACATGACACAAAGAAAATGTAACATCACCGTTCCCTCTAAGTAACACGGCCGCGCAACTGGGTGAATTAGGCACTCACAAAATGTAATACTGTGATACGCAAAAAAATGCACAATTTCAGTCCTTAGAAGGGTCTGTAAGCACCTCCTTAAAGTAATTGGCATAAACGATTTTGTATCTGCCAAAACCGCTATATGCATCGATCTCCACAAGCAAGACACATTGTTAAATAAAACATCACCAAAAATCAAATTAATATCCAGCAACCCGCTGAAAACAAAGACAATAAACGTGGCTGGGCATGGTTTCGTCTATAAACGGCAAAATAAAAACAATAAAAAATTCAACAATATTTCAGATTCCCGATTTCCTAAAACACAGAAAGAACCTAATTTCCCTGTACTCGATCAGTCAAAGATAACTGCCTTGTCCGGAGACTATAATCATTAATATCATTTATCTAACAGCTGTGTCTGATTAAGATCTATCTTATTTCATTGACAGCTAATAGTTTATATCAGTCCTGGTATTGTGGGTCTTAGATGTGTTTAACCCATATTGTAAATTTTAGATGTTTTAACCCAGTTTGTGGGTCTTAGATGTGTTTAACTCAGTTTGTGGGTCTTAGATGTGTTTAACCCAATTTGTGGGTCTTAGATGTGTTTAACCCAGTTTGTGGGTCTTAGATGTGTTTAACCCATATTGTAAATTTTAGATGTTTTAACCCAGTTTGGGGGTAATAGATTTGCTTTAAACCAGTTTGTGGGTTTTAGATTTGTTTTAACCCATATTTTGAGTTTAGCTTGTTTTAACCCATATTGTTAATTTTAGATGTTTAACCCAGTTTGTGGGTTTTAGATGTTTTAACCCAGTTTGTGGGTTTTAGATTTACTTTAAATCAGTTTGTGGATTTTAGATTTGTTTTAACCCATATTGTGAGTTTAGTTTGTTTTAACCCATATTGTGGATTTTAGATGTTTAACCCAGTTTTTGCATTTTAGATGTTTTAACCCAGTTTGTGGATTTTAGATTTGTTTTAACCCATATTGTGAGTTTAGTTGGTTTTAACCCATATTGTGAATTTTAGATGTTTTAACCCATATTGTGAATTTTAGATGTTTTAACGCAGTTTGTGGGTTTTAGATGTTTTAACCCAGTTTGTGGGTTTTAAATGTGTTTTTAAATGTTTTTTTAACAGTATTTGTATGCCAACACGCTTCTATCAATGCCAGACATGGACGCTGACAGCAGCCCAGCAGAGAAAGCTTACAACCTGACATGAAATGCCCGAGAAAAGCCGCAAGAGTGACCAAACTAAACAAAATGAGAAATGTGGCGTTCCACGTTTTTGTTAACCTTGATTCTGGTCCCGAATATTTGGTCTAACAGATTATTGGTTCTATATTTCTTTGAACTTAGAATATTGATCATTTTATAACATATATATATATATATATATATATATATATATATATATATATATATATATAAGGTTATTGTTTTTACAAAAAGTAAAAATAAGATAGCCCGAATCGGCATTTCGACCAGCATACCTTACTCAACATAGGGACAAACACACACACTCAATACTGAAAGAACAATAATTATTTTCTACCAATAATTTCTACCACCTTCTTCCTAAAGATGACACACAAAGACTTTTAGGCAAAGACTTCGGGCGTTCACGCGGCAAAATGTTTCTGTCCCTTTTAAATTTACAAACGGTGCTTGAATAATTCTTAACAATGTCTTAAGATAGTCAGAAAACGCTGAAGTATTTCCACCCTGCAGCTGACGTACACGAATACGTTGCAACAACGACATCTGTGTGAGAAATATCCGCGGTTTTTTAATGTTTTATTTCTGATCGTTTGTATGTCGCGCCATTGTTTTTGTGGAGATCGATCCTGGAATAATTAAGCACGTTTGCTAGGCAACACAAATAAATCACAGATTGTTTTGCTCTTCTAATCAGTGATCACCTGATCTCTGACTCGATTCAGGGAAAACAATAGTACGATAGAGATTAGGATATATATATATATATATATATATATATTAAAAAAATCTGATGGACGAATTTCAGAGTAGAGTGTAAGTTCTTTGTTTTTGTTGTTCTGATGTTCCAGGAATTGTGGGCGATGACGCTCAATGCGGCGCTTCTCCGGAGCCTTCTTTCATACCCAGAAGACTTCAAGTCTTAAATGTATACAATGCTTCAAGAAGAAGCAGAATACGCAGTCTTATCTTGTCCTAGCCACAAATGTAGCGAAGCGTGCGGGGAGCCTAAGTCTTCTTTCTAATGCCAAATATTGTTGCATTTGTTGTTGTAATATCATGTTGTTGTAGTATGTCTCTGATGTTATTAATCCATCTGCCTCTTGGTCTTCCTCTCGCTCTGTACCAATATATTCTTCAGTTGTAGGCTACAGCTGGAATGCGTTCTGGTTCCATCCTCATAAGGTGATCGAATCACTTAATCTGTTGTTTATATATATATATATGATGCTTGTACAGTTTCTATAAAATTTCTGATGTCATCGTTTTGTATACGGTCTACTCTTTTGACTCCAACGATCTTCCTTAGACATCTCATCTCACAGGTTGCAATCTTTCTCTCCTGTGTCTTGAATAGTGACCATGACTGACATTGATAACACAAAGTTAGTATAAATATACTGTTTATCAATATTTGTTTAGTAACCACATTTACGTAAGGGTGTAACAGCAGTGGTGTCAATTCGTATGTGACTTCGTTGGGTTTTTTGGCATCGTGTTTCAATTTCTCTGTACAATTTGCCGTCTTTAGTGAAAATGACAATTTGCCGTCTTCCCGCGTATTTAAATGCACGTGGCATACGCAGTGGCGTCTGTATATTTTACATAATGCACGTTCCACGACATTATATGCAGATATTCAATCACATCAAAGTCTGTGACTGATTGGTCATATTAATAATGACCATTTTTGGCCACAGTCTGCATGACACCATGCGGTCACCTTTGAATAGTCTATATGTGCCTGCATGACTTCAATACGGTCAATTTTGACAACACAGTCTATATGTGACTGCATGGCTTCAATACGGTCACTTTTGACCACAAAGTCGATATGTGACTGCATAGCTTCAATACGGTCACTTTTGACCACACAGTCGATATGTGACTGCATGGCTTCAATACGATCACTTTTGACCACACAGTCGATATGTGACTGCATAGCTTCAATACGATCACTTTTGACCACACAGTCGATATGTGACTGCATGGCTTCAATACGATCACTTTTGACCACACAGTCGATATGTGACTGCATAGCTTCAATACGGTCACTTTTGACCACAAAGTCGATATGTGACTGCATAGCTTCAATACGGTCACTTTTGACCACACAGTCGATATGTGACTGCATAGCTTCAATACGGTCACTTTTGACCACACAGTCGATATGTGACTGCATAGCTTCAATACGGTCACTTTTGACCACAAAGTCGATATGTGACTGCATAGCTTCAATACGGTCACTTTTGACCACACAGTCGATTTGTGACTGCATAGCTTCAATACGGTCACTTTTGACCACACAGTCGATATGTGACTGCATGGCTTCAATACGATCACTTTTGACCACACAGTCGATATGTGACTGCATAGCTTCAATACGATCACTTTTGACCACAAAGTCGATATGTGACTGCATAGCTTCAATACGGTCACTTTTGACCACAAAGTCGATATGTGACTGTATGGCTTCAATACGGTCACTTTTGACCACACAGTCGATATGTGACTGCATGGCTTCAATACGATCACTTTTGACCACACAGTCGATATGTGACTGCATAGCTTCAATACGATCACTTTTGACCACACAGTCGATATGTGACTGCATAGCTTCAATACGGTCACTTTTGACCACAAAGTCGATATGTGACTGTATGGCTTCAATACGGTCACTTTTGACCACACAGTCGATATGTGACTGCATGGCTTCAATACGATCACTTTTGACCACACAGTCGATATGTGACTGCATAGCTTCAATACGGTCACTTTTGACCACACAGTCGATATGTGACTGCATAGCTTCAATACGGTCACTTTTGACCACAAAGTCGATATGTGACTGCATAGCTTCAATACGGTCACTTTTGACCACACAGTCGATATGTGACTGCATGGCTTCAATACGATCACTTTTGACCACACAGTCGATATGTGACTGCATAGCTTCAATACGATCACTTTTGACCACACAGTCGATATGTGACTGCATAGCTTCAATACGGTCACTTTTGACCACAAAGTCGATATGTGACTGTATGGCTTCAATACGGTCACTTTTGACCACACAGTCGATATGTGACTGCATGGCTTCAATACGATCACTTTTGACCACACAGTCGATATGTGACTGCATAGCTTCAATACGGTCACTTTTGACCACAAAGTCGATATGTGACTGTATGGCTACAATACGGTCACTTTTGACCACACAGTCGATATGTGACTGCATGGCTTCAATACGGTCACTTTTGACCACACAGTCGATATGTGACTGCATAGCTTCAATACGGACACTTTTGACCACAAATATATACGACTGCATGGGTTATATTGCACGTTTGTCCTGTTGTGACAGACTTCTAGGTGACGTGGAATGGTAGTTGAGCCATCACTGCGGATAGGCAAAAAATCTGACGGTTGAATGATGGGATAGTTGACCAAGAAGTATGCTCCTGGCAAGACGTGGACATCTAGGGATACTGGCTACTCGAATGTCTTCCTTTGGGAACTAAACATAGTAAAAGTAAAGTTACCCATAGCATTTATTAATGCCGTAAGGGAATGAGTTGTTAGCGATCTAACATTTCAGTGGTACTCTATATGAGGGCGGTAGCCATCTCCTCTGCCTCGCAAACTAAACATGCACCGATATGTACCCCCCACCCAACTTATACATCTATGCTTTTGAGACGTTATATGAGTCTGGGCGTCGCCTCAGTTACACAACTGAGAAGTTACACAACTGAGAAGAACCTATGCTTTTTAAAGAAAGGCCATGGGCTGTCAAGAGTTCCCAGTACACAGTTAAAGGGATTTTTTCATCAACATCACACAGTTGTTACAATAACCAGATAACTAATTCTGACAATAACCATATAGCTAGCTATTTACAATAACCAGACAGCTAGTTCTGACAAGTCATATAGCTAGATCGTACAATAACCAGATGGCTAGTTCTGACAATCGTTGTATTGCTAATTCAGACAATAATCATATATCTAGCTATTTATGAACCTGCCAAAGATACTTCTCTATGGTGAGCTGTAGAAAGGTAAACGATCTCAATGTGTCCAAAAGAAGCGCTACAAGGACTCGTTATAGATGTCACTGAAAGCGTTTGAAATAGACCAAGACACATGGGAAGAACTTGCACAAATTAGATCTACATGGCGCTCTACAGTCAAAAAGAGCGTATCATCTTGTGAAAAGAGGAGAAATGCTGCATCCCAACAGCGGAGAGTAGCTAGATAGACCAAGATCCGCCTACAGTCGTCATTCCGTGTCCGAACTGTCCAAGAACATTTCCAGCCCGAATAGGGCGCATTAGCCATCTACGAACTATTAAGCATGGTCATAATTCTAACTGAATTTTCAAAAGTAGATGTAAAAAAATGGTCATCATCACTTGTGATGGACGAACACACAGCTATTTACAATAACCAAAAAAGCTAGTTCTGACAATAGACGCATAGCTAGATCTCACAATAACCATAAAACTAGTTCATACAAGGAATATATATATAGTTCTTACAATAGCTAAAATGCTAATTCTGAAAATAGTCGTATTACTATAACCAAAAAAAGCTAGTTCTGACTAGTCACATAGTTAGTCCTTACAATAGCCATAATACTAGTTCTGACAACAGTTAGAAAGCCAATTCCAGACGTTCTTATCATAATAATATATCTGGTTTCAGACATGTCAATCATATTCTTGAGTGTGTATTGCATGGCTCAGCACATTTTCACAAATGTCAACGGAAAGGTGTGCTGAACATCCGGGTTACATGAAGGGCGTGGCAGGACACAGACTACATTTTCTAAAAATGGAGGCGTAAACAAATACACAGAATAGTGTCCCTAAGATGTTTTACTTAAATAAAATATACCTTTTATGGTAGAAGGGTATTGGAGGCTAGTATAATTTGGTTATAACAGAGCTTCACAACCATACAAAATAAACCGACTCTAGAAATCCAGCAAAACCACGATCTCCATCACATGGTCAAGTTTAAACCCTCAAGATAGTGTGACCAGATTTCCTAGACCCAAAAATGGGACATTTTGGTATTTTCCAGCCTTAAAAAGGGGGACAGGAAACAGCAAAATTCACTAGTATGCAATGAGTATAAAACATATTTAAACAAGTTATTTTTCACTTATAATATATAACTGAGGAGTATTATATATAGAGTTTCTGCATTATCTTAAACATTTTAAAAGTATTTCAGACAATTATTTCTTGTAAAATATATGTCACTTGTGTATTATAGACTACACGTACAGACATAACAGTATTATGAGAAAATAACTGACAGAAATAAGACTTGTCCACGTGACTAAGAACTACACTACAATGTATCAACATCATCATCATTCATATATTTATGTGAAGAAATTATTTCTTTCAAAAGTTTCCCCATCGCTAGAGATACACTCGTGAAATTCTGTGCATGAAACAGTTTTAAAGTTTGTCTTTATCCCTATCAGTGCCTTCACAGTCTTTGTGATTAAACAGTTCTTTTCATCCGTCCACAAAGAACTTATCAGTGAAAAAATAATTTCCACAGCTACGTTGGTTCCTGGACTTTCCATAACAAATCCAACAACTAGCACTATGTTTTTTTTGTGTACTGAATATCTTTTTCCTGTTGTACTTTAAAAACTATACACCACTTTGTATCCACTTCATCGTGTGTGTCTTTCCATTATTCCATCTTGCTGTTCATTATAGTATTTATGTGGCTGATTTCATTGAATAGTTCATCTTCATCAATAATATTCAGGAGATTGATATCAACGTCAGTGATGGCTTTTAAACTTGATATCAACGTCACTGATGACTTTTAAACTTGATATCAACGTCAGTGATGGCTTTTAAACTTGATATCAACGTCACTGATGGCTTTTAAACTTGATATCAACGTCACTGATGGCTTTTAAACATGATATCAACGTCACTGATGGCTTTTAAACTTGATATCAACGTCACTGATGGCTTTTAAACTTGATATCAACGTCACTGATGGCTTTTAAATTTGATATCAACGTCACTGATGGCTTTTAAACATGATATCAACGTCACTGATGGCTTTTAAACTTGTTGAAACATCAGCCCAAGTTAATAGTCTCCAGCTTAATCCAGTGAAATGCTTTCAATGGTTGGAAATGGTAAATCCACTTATTTAAATATTCTAGGAACGTATTGTAGAATAAATATGTGATGTCCAAGAACTCTATTTCATCTAAATCACCCTCATCTTTACGTTTAGAAATAATTAATGTCATTATAAGTGTTTGGAAATTAAAAAAATTTCTGGTCATTATTTTTCTGTCTCAACAAGTCTAGTTCTTCTGCCACTTCAGTTGCCAAAATATTATCCGCTTCTATTTTCCTTACTGCTGCAGAGAATATTTTCAACTGACTTTGGAGGAAATGGATCAAAAGATTAATTCTGATCATGAAAACATTCGTTCAGTAGTGTGAGGCATTTATCTTGTGACAGAAAATAGGACTTGAGTCCATCATACTTATCAATAACACTACTCACAACTGGCAGTAATGATAACCATTTAGTTTTCACACTTCCAATAACACGTTGGTATTCTATTTCTACAAATTCACAGACATTCTTCAATTACTCTACCCTAACCGAGCAAATATGAAAATATTGAAAAACTCTGTTCACAATTGTTTCATGTCCACTGGCACATATCAGCAATTGTCTGAAGATCATTGAGGACAATGTGAGCAGCACAACCAATACCATGAGTGTTGTTTATAAGACTTCATTGAGTCTTGCAAGTGAATTGTTGGAACCCGCTCTTTTGTATCAACAGAAGTTGGTGTTACAATTATCACTAGAAAATCCAATAACCTTTTCTGTCAATTGATGTTTCAGCAAAAATGTTCATGATGAGATCTGCGAGCAGTTCCGCTGTTTCCCCAGTTATATTCTGAAACTCAATCACCTTGAAACGAATGCCTCTATACGGAATAAAATACCTAACAAGGACCAGTATCAACTTCAAACCTCTATAGTCTGATGTGTCCACCATAACTGAAATGTATTTAGCTTCTTTCAATTTTATGTCTATTTCTCGCATTGTAAAAGGTGACATTTACTAAATTTATTTGCACATCATTCGCCCATATGTAAATTTCTTTTCAAATAAATTTCCAACTATTGCAGACGTACAACCCACTGATCTCATGGAAAGGTTATATTTCACTGCATGAAATACAAACAGAGCTTCTTGGGTTGCTAGACGCTTACTTTCATTAGATAACTGCCCTTTCTCATCTCTTGTAAAACATCATGCAACACCTTTACTTGAATTGCTAGCAGCGACTGCCATTTTGTGTTTCTGCATCTTCAAGTGCTGTTTTAGATTACAACGACCTCCATTGTCAATGGAAAACAAGGAATGACACACAATAAATTGCACCTTGCCTAGTGTGGTGTCTTCTTTCAAGAATGGGTATATCTCTTTAATGTTTCTACTGAAACTGCGCTTTCTTTTCGGCATCATGCAGGAGACTTAGCGCCTAAAACTTTATTGACTTCAGAAGAGTATTATGTAAACATCATGTAAAGAAGAGTAATTGTCGGGAAATATGTTTTATATAACATAGAGGGTAATCTCAATTTTGTAAAAATTATTCGTTATTACCTGAGATAAAATTGAAAAATGTATATCCCTCAAATCTTGAAGAATTGCTGTGGTCATGTCGCAATTATAAATAAGGGACACAACGCGAATAAAATTGGGGGGGGGGGATGACAATTTAGCATCCCCATTGAGTTTCATTGGAACAATGGGACAACAGCCTAATCTCTGATCACCCAACCCTAAGATGACTTTTTTATTCTTCTTCTTACAGTACATGCAGTGTCAATCTAATTTTCTTATGTTTCGTGAGATGTCAATCATTTCTTTTTTACAGTTCATGCAGTTTGATGTTGGTTATCATGTCATTACATGGCCTTCTGTTTCGTGAGATGTCACTCATTTCTTCTTCAACCGGAGGATGCCTCATTTCTTCAGAATCGAAAGAGAAGACTCCTTAGCGGGCAATCCTATGGTTGCAGCACAATACTGAAGAGTGATACTGCCGACCTAATAAGCGTGGTCAATGATTCACTACTGAGTGAAGATGACGATGATTAAGGTGATAATGTACACATATAAATAAATGGTAGATATGGGGGATCACCAATGGTGAAAGGAGAAAGTGTGTCCTCTCTGGAAAGTTACGAAGTTCACATGATCAACATCTGACTGGGACTTTGAGTTTGTATACTCTTGTATGGCTGCTTGTACGGAGAGCTGAGCATAAATGGGAATGTCAGTGTGCCATGATGCTGGTTTCTAATCACGAATCACCGGTCATCATGATTATAAAAAATCACCGGTCATCATGATTATAAAAAATCACCGGTCATCATGATTATAAAAAATCACCGGTCATCATGATTATAAAAAATCACCGGTCATCATGATTATAAAAAATCACCGGTCATCATGATTATAAAAAATCACCGGTCATCATGATTATAAAAAATCACCGGTCATCATGATTATAAATAAAACCAATGGCCACTATGATCATAAAAAATCACAGGTCACTGTGTTTATAAAAAAAATCACCGGTCACTATGATTATAAGAAATCACCGGTCACTAACTATAATTATAAGAAAGCTTACTTCCGTGTGAAATGAGATGTCTAAGAAAAACAGCAAACAGAATAAAAAGAGCTGGGGAATGTAGAGATTACACGAACTGTTGGAACAGAGTCTGTGGTTAAATATATTGAAAAACAGACCGAAATAATTTGGCCACTTAAGAACTCATACTGGCTAGCAGCAAGCGGATACAACGAGAATGGAAACAGCAAGCGGCAGTGGAAAACCAAGAATAAGATGGATTAAAGAGTTACCGACGTTCTGAGACGTCACAATACTACGCATACCAAGGGACCAAACGTGTCATAGCTCGAGAACCGCTCGTCATTCACTACAGAGACGCCTTACAGCAAAAGGAAATACAATATGCAGATTATGATTATACTTTGTGTGACAGCCAATAAAAACCAAGTGATTAGCCTAATGAGTAATTGTAGGAGGCTTGATTTCCCATTAGATAGTAAGTCTTATATTGTAGACGGTTATGTCTCTGTTCATATTTTGTTCTATGCCAACTTTAACTAAACCATCCCTCCTTTCTGCACCAACCCACACGAGTACTTGCAAACCAGCGCTTACAGTGTCACTCACGACTCATGTTTCCCTTCTAATTTATCGAGGCACGTTGAGTAACATTAAAACACACATATTAGAAAATCGTGACAATAACTGCTAATGTCAATGTACACAATTATCGGCTTTTTAAAATTACCGTTGACAGTGTTGTGCGCTCACGAAGATTGTGAAGGTACCCACAGTCTTTACATCACATTGTCAACTGTGCACACGAATATTGTGATCATACGCACAATCTTTCCACCACATTGTCAACTGTGCACACGAATATGTTGATGGTAGGTACAGTCTTTTCACCACATTGTCAACTGTGCACACGAAGATTGTGATGGTTTTAACGGTATTTCCACTACATATAATTAAAATAATACAAACATTATATTCTATTTCATTCATATAAAGCGTGCCTTCACAATAAGATAAAAAAAGACGAATTTTGAGAATACCATGGACAGCGAATATGTTTACTCACAGCTTGTTAAGAACATTAAACACTGAAGGCGTTGGTTCTTAAACGACTTTATAATAAGAAAACTGATATTGTTGGCGATATAAAGAGACATAACGTTGTGGGGAAAAACAATAATTAAAGTAATGGTTCCTGGAAGCAGGGGTAAGGGACGCCGAAGACGACGATGGATAAATATACATCTCGGATTGTTTAAACATGAGCCTTGGCTGCGGCGGGTCAACACGCCCAAAATCGTGCGTAGTTCTGAAGATGCATAAAGATGACTACGTTCTGGAAAGATGTCATCTGATATATGCTGACAGATATTGACAGGAAGTGTCAGAAAATAATTCATAATCACAGGGAAGAAACCGCAATATAAGCAATGACTAATTCGTACATTAGCGATAGTATAGTACAGTGGTTCCAAAACTTGTCTTGCTAATGCCCCCCGTGGATATTTTGCAACGGCCATATGCCCCTTTCCACCCACCACCCTCGCCCAGCTTTAGAACCAAATGTAACATACACAAATTCTCATTTTTCAACCACCTCGTAGGGAACAAACCAATTCAAAAGGTGTTAAACAATTAACAGCACTGTGTATCGTGATATCTTAATATTTCTTATTTTTCTTTAAGCGCTCTTTCTCAAACTCCCGCTGCATTCTTTTGTGCCAGGACGACGATCCTACTAAATATACATTAAGATATAGTCCTGAGAAAGGAAATGCGTTGTGTCGCCGTTTTATTTGCGTCAATACATCTTCTGTGAAATATGTTAATACAATTTCTATGTTTTCATGAACATTGCTTTCAATATAACACATGATTACCATTACGACACAGGATTAACATTACAACACGGGATTAACATTACAACACAGTATTAACATTAAAACACAGGCATAACATTACAACACAGGATTAACATTACAACACAGTCGTAACATTACAACACAGGATTAACATTACAACACAGGATTAACATTACAACACAGGATTAACATTACAACACAGGATTAACATTACAACACAGGATTAACATTACAATACAGGATTAACATTACAACACAGGATTAACATTACAATACAGGATTAACATTACAATACAGGATTAACATTACAATACAGGATTAACATTACAATACAAGATTAACATTACAATACAGGATTAACATTACAATACAGGATCAACATTACAACACAGGATTAACATTACAATACGGGATTAACATTACAACACGGGATTAACATTACAACACGGGATTAACATTACAACACAGGATTAACATTACAACACAGGATTAACATTACAACACAGGATTAACATTACAATACAGGATTAACATTACAACACAGGATTAACATTACAACACAGGATTAACATTACAACACAGGATAAACATTACAACACAGGATTAACATTACAATACAGGATTAACATTACAACACAGGATTAATATTACAACACAGGATTAACATTAAACACAGTCTTAACATTAAAACACAGGATTAACATTACAACACAGGATTAACATTACAACACAGGATTAACATTAAACACAGGATTAACATTACAACACAGGCTTAACATTAAACACAGGATTAACATTACAACACAGGATTAACATTACAACACATAATTAACATTACAACACATGATTAACATTACAACACAGGATTAACATCAGATAAGAATAAACGCAATTGATGTCTAATTATTTATTTCGTTTTTTTTCTTAAATACATATTTCCATCGCAGATGGATGTGTCGGGCCACTGGCAACATAAAAAGGTGCAGCAACGGATTTCTATTCTCTGGACTACATCCTGCTGGAAATCTAGAAGGACCATTGTCCTGCTACAAAACGATGCTGCGGGAGTTTGAGAATAAACACTGAAGAAGAAGAAGAAGAAATACATATTTTTTAAACCGAGAAAATCCCGGATTAACAACATCAAGGAATGGTCAGGACGGGATTTTTCCACACTCCTCCGAATGGCTTGAAGATAAGAGATATTTGGGGGAGCTTTTTGTACTGATGTCTCCAGTGTGGCACACTACGACAAAGACCGGTTATGGTTCTTATTATTACTATGGTAGGTAGGGTAAGTACTTATCAGTTTAGCTCTTTTGGAAAAGCGTGTCCATTCAACCGGCGGGCAACAACGTTCACTTTGGTTATATCAGAATGCACTTGTATAAAATATTAGAGGTAACAGAGACCCCACAAAATTGTCTTTTTTTATAAACAAGTTATGACTGTAATGCCTTAAGACTCCAAAATCGTTCCGAAACCATGTGAGATGATGTGAAATTGAACTCCATTCTCAAATGGAGAATTTGGGAATTCTACATTTTCAAAGCTTCCCTCCCCCGCCTCAGAGTGGAAATCTCTGGTATAGTGTGTGTGTGTGTGTGCGTGCGTGCGTGCGTGCATGTACACAAGAAGGGTGGAGATGAGCACAAGGAGGGAGGGATCATTCGGTAGCTTGGCATGCTAGTTCTCAAGCTCACGAAAATTAGCAAGATGCCGTCCAGAGAGCGGAATGTGCTGGTGTCATGGTTTACAGCTTTCCTGTGATATCTGCGCCTTTCGGTATGACACATCAGACTTCAGCATGGTACCTGGGTCATTCTGATAGTAAATGGAATGTTACAGCCAACTCCAACTCCACTCCATAACCTCCTTAATCGCCTCTTACTATATGTATGGTAGGTAAACGGTGCTGCTATTCAGTACTCCAATTTCATATTAGAGTACCAATTTCATATCAGTGCTCCAATTTCGTATTAGAGCTCCAATTTCAAATCAGTGCTCCATTTTCATATTAGAGCACCGATGTCATATCAGTGCTCCAATTTCATATTAGAGCACCGATGTCATATTAGTGCTCCAATTTCATATTAGAGCACCGATGTCATATCAGTGATCCAATTACAAAGAGAACCTAAATATAACGGCATGCATCTACTAAGGCTTTCTGTATGTTGCATGGGCGGTTTGTCTAGTGGGCCATTGGTGAGACCCACAGACGCAACCTCGTGCGTGTTAGAGCTGGGTTAAAACACGCAATCATATCAGTTAAACATCATAGCGAAGCTCAAAATCGTTTCTTCAATGCAAAAACAAAGACAAAAATAACTATGCATATCAACAGAGATGAACTCGCAATAGTCATTGATAAAAAGCTAGTATAGAAATATCAGCAACTTTGAATATCTCGGGTCAACTATATACACCACAGGAGATTGCACAGCAGAGATCTGAAACATATTAGCAATGGCCCTACAACAAATCACCACGGATGAAAAATCTATGACAAGTGCCAAAAAGAGAACCAAAATTGCGACAATTAAGAAGCTATATTTTTCCAATGCTTACAATGGCAATATATGGTTGTGAGACGTGGACAATGACATACGGAATGGAAAAGAAAATATCAACATGTGCAATGAAATGTTATAAAGGATTCTAAGAATATCATAGGCAGAAAGACGAACAATTTAGATATTTGGAAAGACATGAACATAAAAGAGGAATGGTTCTTTAGAATTACCCAAATAAACGCAAGCTGACGTATTTTGGACATATAAAAAGACACAAAGGTTTAGCATTAACAATCGAGGGGAAAGTTCCAAGAAAGAGAACAAGAGGCAGACCAAGAACTACGATAGAACCAGAATATTGAAGACCTTCTGAATACAACAGTGAAAGAAACTGGACATTTTGCACAGAAGCGAAAGGCTTACAGAGTGGCAGTCAGGATAGCGGTTTGTAAATGATATGTCACAATTTAGAGTAAACTCTGTGTAATACAATGAAACCCCTCTATAGCGCACCCTTTTATAACAAATTTCCCTATTTAACAACACTTCAAAATCCCCAATTATATTTATTCTTTATAGCGATTCTTTATAGTATATAGCGATTTTCTGTTATTGCATACATATCTTATCAATCCGGACCAAGTCGTTATAATGAGATTTGGCTGCATATTCAAACAAAGAAAATAAGATTTACAGGCAGAGAATGACACAGCGAACATCAGAAGGTCTCAGATGCAGACATTCAAGATAAATAAGTAGCAGAACTTGTATACATTAATAGGGATGTTCCAGGTAGATAAACAGCAACTTAGAACCATTCACTTGAAAGACACAGGAGCGGTTACAGCGATTATTAAATCGATAGATAATTGATAGGCAGGTAATGGGAAAGAAAACATTCGAAAAACATGGAGAAATTGAGCGATGCATCGACAAAGTAATTTAATAGGTTTTTTTAACTGTTTTTGTGTGTCTTGTTCTCTGCTACACCCTAAAGGTTATCTGGTTAAACGTTTGTTAGTCTTTGTTAGAGTGAATAAGGTGGGGGGGGGGGGGCTCACACGCATTTACTGAGTTAAACTATGCTCACGTAAATGTTACAGTGGTCCTCACAATTAGTAACCAAACTAGTTTTATTCAAGTTAATGTGATAGGAATCTTCTCAGACTGTTAGTAAACCAAGCTAGTTTTATTCAATTAAATGTGACCAAAGATCCTCACACAGTTAGTAAATCAAGCTAGTTTTATTAAAGTTAACATAACAGGTCATCATCATCATCAGGTGCCATGCCGGGTGGCGTAGGCGGTCATGGCTCTCCACAGCTCTCTGTCCACAGTATTATGTATCAAAGTCGTTGTTGTTTCTTTGCCGTGCCAGGTTGTCAAACTGTCTAATATTTTCTCACGTTGTCGCCCTCTGTCTCTGGTGCCTTCAATCTTGCCTGTTGTGATTATGTTCTCTAAACCTGCCTGTCTCATGAAGTGGCCAAAAAAAGAAGATTGCCTTTTTCTTATATTGTTGATTAAGGTCCGTTTCGCATTTAACTCTTTTAACACATCTACATTAGTTTTTCTGGCAGTCCATGGTATTCTCAGCATTCTTCTGTAGAACCACATCTCCGTTGCCTCCAATCTCCCACTTTCCAGTTTGTTTATTGTCCAAGACTCGCACCCATATGTTAGTATAGGGGTTATATAGCACTGCAGAACTCTCTTTCTCACCTCTAATGACAAGGTCATATTACACAGTATATTTTTCATTTTTCTGAATGTTGTTTTTGCCTGTCCTATTCTGCATCTTATTTCTGTTGAACTTCTTCCATCTGCTGTTATAATTGTACCTAGATATTTGAATTGGTGGACCTGTTTTAATACTATATCATTCACTATGATCTTGCAAGGTGTGTTATTTTCTTTCTTTGAAATAACCATTACTTATGTTTTCTTGATATTTAGGAAGAGGCCTTTCTCTTTGCTTTCTGTGACTACTACTTTAATTAATTTTTGAAGGTCTTCCTCACTTTTTGCAATCAGAACAGTGTCATCCGCATATCTCAAATTATTTATGTTATGTCCTCCCACTGATATTCCTGGGATATCTACTATTGCACGCAATATGTTTTCACTGTATAGAGAGAACAGGTCTGGTGAAAGCACGCATCCCTGTCTGACTCCTTGTTTTATTTGTTGAAAAGGGCCAAATTAACAGGTATCCTCATATAATGTAAGTAACCAAGCTAGCTGTATTCAAGTTATTGTGACAACGAAGAAATATGATACTTGAAGACCGCCATTCCTCTTATAGACATGGAAGATCAAGGATGGAAGATAGAAAACTGCAGTGGTGTGGTTGTATAGCCAGAAATATAAACTATGCAAACAAAATCCCATTTTACAGGTATAGCGACGCGCAAAATATTAAAGTGACGGGTAAAGAAAAACAGGAAACATTTTCCTTCACACATGAGAAATGTCGGAAGGTCATTAACAAATGGACATAATTTATTTTATTTTACATTTCCGATGTCATTGCCCACGTCTCACAACAATATGTTGCCATTTCCCAATGACTGAACATTTTTATATGGATTATTAAAACGTCGTCAAGATTGCTCTAACGATAGTCAAGATTGCTCTAACGATAGTCAAGATTGCCCTAACGATAATAAAATTTCCCTAACAAAAGTCAAGATTGCCCTAACGATAATACGATTTCCCTAAAGATCAACAAGATTGCTCTAACGACATGCAAGTTTCGGATACGACGATCACCAAGTCCGTTTATAGAGATCATGAATACTAACTGGGAAACATGGAGAAATTGTTATAAAAATCAAAGGTTTTGATGTCTTCGATGAGCTTGTGATATCTTCTCGTTCGTTCCCTTATAACCATTAAGAGGTAGTCTGTTTCCGCCAGGGAGCGTGAAGAACGTTGTGTGGCTGGTTTACAGCGGGACTATGTTGTTTGCGCCTTCCAGTCCAGTACAACCATTCGTTTTCAGCATGGTTTTATTTGAGGCAAGCTTCCTTAGCCTGTGACATCCTTCATATCTGTCGGCAGGGCAAACGAGTATTTGTTCTACGCCGTGACAATTTATCATCCATTGTGTCTATAGACTTTGTACCACAAAATTAGTCCCTGGATGGCAATTTCCGTGGAGACAGTGAGCAGAAATTTAGATTTAGGTCGACTACGTGCATACATGATTTGAACCGATAATTTCATTAGAGACCAAACGCCAGCTGTGCGTCACCAAATTTTTTTTAAAACTCAGCCAGATACACTTGTAAGAAAATTTGTCGCTTGCACCAAGTCGTCTGAACGCGTTTGTTCAACATGGAACAATGATTGATTACGACACACACACACACACACACACATACACACATGTTCATAGGCATAGGCTTGTAAATTTGTCGGGATACAACAAGACAAGCATCGACCAAACAATAGACCTTGATGTTGACAGAAAAAAGAAACATATACACAACAAACAATAGACCTTGATGTTGACAGAAAACAAAGAAACATATACACAACAAACAATAGACCTTGATGTTGACAGAAAAAAGAAATATACACAACAAACAATAGACCTTGATGTTGACAGAAAACAAAGAAACATATACACAACAAACAATAGACCTTGATGTTGACAGAAAAAAGAAACATATACACAACAAACAATAGACCTTGATGTTGACAGAAAACAAAGAAACATATACACAACAAACAATAGACCTTGATGTTGACAGAAAAAAAAGAAACATATACACAACAAACAATAGACCTTGATGTTAACAGAAAAAAAAGAAACATATACACAATAAACAATAAGCCTTGATGTTGACAGAAATGAAACATATACACAACAAACAATAGACCTTGATGTTGACAGAAAACAAAGAAACATATACACAACAAACAATAGACCTTGATGTTGACAGAAAAAAAAGAAACATATACACAACAAACAATAGACCTTGATGTTGACAGAAAAAAAAGAAACATATACACAACAAACAATAGACCTTGATGTTGACAGAAAAAAAAGAAACATATACACAACAAACAATAGACCTTGATGTTGACAGAAAACAAAGAAACATATACACAACAAACAATAGACCTTGATGTTGACAGAAAACAAAGAAACATATACACAACAAACAATAGACCTTGATGTTGACAGAAAAAAAAGAAACATATACACAACAAACAATAGACCTTGATGTTGACAGAAAAAAAAGAAACATATACACAATAAACAATAAGCCTTGATGTTGACAGAAATGAAACATATACACAACAAACAATAGACCTTGATGTTGACAGAAAAAAAAGAAACATATACACAATAAACAATAAGCCTTGATGTTGACAGAAATGAAACATATACACAACAGACAATGTATCTTCAAATATAGAATAATACCCATAACCCGTCAGCGTAATAGGCGAGCCACAGTGGAGACATCAGCACAAAAAGCTCTCCAAACATCTCTATCTTCAGTCATTCGGAGTGGGTATAGAAAAATCAAGCCCAGACCATTTTTTGATGTTACCAATCCAGGATTTTCTCTCATCTTCTCCTTCCAGACTCGACTGTTCCTTGCAAAATCAATTTAGAAAGTGAGTCGTGTCTCGTTACATGTCCAAACTAGACCTGTTTACGCCGTTTCACAACTGCCAAAAGTGGTTCTTGATTACTCATATGTGCTGATAATCCAGTGTTGCGTTTCCATGGGCAGAGTTTAACTTACATGTACAGCTCCTCTCCGAAACAAATATACAGGCCTACTTTTAATTAAAAACAAATATACAGGCCTACTTTTAATTAAAAACAAATATACAGGCCTACTTTGTATCAAAAACTAGTCAAGTGTCATTTTATTTACATCTGAGACGTATCTCGAAATATTTCATTGATCAATGCAATGGCATAGCATCACGAATTCCGCCTTTATTTTCCCAGAAGATCTAGTAAGGAATGTATTAGGCTGGGTCGACCTAGGGACAGTTGGTGATTTATGAATATTTCCAGTTGAACTAGAATTTGAACCTTAGATCTCCGGTCTATGTAGCCAGTTCGCTACCAACTAAGCCACCGTTGCCCCTACTTTATATCGTACAGAGTGAAATTGTATTTACATAGTCAGGGAAAAGCATAATAAGAAAAGATGGGGGACACTTCTCAACAACGCACAGATCATCACATGGTACTACTGTTCTGGTCATGGAAAAGTCAAGCGCAACGAATGTGCTGACATATTAACGGGTAAAGTCATAGTGGATGACAAAGTGATAGGAAGAGCCCGGTAGAATTAATTAGATCAGTCATTGATACACTATAAAATTATGAAGAGAATGCTGAAAAACAAAATGTACATGTTCAGAGAATGTTAGAAATAGGAGTGACCAGGGGAGATGAGATAACGCGCTTCTTCACTGGAAAGACCACAAGAACATACAACCAATCAGTGACGGGAACACAGAGCTTATATACTTTTAGATGACTGACGAAATGAAAAGCAGATTATTTATAGGAATTCCCTTGTGCAGTGATGCTGGCTCCTAAAAAAAAGAATAAAGTGTATTATATCCAACCAATTCTTTTCTGTGAATGTGAACCATGGACTGCAAATTATAGAAAGCTCGAAGTGAACTGGAGGCTAGTCAGATGTGGTTTCTGAGAAGAATGATGAAACTACCATGGACAACTAAGAAAACAAATGTAGAGCCTCTTAGAGATGATGAAGGGAATAGATACATTATAGCCACGGCGCCCCCCCCCCCTAAATGGAGGCGGGCAATGACGATTTTTAGGGTATGTGGTGAGAAGATCAAAACATTAACATTTAGTAACTACTGGAAATATGAAGGGACAAGAGTAAGAAAAAGACGAGGAGAAAAGTTGCTGGATGTGCTGTCATAAAAGCATGGGAGAACGTCATAAACTGGTCTTATTTTCAACACAAGAGACGGAGAGTTGAGATACATGATCGCGTTTGCCACACGGCACTATACTTTATTGTTGCACACACATACAATGAGAACCGCTTGAATGAAAAAGTCAATAGGGTTAAGTGCTGACGTTACTGTTCGATACTTTCTAGTGTGGTCGTCTCGCTACTGAGAATACAGAGGAGAGTTATATAACAGGAAGAAGAAAGGAGAACTGACGAGAAGAGAATGAAATAGAACAGAAGAGCGACTGGAAGGGAAGAGAAGCGAAAAAAGGGAAGATAAAGGAAGGGAAGAGTAGAGAAAAGTTAGTAAGGGAAAAAATAGAGAAGGCAGGAGAAGAGAAAAGAATGGAGGAAATGGAAGAAAATAGAAGAGAAGGAAAATTGAAGAGAAAAGAATGGAAGGGAAGAAATATGAGAAAATAGAAGGGAAGATAAGATAATGGAATTGAAGAGAAGGGAGCGGAAGAGAAAAGACGTGAATGGAAGGAAAATAATAGACAGGCACGAGGAGAAGAAAAGAGAAGAAAAAATAAAGAAAGAGAAGAAAAGGGAAGAGACGGGAATTGAAAGGAAAAAGAAGAAGAAGAAGGAAAAAATAGGAAAACATAGGAAGAGAATGGAATAGAAGAGAAAATAAGAAACAGACAAGGGAAGAAAATACAAGGGAATTGAATGGAAAAGAATGGTAGGGGAGATGTAGCTTTGTTTTCAATAGCTGAGCACAAATAACAACTTATACTGACATGTACACAAGTGTCGTAAATTTGATTCTTGTATTCATTCTCTGGTAAAAAGATACCCGCAACAATAAGGGCGATGATGCTGATACCTAAGTTGGCAATGTTGGTGATGGTTGAAATAATGATAATGATGGTGATGATAGTACTGGTGATAATAATAGTATTGGTAGTACTGATGATAATGATGGTGGTGAGGATGATGGCTGACCAAGTTCTTACGGAGTTAACGTGATTCAAAAATGCATCGCTGAAGCGGAATCTGTTGTGCTAAATAAGTGCAAGCATAGCAGATACATACATTCTTAGATGGCAGAGATACCAGAACGAAGACAGAGGAAGAATTTTTTTTTTTAAATTTTAACAATAACATCCTATTATAGCAACAATAATGGCAATGCCATTTTATGCATTAATCTCTGGTCAAACTGGCGCCCATATATAAGTCACCCGCTCTGATCACCTATGATTATCGTGCCATCTCTGGTCAAACTAACGCCCTTTAGACGTCACCAGCTCTGATGTCCAATGATTATCGTGTCCATCTCGTGCAGGCTCCGACAACATAACATAAAAACTCTAAATGAGTTTGGTGTAGATACTATCACAGAACTTTGCAATGACATATACGAAACAGGCCATATACCTAAAGACCTAACATCAATATTCATACCACTACATAAGAAGCCCAGAGCTGTGGACAGGACAGAATATAGAACAATAAGTCTAATGAGCCATCTAACTAAAATACTCCTCAAGATAATACATGAAAGAATTAAGAACAAGATAGACACGGAGGTCGGCATAGAACAATTCGGTTTTAGGAAAAACAAAGGAACCAGAGAAGCTATACTGAGTATCCCGCTAGTGATAGATAAATATTTAGAAGTCCAAAAAAGTATCTATATTTGCTTCATAGACTACAGCAAGGCCTTTGACAGAGTCCAACATGAAAAATTAATCAAATGTCTTCAAAAAATAGGCATAGATGGAAAAGACATCAGACAGATTAGAAAAATATATTGGGAACAAACTGCACCAATACGGTGTGAAAACAGCTACTCACCATACATAGAAATAAGAAGAAGGGTAAGACAAGGATGCATTTTATCACCAAGCCTATTTAATATCTACACAGAGAATATCTTTAAAAATATAGAAGAAATACAAGGACTCAAGATCAATGGGAAAATAATAAACAACCTTAGATATGCAGATGACACTGTTCTTTTGGCAGAAAGTGAATATGAACGACAAAGACTAATAGATAAAGTCAATAAATCAAGTAATATATATATGGACTGGATATAAATATCAACACACAACCAAAACAACCATGATAATCAGCAAAGACACAAAAGAAACAGGAGCTAAACATAAACATACACGGAGAGAAACTACAACAAGTAAAGCATTTTCAATATCTTGGATTCGCCCGTGTGTTGTCGAGGCCCGAAATAGGAGCAAAGAATAGCAACACTGTTTACCTTCCATGCGTGTCGTAAAAAGCGACTAAGGAGGTTATTGGATGGAGTTGGCTGTCCCATCCCATATAGGGTAACTGACCCAAAGCCATGCTCAAGTCGGATGTGTCAGGCCGAAAGGCGCAGATATCGCAGCAATGATGTAAACGATGACACAACGCATTCCGTTCTCCGAATTACATCCTGCTGATCTGCAGGAGTGTGATAACGAACGCAGAAGAAGAAATATCTTGGTCACATAGTCACAAATGATGGCACATGTGAAA